>JAYKKM010000475.1:11062500-11067500 GCA_035772405.1 Chrysogorgia sp. JL179-B06 | reverse complement strand
GTCCAACATTGCACAGTGTAGTAAGAGCGCCGAAACGTGTTGTGCTGCGTATTGGAATAGTGTGGTTGTCAGAGTGACAGAGAGTGAAGTCAGCTTAACACGAAATTTATACGCGTTATAATGAATTATATTTCTATATTTATTTATTACGATTCGCCATTGGTAAATTAACATATTATAAAATATTAGTCTGGCAGGGTTACCACTACAGCTTACGCCAATTACTGTGGCCCCGTGTAAAATTAAAAAAAAAAAAAAATTATATTTACACAAATAAGCACATTAACTAAGGTGAAAAGAAAGGTCTGTAGAAAAAATCAACAACAACAAGTGAGGGATTTCCCGAGGCGACTATAGGCAAATGGTTTTCCACGTACGTGGGTCGTCCTGGTTATAGATGGAACTATAAAGACTGCGTTATGGATGGAATAAATAGCGTCATTTACCTATATGTAAACCCGTTAACACATTTCGAACATGAAAATAGAAAATGACGAATTCTTTGGAAAAGTTTGTGATACATGTGCATATCGTTATTTGTCAGAGCTTGTGATGAGTACTTCCATTAGCCATTAGGTCTTTTTTTCAAGTGCTAGTATAGCATAAGCCATTACTAGTAGGGAGTTGCTGAGAGAATTTAAGTGATAAGTTGGAGTGCCGCGGTGTTAATGTCGATATACTGCATTATGTAAGATAATTTGTTCGCCATATATGGGCCAATAACAAGTTATACTAGTTTGGGTTCCGCTCTTGAAGCTGTTCAAACTGATGTTTATATACAACTTATATACAATTGAGTGGTCAGGCTCATGTGCTCAGCTTAGCCAGCTAGATTAAACAGCGTTTAACGAAACTTCACCATTGCATGTCTTTCAAGGATATACCAAAACATGAAAAATAAATTTATACAGTTCGATAATCGATTCATGCATGCACTTGAGTTAGCTTAACAATCAGAAACAGGCACTAAATGAAAGGAAATACTGCATGCATGCGCCAGCTACTCGTGAGCCCGACTTATATAAACAGCAAGTTAACTAATCTGATTATCTTCCAACGACATCGACCTTCAGTTCGCGCGCGGCTACACACGACGCTATTAGGAACATAGACTATAGGAGTTCTTATCAGAAGTGAAATGCTGCCCTCTGGACTGACGCAGGAGCAGTGGTTGCCAGCAGAATGATGCTAGAAATTTTCTATAGTAGAATTTGCCTGTTTTCCACTTGGCAAATTTGTTTGCGCGAACTGACAATTGAATAGTTCGGTAATTAGTTGCAGCCGAGAGTGCAGCTCATATTAAAAAATAGAAAAAGTCGCTCTAGAATTTTCCGCGCGCAGCAACACTTTTATCTTTGTCTTGTGTCGGGCGGAAATAATAAAGAGACAAAGGCCCCTCGTTCACACCTATATGAATTTTCACTTTTTATTCGTTTTCGGCTTCCGTCCACATGATGTAAACTCGAAAGTCTCGGACTTTTCACCTAAAACGAGAAAACGGAGCGGACTTTTGAAAACACCTTTGAAAGTGGAAACTTTTAAAAACAGAGACCCAGTACGAGAAGTTCTCCATCTTGAGAAATCGTTGAACTTTACAAAGATGCTTCTATCATCGCTAGTTCAGAGAACGTTAGCATGCATTAAACTAGAAAAGCAACACTAATGTAGTAATGTTTTAAGTACGCACTAATTTGTTCGAGATTTTTCAATGAAGATACCTAGTTCTCTTCTATTTGTGCTCAAATCAACAAAAAACATTTTCCCGCCAAAACCGTCAGAAAATCCGGCAAAATCAAAACCACCAAATATATATATATATATATATATATATAATAATATATAAATATATATATATATATATATATAGTTGGTTAGAATGACCATAGTTGGTTAAATAAATTTGGATAAATAGTCAATTGCATGCAGGTGAATCTGAGCTGACAACCAATCAGACAGATTTTTTCCCGATTTTTCGTGTGGCACCTTCCACCAACAATAACAATCGGAGCTGCCTCTTCAATCTTGGCAGGTTCAATGGCATTCAGTCCTTCCGAAGTCAGTGTACGAAATTACGAATCTAATAAATATTGATCATTAATCATCCATATCTTAAGATAGAATTCAGACGTGTCTGGAAAACTGTTATTGTAATCCCTATTGTTATGGAGCACTACCAGACATATGCAAGAGCAATTTCAATGTCACCAATTCAAAATACGTGTAATTAAGGAAAGTTGACATGGGAGAAAAAACAGAACTATTAATTGCGGAAGGCTTGTTTTTAGGTAACACGCACATGCCCTGTGGCTAAGCCAATGGGAGGCAGTAAGCTATATATTTCTATCTAGGCTATCGATGAATTTCCGTGCGGTGCCGCGTATAATAACGATAAGATAAGAATGTAGAATAAAGATAAGATCTTGAAAATGTAATTTTTGAGTAATGTAAATGTAACACTATAATTAATTAAAGAGACAAATCAAAATATTAACATGTTTACTATAACGTTTGGTTGCGAAACGTGCACCGTGTTCAGCCGGTATTCAAACAAAGCTGTAAGACGAATATATATATATATATATATATAATAATAATAAAGGTCTAAAATTACATACGTGGATAATATTGATATCTAGTTAAATATCGCCACCTGTACGATCTAAGTGTGCGAAAATAAAATAAACAACCTGGAGAACAAAAAAGAAACAAAAGAAACAGTGACTTTTGGCAGAAGTAAAAATTCACTAAAGAAACTGAAATGAGTTTAATATACTTTCAACTGTACCGCCATTATTCATTCAAATCCCGATAAATGATCTTTTAATGTTTTTTCTTTCATTTTAGTTTCTTTCGTTTTCGTTTTTTGCCATTGATTTCAGCTGGCAGATATACTCTTTATATATTGTTTTGTCTTCAGCAATACTAATAAGGCAAAGTAAATGGTTTGAACCTAGGATTATCATTAGAACTGAAGTGTGAAGTTGATCGTGCAGGTTATAGTCTTGAGAGAGATTATTCAGTCACCAACAATAGTCTTTCTCAAGACTACAACAACCTGCACGATCAACTTCACACTTCTAATACTAATAACCATAATATTTAATACAAAATCATTCTCTCCAGGTTTGCGTCCAAGTTGTCCAACTTTCCTCTGTGATTTGCCCGCTGTGTAAGAAATTATATGCTGGCAAATTATGTGCTTCGAAATATAGACTGTACGACAAAATTACGACTTTCTATTTCAGCTATCACCTTTCTTTTCTAGTTCGACCGCGGTTAATAGAAGGGAGACTTCTAATAACCGTTGGTTAACATGTCATTTTAGAGATGCAGCGAGCGCTGAGGGTGAGCGCGCGGGGGTGTTTGGGGTGGACGCGACGGCACGAGTGGATTAGTGATAAGGGCACATCAATTTTCAGCCAGAACACTGTGTCAACCTTTCGTTCACGTTAAATCACCTATTTTGCTCAGCTATTATTGTCATGTTATAGGGGTTTATGGTGAACGAAAATTTCGAATTAATGTTACGTTCGACTGGATCCGTCGACGGCAATGGCCACCGGCATAATCGCGGATTCAATTCTAGCCGGAAGGGCCCTTGGCCATGATATTGCATTTTTCGCAACTGGTCCCGGTTTGGTCTTAAAATGTATATATTCTAACCTATAACATGCAGTCTAATCGAGTGAAATGCCAAATATAATTACTTGTGATTATTGACATGTATTTTTACTGTTGTGTTTTGCCAACGCGTTTTATAGGGAAGGAGCTGTGTATGTTTTTTGCATTAAACTCCCCAACAGTTTCATTTTATTATCTGTATGACAAATACTAAATAGATTTTAATTTTATGTATTCGGCATGGTAAGAACAATCATTTGTTTGCTGCTCGCTCACGTGAAATATTTTTAGCAATGACTGCGTAATTCAGAAGACCCTAGAAAGTCTTATATTTTAGAAAGTTTTATAATTATTTAAAACCTTTTAGTATAAAAAATCAAATATTGTTTAGCAATGAGTAATTGCTAGAAGACCCTAGAAAGTTTTATAATATAGAAAGTTATATAAAGTTTTATATTATATATATATATATATTTCCTTAGCCTAATTGACAAACATTTCCCTCCGCACCACAAGCTCCATAAGATTTTTAACAGAAATACAGTTAAAGTAAGTTACAGCTGCATGAACAATGTTAAGTCAATAATCACTAAGCACAATGCACGCATAGCTAGGAACATCAAACCGCAGGATAGGGACGCTACTAATTGCAGTTGTAGAGAGAACACCATTTGCCCGCTTCAAGAACAATGCATGACTAGAGACATAGTATACAAAGCAACAGTGACAGTAAACATCACAAACGAAACAAAACACTACATTGGTATGACTGCAACCACATTCAAAGAGCGATTGGCCAACCACACTAAATCTTTTCAACATAAAAAGCATGAAAATGACACCGAACTTTCGAAATATATTTGGACATTGAAAGAAAACAATAAAGATTTCAGTATTAATTGGCAAATTCTAAAACATTCTATTTCGCACACAGGAGGATCAAAACGATGCAATTTATGTTTAGAAGAAAAATTTTGTATTTTAAAAGAAAAAAATAAGAATAGTTTACTCAACAAAAGAGCGGAAATAATTTCACAGTGTCGTCATCGTAATAAATTTCGCGTAATCAACGCAAACAAAGCCATGACCTCATGCTTTGTCCCCCACATACGCCCCCACTTTCCGGCAGAAAGCCTATAAATAAGCGGTCATCCAAACAAGTTGTAGCAGACCAGTTTTGAGGTAAGCGAAAATCTATATATATATATATATATATTATAGTATTATAGAAAGTTTTATATATATATATATATATATATTATATATATATATTATAGTATTATAGTATTATAGTATTATATATATATATATATCTGATATATATATATATATATATATATATATATATATATATATATATATATATATATATATATATA
>JAYKKM010000475.1:10670000-11060000 GCA_035772405.1 Chrysogorgia sp. JL179-B06 | reverse complement strand
TACCCACCATATATACAGAACTCGTGACTAGGCTCTCGGCAACGGCTTCCGTAGCTCAGTGGTCAGAGCACTGCACTAGCAATCGCAGAGTCGCGGGTTCAATTCCTACCGGAAGGCCGCTAAGTTGCATTTTTCGCAACTGTATGTATTCCAACACTCGAAATTTTCCTTCACCATAAATCCTTTCTATATATATATATATATATATTTATATATATATATATATATATATATATATATATTGGAGCTCACAATGAGTTTTGCACTCTGGGGTATATCTATATATATATTATAGAAGTTTTATAATTTAGAACCTTTTAGTATAAAAAGTCAAATATTGTTTAGCAATGAGTAATTGCTAGAAGACCCGAGAAAGTTTTTAGAAATTTTAGAACCTTTATATTAAAAGTCAAATATTTTAGCAATGAGTAATTATTATACCACTCCAACATCGCCACTGCGTATCCCCTTGATATGGACACACGAAGTGGTCAATGATACTGTATTAAGCAAATTATTGATGTAATTTAGGCTTTACAAAAACACTGATAACCCAAGCCACACATCAGCTTTGGATTAGCTGCGGTCAAACGCCGTTTGGCGATATATGGTTTCGGCAACTCGTTAGTGGCTCGCATCACGCTGGAGTTCTATGACGTTGACTTCGTTTCAGTTCAATCAAACATTACGCGTTTTCTATCCAACAGGGATCCTAAATTTGCGTCACCTTTGAAGCTTTGTACAAGCTGCTTTCAGAATGGCTGGCTTAGTTCATTACGCGACTGAAAGGTTTATGATCAGCTCATTCTACAGATTAAAATCATGTTAAGTACACCGGCTTAAATATGGAAATCATTATTGTGGGAGCGCAATATAATTATTTTTCCCTCTTATCTGCTGCAGAAACATATGAAAAAGCCATCAGTTTTCGCAAGCGAAGGAAGCCGCGCCTTTGACAGAAAGGAGCGTCTATATCTGGCCGTTCAGTATAGGCGGTAAATCCACATTGATATACGGTGCAATTGTACCTCTCTTTCTGGTCGCTAACACCGCTGCCTGCATCCCACCGCTATCAGCTAAGCCGAAATAAAGTGCGCAAATGGCTTCTGCATATGGGCCGCGGCTTCCTTCTTAAGTCCGTTCCAGAGTCGTGTAATTAGATTTTCCAATTATACCGTTTGCCGTTTCATTCGCTTTCAGTGCTTCGCGGGCCGAAGCGCAGTTGTTTACATAAACTATGCATAAACGATTCATTTGCACGCGCCAGGATACGGGATATGGCCAGCTGCGAATATCAAAACCATGTCCGAAAAGCCGCAAAGGGAACAATGCTACCGACAGAAGGCACCGTTTTCGATGATATTAAAAAAGAGAGCTAATCACGGCGAAGTTATCGAAGGTGGTCGCGCCCACTCGCTGTAACTATAACGTGCGCCTCACCCGTGGAGAGCTCTGCGGACTGCGGAGTATAGGATGCCGTTATTAATAGCGCGCTGGCAGTCTGTGGGTATAGGAGTTACTTGTCGAGGAAGAAGTGCGGAGAAAGTAGCAAAAAGTCTTTTTTCCAGGGAATTAGAAAACCATTCTGTGATTGTCCATCAGCTGTTCCCTGGGAGGTTCTCGGAATTTGTGTTGATGACAGAAATGCGGCAGACATGATCGAGATGATTAGTTAAATAGTGCATAATACATAAATAAGGCAACAACCTCTTTCAGATTATCGAAACATCATATATAATGTGCACAAAGCATTAAATGCCTTAAATAATATGGTCCCTTCATATCTACGAGACCATTTTAGAATCTCTAACATAAATAATACCTATATTTACCAAGAGGTGGAGAAATGACGCTTAAACCACGTCCTGATTTTTTGACGTGGTTTATTGTTTTGTATAATATAAGACTGGAGTGATATTTCGAATGATATAACAGAGATTCAGAGAATGATATAGATGTAGTAAGAATCAGTAAATAGCTTTAAACGATGTCTTCAATCATCGCTTCCTTAGTTGGATTAATTTATTGCAAATATTTTACTTAAAAACAAACTATAATATGTATTGATGAAATTCCGTATATAAATAAAAATTTTCTCTATTGTAATTCCGTGTCTATAAATAAAGTTTTTCTTTGAGACAGTATTGTTATTCCGTGTCTAAATAAAGCGGTTTTGTCCATTGTTATTAAATAAAGTTTCTCTAATAGCCACGATACATTAGAGACCGGTCATTATTTATTGCCGGGGTGGGGCCGAAGTGAAAATGGTTGGGTAACTGAATACACTTCTCTGAAGGGAGTGGGTAGCAAAATTTTCATTACTATTTACATAAAAATATTAAGAGTTCATAATTTAAAATTGGAATCTCATCATCAGTTCTCCTTACTCCTTAGTCATCATTGTACATTATGCTTTTATTATTTTATATTCCTCTCCTTGTTTTCCTTGGATTACTGCTCTGTATAGGGAAATAATAATCTGATAATTACAGGATTTGACAGTTTCTATTTGGGTTTGTTATTAAAACTTGTATCAACGATATGCTGGGAATTGGGCTTTATTTAACTATTTTTTCCTTCTTGGGTTGAGTAAAAGATTTTCTCTACTCATAATTATAGTGGTTGGGACTGCTAAATTTATGATCAGTTAATTTGGTTGGGTAAAACTTTTTTCCAGCACCGGCCAAGCCTATTTATCTTCGCCCCCCCCCCCCCCCCCCGACCATAAATAATAACCGGTCCCTTAATAGCGAAAGTATCGAAAACTTTGATTTCAAAATTTCCAAAACTTTTTTGTGTCATGAAAAGTTTCTGAAATAACTTTTGTTTCTGAAACAAGTTTCCGTTGATAGAGAAGTGTTCTATCCGCAAGAAAACAAGGTTTCCGAAATGGCAAAATTTCCGAAATAAAGTTTACGAAACTTCGTAGATATATCGTGGGTTAATATCCGGTAGTATATACCCGGATATAGTCACCGGCATGAGCATCAATATCCATGAGCATTGCCATTCCCGATGGTAAATATACGTTTTCCAAAACAATATTATTTAAGTTTGTCACCACGACTAAATTTTTATTTACAATTAGATATTTTACACAAAATATATAAACTGTAGGATGCTTCCAGTTTGCTCCAGACGCGCGCAATGCTATCCCTATCCCAAAGGTTTCTTTCTATTTAACAATTATAGACAACGAGCCCGCGATTTCTATTTAACAATTAGACAACTCGTCCTCATTGTCTATGAGCGAAACCTCCCCAAAAGGATGGTTTTCTGCCATTGTTTTGAGCGCGTTTTGCCATCATGGTCTATCACGAATAGACAACGGTTGGTTGAGTACCATGGTCAGTTTCTGTTTATATGATCCCGGTATACCGCGATGTCGCGGTGTGCCGGGATCATATAAACAGGCCCTTATAAGAGCACTAGTGAACGAGGCGGAGCCGTGTTTGCTATCGCTCACGAGAAAACAAGGACGAGTTGTCTAATTGTTTTAATATAAATTTACAAGTTTCTAACCCAAGAAATAACTTTTATTTCACATTTTTCATGAAAACAGTAAAATCACGCAACTTTTACCCCAGAGGTTACTATGCGGATAGTAACTGCGATAGCCAATGAAAATTGAGGATTTGTGATAGAAACTTGTCAATTTATAATGAAAATCTTGTGATAGAAAAGAGATCGAGTATAGCGACGAGTGACGTGCCAATTAAGGATGAATTTTTAACCAAAACTAACAATATATCTCGTTTTCCCAAATAATTTTGAAACTAAAACAATAGATTATTCGCTCAATTTCTATGAGGCGACTTAACTCGGGCTTCGACCTCGTATATAATCTAATATTGACCAATATTGTTAAATAGAAATATGGAGCTCATAGTCTAATCGTTTTAGCGAGTAAAAACAGACTTATGTTCGTTATTTCTTCAAAATTCGAAAAACAAGTCATAATTACGCATTTATTTTGGTGAAAACTCATCCTTACTCGTCACTCGCCCAGACCCCAATTAGCCGGTCTTAGGCTAAATAATTTTGACACTTGAATAAAGTTATTGTATTGAACCAGTGTTCTGAACAATAGTTGCTCGGTGCAGTCTTTATTTAGAGGTCAGTGGACGACGGTCCAGGGTCTTATCTCCGCTCCCCGGGTGCAGGCGAAGAGCGGAGATAAGACCCTGATGGTTGGACACACTATTTCGATAGTACACTAACCTTTCATAGATTTCTATTTCAACATTATCTACGCAGCATAATACTTCTATATGATATTGGGACTGGGTTAAAGCTTCGCAAATGGGGATTGGAATCATAACCTTCTGAATCCGCTTCTGTATCAGTTAATTAGCTAACTTTGTTGTTCTTTATAAGTAGAGTGCTGCGTAATAATAATAATAATAATAATAATAATAATAATAATAATAATAATAATAAATATGTTTTATAAGGAGCATATTACATATAATAGTCTCAATGATGCTCTTACAACAATAAATTCGTATTGTTACTTAAGTTCCTTATAAAACTAAGTACGGCATATCCGGTTATAAAATCAAAACTGCTACATATAACTAATAAAGCTATGATAACTACAAAACTATTAATTAAAAAAAGGATTGTCTTAAAACTATTTAAACATGCAGTGTTGGCAGTGTTTTAAGTATAGTAAGGAGAAAAGGTGGTGAACTGCCGAGATATTTAGCACTGAAATACTGACTTTCGAGCTGAATCCTTCATCAGTGTAAGTCGTTGTTCTTAGCTTGTTGAATTGAAAAACTCATTATAAACTCATTAATTATCTGTGGCATTCTTCTATATAGTTAAAGTTTTTGAGCTTTAGTTGAATTTGTTCGTCTAACTTTCGTTTTATCTACGTACTGTTATTTTTTATGTTTATTTTTCTATGCTACCACATAAAGCTAAGGGAACCGTGTTCCTTAATTCTGATAAGAAAAAATAGCAGAGAAGTATACAACAAAGTGAACAAATAAACAACTATTGGTGCTAATTTTAGAACCATCGGAAGAGATTACATGTGATCAAGGGGGCGAAATATAACTTGTCCATTCACCGCGCCCAAAGTAATTATTGAGGGGGGGCGAATGACCCCTGCCGCCATATCCGACGCCCCCAACTGGTTGTTTATAAACGAAAACTAAAAATGAATTAATATAACTGGTGTCATGCGGGCTACGAAATCCCCAGCTAGGTTAAGGCGTTTCTGACATTCACGGATCCCTAGGAAACAAGATTATAAATAATTTGCCAAAGAGTAATCACATTTGTAATTTTGTAATCCGTCAGTCGGGTCGCGTCGAGTTGGGTTGGGTTTGGTCGGGTCTGGTCGTCCGTCCGTCCATCCGTCCAACCGTTTCGTCGGTTCGTTCGTTCACTGATGCAGTTCTTACTACGTTCTGACGTCTTCTGTGCATCTATAACTGAACAGACAACGGCAAAATGGAATCTATTTGTTTTATACAATATTGAAAACAATAAACCATTTTTGAATTATTAAAAGTCTTATTAGCTCTTTGGCGATTTCTGAGGCATGGAAAAAGATAAAAGCAGTCGGCTGACGTGTCTGGCGGGAACTGACGTGAGCTTACGTGTCCGTACTGCATCTGTTCTACAACCAATAAGAATGCGCATAGTAAACAGGTTATTGTATAAATTAGCATATATTAGCAACAGAACGATAGATACGCAGGGGCGCGACTAGGGGTTGGGGGGTTGCACCTCCTGCCCTTTTTAAACCTTGCCATTTTTGTGAGACCTCTAATACTAGCTAATACTTACTTAGACATTAGATAAACAGATAATTAATACGCAATACAATTTTCCTCAAATCTGGCGAGACTATCAGAGGCTTCTAATTCGGCTTCAAGCTCGGCTTCTAGAGATTGCCTGTGCTCCAGCTTTCTTTTCTGCGGAGAGCTGAAGAAGTAGCAGAACAACATTTTGTTCAATTCTGACAAATACTAGTCTTGAGGCCCGATTATATAGCGCTCGATCTACACACTCAAACGTACTCTGCCTTGTAAAAGATGCTACACGCGTGTCATAACTCATAGAACGTGCTTTATATATTTTGTAAATCATTCATGTTAATTTTTGGGTAAATAAAAGTTGTTGTTGCTGGCATGTTGCTGTAATGTTGTTGTGGTGGTGGTTGTTGTTGTTGTTGTTGTGGTTGTTGTTGATCGAGTGTTCTTGAAGAAGCATAACGAAGATATCTAGTATCCCAAATTGTTTAGAATACTGAGAGCAAGGGCGGCGGTTATAGCTCCCCCAATATTTGAAATGGGTGAGCTAAGCCCCCCGCCAATATGTTTAGGATTTTAGAGCTAAAACACTGTTTGTTCCCTTGTTTAACACCAACGGATATTCAGCGAAAGATAAACTAAATTATTCAAAGGTCTGGTTCGTTTTTCCCTTGAATTCTGGTGCCATGGTGGTTCTTACAAACTTTCTCACCTCCCAAACGTGCACATTTTGCAATCAATTAACCTGACAATTATGTGAGGAACAGTCTCAGTCAGAATGCAGGAAATACCATTTCATGATTTCAGAGACTCTAGTTTTCAAAATTTTTCCGGGGGAGCATGACTGAGAAACTTTGCCCTTTTTTGCGTTCAACCCCTGCCCTCGAAATTTTCTAGTTGCGCCCCTGATCATATGTTATGTATTACCTCGTTCTTTTAAAAAATCCACTTAACTTTTTGAATAAAAACAGAAATTAAAGCGGGTTTTTTTAAAGAACAAGGTAATATATAACATATCTATAGTTCTGTTTCTAATATATGCTAATATATTTGGAACTCGTAACATGAAATTCATGACCAGGTCTCGTGTGAAAAGTGAAAACACGGCTTTCAAGATGGCGACTTGCAATGTCGTAAACGTACTTTGTCCAAATGGTCGTCGACAGAAGGTGAAGGTATCGCCACAAATGACTTTAATTCAGGTTAGAGTTTACAAGATACTTCCTTCTCCGTTTTGGGATATTATATTTTAAATTTAACGTGAACGGTTTGCGTAAAAAGATTGCATTGTCTTTGCAGTTGATACAGGAAGTTTGCAAAAAGCAAAGTCTTAACCCGAAGAATTGCAGTGTTAGGTGAGAAAGGAGTTGATAAACAGCGTGTGCTTGCGTGAAAGCGTATCCTCATTGCTTTTTAACTTATTCCTACTGTTAGGCATCAGAGGAAAATATTGGACAGCACTCTTACAATTCGTTTTGCCAACTTGTCGAACAATGCACACCTTGAATTGATTGAGTCAGCCGAGGAACAAGTACACCCAGGTAAATATTCGTTACATTTTTCCTTCAAGAAAAAATTGTAGTTATACTCTGTCAAGATACAGTGACAAGTACGATGGCAGGTTTGGCTGACGAGTATACATTCAAGATAGGAGGTTATAGTGGTGATTGGAAGGGACAAAGGTTAAATTTTGACCTTCAAAAGGGGCAAAGGTTTAATTTTGACCTTCAAAATTCTAAGCACTGGCCACTTCCACCAAGTATTTTCTGGTTTTAAAATAATACATTTATATAGAAATTGCACTTTCCCCTGTCTTGAGAGGAAATTCTAAAAGAGAGGAAATTCTAAAATTTCCATTTGTAACAAGTGTTGTAACATGTTACCAGCATGTTTTCACCCATAGTCACCCCCCCCCCCCCCCCCCCCAGTGATTTCAGCTCCAGTAATTTCAGCCCCAGTTATTTCAGCCCCAGTCATTTTGCCCCAGTTTTACTCCCAGTTTTTTTACTCCCAGTTGTGTTACTCCAGTTGTTTTACTCCCAGTTGTTTTACTCCCAGTTGTTTTAACCCCAGTTGTTTTGCAGCAATGCACAGTTGTTTCATCCCCATTACAAAGTCATTTCACCAACATGAAATTCTTATAGCTGTCTCAAATCATATACTTTTGAGACCAAACTGGGACCAGTTGTGAAAAATACAACATTCTGGCTGGGAATTTGACCCACAACCTTGGATCTTTAAAAGACCAGTGCTTTAAACCAACTGAGCTACAGTAGTCATTGCCGTGAGACACAATTTCCTTCATCTGATTCACCAAGTGTAAATGCCAAATATTAACATTAATATTCCATTATACCCTATTGCATCACTGACAATGGACTGGTTGAAATGGGCAACAAAGATCTAAAACTGCAGGGCAGATGACCATCAAGACACATCAATTCTCGGGGGTTTGAACTCCCGGTTTCCCGCACCAACTATCACATGATGTCATTTATACCGATTACCAGACACAGTGGTGCAGGTGCCAAATCTGGCTGCTTTTAAAGACCAGTTAGGACATTGACACTATGTATTTATTATATTATTTTTATTCTATAATATTTTTATTTATTGTATTTTATTTTTCTTATATTATCATCATTATTTTATTATTTAAATATGAACACTCATAAGAATCTTCAAATAGAAGGAGCTGATTCGGAAGAAGAAGAAGTACCATATATACTGAAATCATGGCTAAGCTCACAACAGCATTTTCTGTAGCTCAGTCTGTTAGAGCGCTGGTCTAGAGGTCGAGGGGTGAGGGTTCAATTCCCATCTGCAAGACTTGAAGGCCAATTCCCAGCCGGTATACAGCTATTAAACTAGTAACATTTAGTACAGATGAAGGAAACGTTACAGTGAATTAATTCACCACACTGTAACTTTTCACCAAGTGTAAATGTCAAATATTAACTATGTCAATTGTTTTATATACATGATTTTGATTGGGCACATTGCATTTGCAGGCCTTGTGATGAAAAAGCCCCAAAGTAGATTCATATAAGTATTTTGTTATTTTTCTTTAGTCAAGAAATGTGTAGTAGCCTTGCATCTGGAAAGTGGGGATCGCCTTGTTCACGAATTCAATTCTGACGACTCATTATTTAAGATACTGCAACATTGGAAATCTAGGTCAGAAAGGTAGGGAAAGCACTTTTGTCTAGCTCCAGTATGAGCATACAAATTCTCCTTATTGGTCTCCAAACATTTCTTATACTGCAGTTAGTTTCTTATACTGTAGTATTAGTTGGCAGAGTTTTCATTAATATGTGGTTATTGGCGGTTTGCTGCCACCTGTTTTTCCTCTCACTGCCGGCTATTTTTTGTGTACTGTAATTTTTGGGCAACACTTTATATTTAATTTTCTGGCCACATTTTCTGGACACAGACGTCTACTTTTGAAACGTACATGTAGCCTGCTCTGACAAATATTAATGAAACTTCTGGTTGGGAGAAGTTGTTTTAATCTTTGGTGATCATTTCCTTTATTCTCTAATATCATTACCTCTATGCTTGGTTAAATTATTAGAAGAAGTTGGGTGCTGATCACCCCTGCAGAACACAAAATAACAGCTGACTGGTCACCTGACTGGTCACCAGTAACGATGACTGTCCAAATCAATTTTAGCTTGGACGTTTTTCTTGCTGGTCAAATTAAAAAGCTTTTATTAAAAGCTTATATTATGTTAACTCTTAAAACAAATTTATTACCATTAAGAATTTAACAATGACAATTTTCCGTTTTACAAAACGAGGCTTTGTACTTTCATAGACCTATTTCATAATGGCGGTCAGCCTAAATGTTCTTTTATATGCATGCAAATTACCCTTTCTGGCCTCGTTACAAAGCAAAGATTCTTTGGAATTACAGACACGGGTCAGAATTGGCTAATTTAAATGAATATGAAAGAATATTTAATTTGGGTGCCATTATGAAAGAGGTCTATTGTTTCTCCCCATGAAGATATTTTTATTTCTCTGTGAGAAAATATGTTAGGAAAGTTCTTGACTTCTCTTAAAATAAAAATATTCTCACAACATGACCATGAATGATATGATGAATGATGATCACCAAGTTCTTCTCAGTACAAAGACAAAGTTAATTTTACACGCGACCTTGAATGTATTAATAATTTATTTTATTAATTAATTCAAAATCAAACCTAGCCTGGGCTGTTTACGTGATACTGGAACAAGTTTCATTCTGGTATCATGCAAACACCCTCCTAATCTTTGACAGTTATTTCCACTTGTCAGAAACAATCCTTTTAATAATAAATGTTGTGTGTTCAGGTGTCGAAATAAGTGCTGGACATCGGACAACGTCCGACAAATATCGGTATTTTGTCCGACGGAAAATTACAAGCGCTGGACATTTTGTCCTGTGGTTTGCACCGAGTTTCATTTGGTTGTCACAAATGTACTCTCATTTGTTTCTCAGCGAACCAAAGCAAAATCAGCACTGGTCGTCAGCACATGGACGTTTCTTTTTCAGCATTTATGGAGTTGCAGAACGTAGTTCGTCGCGTATTTCGCTCACACACATGCGATCGGTTTCAGTTTTTCTGTCCACAACCAATTAGATTTGCGATAAATTGCACGATTTCCTATCGAAATCAAACGCTTTTTCAAGACATCGAGTGTGACTTCCTATCTAGACTTCAAACGGTATTAAAAGTTGAGTTAGGAATTAAAAATAATGTTTCTTTGCACAAGGGATGTGTTCAATTTATTTTAAGGTACAGAAAAGTGATATTCATTGTCCGGCAGAATTTTCCAACAAATTTTCTGAAGTGTCGGACATTTTGACCGGCACTGTCAAAAACATTATTTCGACCCCTGTGTGTTCAATAATAAATGTTCTGAACTATGAGAAAATAGCACAAGAATAAGTTTGTTCTTTTGCATTTTATTTAGCAATTGAATGAAACGTAACGAGTGAACGGTCAACATTGACCATCAAGGCAAAAGTTTGAGCAGACAACTGCTCATTCTGGCCAGACATTGTCTGTTGACTGGCTGTTATTTCAATCCCTTAAAGGATTAAGTAACAGCTAGTGATATATATTTTTTAAACGTTAAGTTGCTTTTGAAATGCATTAAATGTGCATACTGTTTCCAGTTGGCTTGGTGGGTGATAATCTTGCAAGGGCATACATTATAGGACCAACTCCTTATAAGGAAGTAAAACGTCGTTTTGGGTGATCCGTTTGAATAGGACAATATTTGGGCAGAAATGCTAGTGATCTGATGAACACATAAAGAGGTTTTTACGAACTCAAGGGTATACACGTATGTTTGCATAATATAATAGGTTATGTTTGCATAATTATAATAACGTGTGTTATGTATTTAGATTCGGTAATTCCAAATCTGTTTTCAGAATTGAAATCGAGTAAATATTGCCCTAGATAACGTTCAAAATCTACGTATGACGAGCCAGCCTTTTGGGATATGTTATATCGACAGAGACTATTACAAATACGCGGTCTGGGGGACCATGGATGGGGAAAAGAAACTCTAGGGCTGGGGTGGTAGTAGTAGAAATTCGTACATGTATTTCTAGTAATAATAACTTATGTTTGTTCAAAGGACCTTTTCGTGGAAGGGTTATGTACCTGGAGGGCTTATTCTTGGGTGTTATTATTTGAGGGAATTTTGTATTTCAAAAGATTTTAATAATAATAATAATAAAGACCGTTTAGGAGCATTATTATATACATGACAAAATTACTGGATTCTGATTGGCTGAGAGGAGTGCAATAAATCATTAATTGCACTCGAGTGCAATAAATGAGAGTGCAATTATTTAATTAACGTAATTTTTAATTAACTCGTGATATTTGAAAATTTGCCAAATTGCACTCGCCTAACGGCTCGTGCAATTTTGGCAAATTTTCAAATATCACTCGTAGTGTAAATCCGTAATTGCACTCGCTATCATATGATTACCTATACTTATACAATAGTCTCAATGCTCCTACAACAATATATTCTTAAAGTTACTTAAGTTACTTATAAAACTAATTACATTTCATTATAAAATTCCATGGATGTTCCTGGGGGAATGATGCTTGCCGCAATGCATTATTCATCAACTTCGTCGGATTTTTATTGAAAACCCTCCGCTGTCTCCCCTACTTCACAATGATTTAACTCAAAATCACAGAATATGCAGATTTCAATAACAAAAAATATGAAAGCTGCTAAGTTCTCAAAAGAACTGGATATAATATGAGAAAGAGAAATAAGAGAACTTCAATGTGTCGAAAAATACTTAAAGGACATTGGCAACAAAAATTAAGTTTGTCTAATGTGAAAGAACTCGTAAAATGATAGAGTAACACCTTCTACAACTTTTCCGTATTTTACTTCGTTTTTGAAATATTCCAGTTTGTAACCGTGGTTTGATATGTAAATGAGATGGTCTCTGACGAGTGACGACAAGTGCTGGGTAGAGAATTTTCACACATTAGAATATTAGTTCCATCTTCAAGTTTGTTCCAGAAATGTACTTGAAAATGTGCGTATAATAATACGTAAGTACTCTTACTTAAGTATTTTTCGACACATTGAAGTACGACGCATGTTCAATGACAGTGGTATTTTATAAATGTGTTGAATGAAGAATGAGCGTGAATACCCAACAACAAGAAATGAATAAGAAAAATGACCAAACACGTAGGTGCGTGTACAGTTTGCCACCTGCCTGGATCGTTGTTTTTTATAATGCGAAACAATATAGTACCAGTATTCTATTTACGACTAATACAATGGGACATGCAAAACAACTATGCACTGCCCTTTTATATAATACACCTGCAGAAGGCTGGTATTGCACATCAGGAGAAAGAGATGGTTTAAATGCCGCGTCCCATTTAACTCAAATTTGGATGCATCGCAGTTAATTTGATGGCAGGGGCGGATCCAGGCTCATCTGATAGAGGGGGTGAGATTTTTCAGGGGGGGTGCACCCATCCACCACCACCTTAAATTATGTCAAAAACGCCATAAATCATAAAAATTTTAATATACACTGGTTGATGCTAACTTTTTCTGGGGGGGGTGCTAATTTTCTCTCGGGGGTGGGGGGTGCGCAGATGCCTAGATTCGCCTATGTTTGATGGCGCTGTCAATACAACTCAGCGGAGACGTCCATCCTTTTCCAGGCCCTGATTCTGGCGCCACGTCATTAAGGATCTCTGTCCACATAAGCAATCTTCAAAACATCTACAGGCCCTCGTCTCGCCATCATGTTGAAACTAATTGCACCAAGGTCAATTGTTCCAAGGTCTTGGATCTCCCTTAGTACAAAAACCAAATCTTCCCCTGATATACTTTCATCCTTTAAAGATTTAGTATAAGACTGTAAATAGGATTTTCTAAACTTGTAAATTGTAATGTAGATTATATTGAAGCAGGGGGCCCCTTTGGATACCAGCCATGTGCTGAATGGGCTACCCTGTTGAAATAAAGTTTTATCATTCATATCATCATTTCTAGTTTTAAGGGCAACGCCAAGAGAGAGATTGGCGCCATGTGTACATAGAATTGATTACGTTATCTTTAGTTTGTAAACATTTATTTATTTATTATGTTTTAAAATTATATTGTAATAATTAGTTATTATTTATTCTGATGTAAATTAGTTCTGAAAAACCCAATTTGGGACGAAAACGCGGTAGCATCTGTAGACGAAAACAGCGTGAAAAACAGAGAGAAGAAAAACAGCCAAAAGTAGAATGTAATCTTGGGCAAACAATCCATGTTAAACGCAGTTTTCCCAATCATCTTTCAAGGTTGGAATTTTCCAATTTGGATCTGGGAGGCGACAGGCATAATTACTGTTTTAAAGGGAGGTGTGACCATAGATCAGGATGAGACTTCATCAGACACTAGATCAGTACTTAAAGTCCTTCAATTTATAAGTTGACTCGTCATTCCGATAAAGTTTAAATAAGAATTTTTTTAGTCAACCAAGACAAGGTGGAAAGCGATGGGCATAATTACTGTTTTAAAGGGAGGTGGTGACCAGAGATCAGGATGAAACTTCATCGTACACTATCAGTCCTTCAAGTCCTTTAATTGACCATTAACAGGGGTTGAAATAAAGAGGAAGAAACATCTGGTCGCCAACTTTAATATCAGGTCGCCCTATTTATTTATTTATTAAGCTTCGCCAGAACATTTAACAAGTACATACACAAAAAACAATAGGTACATAAATACATACAAATAAGCTGGGATACCACAACAGCATTCGCCAATTACTGTGGACCCTTTGGTTAATAGTTTTAAAAGTTGAGAGAGTTTTAAAGGATCTAAAAGCAGCAAGATATATGAACAAGACCACCAGCAACATTACACTTCGGGCAGATGGACTTCCACGTCCGCGGGTCGTCTTGGTCAAATATATTAGTAGTTAGGGCACAATGATAATATTCTAAAAGGGACTTCTTAAAGGATTTCAATTGAATAGATTTGTATCTAAGATATTTGGGGAGGACATTCCACGTTCTACATGCATGTTCGTACAAAAAGGGAGCGCTGATAAGTTAGTGTTTTATATTTCCTTGGCATAAAAGTATATATACATCGTTGTTACTGGATGATCGTGTTGTCCTGTCTGTATTTCTGATAAGTGGTAAAGCATCTCTGTTTATATCAATTAGACCATTAACAGCCCTGAAAAAGAAAATTAGGTCAAGAAACTCGTGCCAGTAAGAGATCGGTAGCAAATTGGTTAACTTCAGTCTCTCCTTATATGAGGTTTCACATAAGAAGGGTAGCTTCAGGATAAATTTAGAAGCGCGTCTTTGCACTCGTTCCACGCGCTTGAGGAGCTCGATAGTCTGCGGTGCCCACACCTGCGTTGCGATACCCAAGGTGCGGACGGACCAAAGCTAGGTACAGAGTGCGTCGTATCGTGCAGCTCCCAATCTCTCCAGAGGACCTTCGTACAAATCCCATCAGCTTATTTGCCTTAGAGCACTGATCACTGACCTGCGTAGACCGAAAAGATCGTTTGCGACACATAGGCCGCGGTCATTTTCATTGACACAGGTCTCTAAGCAGGTGGACATATATGACACAAGACTGCTTAAATCAGATTGTAAGACAACCGCATCCTTGCAGTAGTGTCCACCCTCTGATAGATCTTAGTATATCATCAGCAAAACAAGCTACAGTTGATGACGTGACAACTTTCGGTAGGTCGTTAATGAAAAGTAGGAATAATATTGGCCCCTATGTTAATGGTCATATTTTTGTATTGAAATGGTGAGTATACTTATAAATTGAAGGACTTGAAGGACTAATACTATTGAAGTTTCAACCCGGTCTCCACCCGTTTTGTTATTTTTTCAGATTGAGATGCAGATAATTCACTTGTTTTTTTCTTTATCATTATAAGGAACTTGTCTGAATTGGCCGAAATAGCCGGAGCGTCACAACATTTGCAATATTCGCCATGTGCTTAGAATGCGTCAAAGAGAAATAAGAGAACTTCAATATGTCGAAAAATACTCAAGTAAGAGTACTTACATATATTCATGAACGACGTTTCGGACGATGTGTCCTTCTTCAGGTCATTATGCCGTTGCCGACAGATCCATTGATTTCTTTATTGTGCGAAACGTTGTCTATGAAAATACGCAAGTACTCTTACCTAAGTATTTTTCGACACATTGAAGTTCTCTTATTTCTCTTTTTCATATTATATCCAGTTCTTTTGAAAACTTAGCAGCTTTCACATTTTTTCTTATTGTACATTGACATGTGTAGAAAATTATGTAATAGTTCTAACACGAGTAAGCGTTCTTCCTCTGATTTCTAAATACGGACAAGCCGGTTGAAAATACGAGGCGCAGCCGAGTTTTTTTAACCGGTTTGTCCGTATTTAGAAACCAGAGGATGAACAATTAATTACGAGTGTTAGAACTGGCTTCTCAAACGAATCCATATTTTGTGAGAAAATCGAGGTTAAAGTTGGGGAAATTTGGCCGTAATCTTCCTCTTATTTCTAAATAATCATTAAATATTGATTTCTTTTCAATTTTCATCATGATTATTAATGAGTTTGAGAAATATATATATATATATTGATGTGTGAATATGGGAGCTTGGAGAAGACAGACGATACATGGACGATCGTCAAGCTCGGACAGGACAAGAAACTCGTCAAAAATACTTTTCAACAGTTGTAGATTATTTTATCGATTTGTGTTCAGTCGCCACAATGACTGGCTACTTATAGAAAGTATCTGGTTGCTGCGAGGTGTAAAATTTTGTCGCATTTGATGAGCATGGGGCGACCTGATATTAAATTTAGCAATCAGATATTTCTTCTCTGGTAGCCACTTTGGCTACTAAAACAATTCTTATTTCAAACCCTGCCTTTTATATCAAGTTTTAATAAATTTTGGTTGCAGGTTGCAACAGAATGTCGTGAAAAGTTGAAGCGATTAGTTAACTTTTCGCAACTTCCAACACGGAAATGTTTTGCGCGATAAACTACACGAAAGCCTTATCGTAATACGTGGAACTTCATATTGCAAATCGCAATAATGACAATATTGCGAAGCAAGTTGCAGTAAAAGACATGATGTATTGCTACTGTGGTTAAATAAAAGATCCGATCCAAGTAAATCACACTGCAGATGGAGACACTAAAACTTTGTGTGGAAACGTTGGGTCTTTTCCTTAGACTAGTTTTCTAGTGGATAAATCCCTATTTTTATTTCTTTCTACATTTCAACTGTTTTTATGTTCGGGGAGATATCCACTTTGTGTGGTGACCTCATATAAGTCTACTATTTTAACTTTGGGGAGATACCTACTTTATGTGGTGACCTCATATAAGTCTACTATGTGGTGACCTCCCTACTTTATGTGGTGACCTCCCTACTTTATGTGGTGACCTCCCTACTTTATGTGGTGACCTCCCTACTTTATGTGGTGACCTCCCTACTTTATGTGGTGACCTCATATAAGTCTACTATCTTAACTTCTGCGAGATACCCACTTTATGTGGTGACCCCATACAACTCTACTATCTTAACTTCTGGGAGATACCCACTTTATGTGGTGACCCCATACAACTCTACTATCTTAACTTCTGGGAGATACCCACTTTATGTGGTGACCTCATATAAGTCTACTATCTTAACTTCGGGGAGATACCCACTTTATGTGGTGACCTCATATAAGTCTACTATCTTAACTTCGGGGAGATACCCACTTTATATGGTGACCTCATACAACTCTACTATCTTAACTTCGGGGAGATACCCACTTTATGTGGTGACCTCATACAACTCTACTATCTTAACTTCGGGGAGATACCCACTTTATATGGTGACCTCATACAACTCTACTATCTTAACTTCGGGGAGATACCCACTTTATGTGGTGACCTCATACAACTCTACTATCTTAACTTCGGGGAGATACCCACTTTATATGGTGACCCCATACAACTCTACTATCTTAACTTCGGGGAGATACCCACTTTATGTGGTGACCCCATGCAACTCTACTATTTTATATGGTGACCTCATACAACTCTACTATCTTAACTTCTGGGAGATACCCACTTTATGTGGTGACGGCCCATATAAGTCTACTATATTATATCTTTTGGAGAGATATTTACATATACTATGGTGACCCTATTTAAATAGGTAAACTTGTTCGGATTTTATCTTTAACCACTCAGCAATACACGCGCCATGTCCGTGATGGATCCAGTTTGATCTGGTGGGGGGGGGGGGGGGGGGGGTGCTGAGCGAGCGAAGTGAAATAATGCCTGCGGCGTGGGGCGCGACCGAGGCAGGGTGGAGCGCCGCTGAGGGAGCTACAGCAGGGGTCTGGGGACACAGCCCTGGCAGGGGCCGAACTGGTTGTGGGGCTGGGCCAAGCTATACTGAAGATTGAAAACTTGCTTGCAATTCGAATTGTCTAACTATTGTACGTTATCATGCTATTATCTTATTTGGTCTCTATTTTATTTTTGTTTGACAATTGCTTTGCCAAATCCAAAAAAATTTGACAAGGCAATTAGCACCCCGCCCCCCCCCCCCCCCCCCCCGCACCACCCATCAGGGGTATAACATAGAAATTTATGTAATGAAATTCCGCACTGCTAAGTCAATTGTAAAATCAGCGATTAACGCGTTCGCGGTATTCGAGCTCGCACCTTCGGGATATACCGGAACGAAAATGCTAATGACATAATTACTAATGACATATTCACAATTCATACTTATTCCTGATTGGCAAATGTTTTGCCAGGGGTAAAAGGTACCACAAAATTAAAATTTAAATGGGGGGGGGGGGGGGCTGAGCGGCCAAAAAATCAGGACAAGCGTTGCTAAATTTGATGTTTTTCTCCAATTGTATATATTCTCTCTCCTAGCCACTATATACGACTATATAGTGGCTAGGAGAGAGAAGCTACTTCAGGTAATCTACCAACGGGCTTCATCTACGCGAGATTTTACAAACGAGTGTAGTCTAAATAGCCGGAAGTGTTCGTCAACCCGTAAACCCTTGCCACGCGAGTATTAGATTGGTTCCCAGACCCTTCTGTTAGTACTAGGCGTATAAAAATGGCGCCTGGCGGTACCTGATAAGAGTTAGCAGGTAAGCTTGGATTCATTTGAACTATGCTCGCTGTAGAATTAGATGAAAAAGTTTGCTCAAATTTCTGCAAATTGTCTTTCCGAGGTTCTAGATTTTAAAATTTTCCGGTGGATGACCCCCCTACCCCCTAAAAATGCAGTCACTGATTACCTGCATGTCGATTTCAACCCCCTCCAACTTTAAATCTGTTCCTACGCCTCTGGCCGTAGCTCCAAAGAGATGTGGTGATCAAGGATTTCAATCCCTATCCCTTTGCTTTTTTGAAGCTCTAGAATTACATTTTCAGCGATTTCTGCGAGGAATTTTCCTGGAAATTAATCTTCAATAATGAGCGCTATTAATAATTTTTGAAAAGAAATAGGTTATGTAATGTAGCTAAAAACACGTCAAGGAATTTACAGGAAACCCTAAAAGATTAGCCATTTTTTATCAGTTTTAAAAGACTGTTTAATTAAAATATACTCTCCTAAAGATATATACATCAGCACAAAATGATAACAGTTTATTAAAGATTACGAATTGACAATGGAAATGAGTATGTTAACATATGACCATAGATTACGTGTGTCTCTTATTATTTTTACTGTGTTACTGAATTTTATGAGAATTTATGCGAACTGATATTGGTGAATTTTCCGTCCGCATTCTCCTTTAGCTAGAGACTGAGGTGTATCTTCAGACAGGAGTAGAGGTGCACATAATTTCTGTAAATGTTTTAAGTCCTAACCTCAAATTTTTAGTCTTATTTGGAAGAACCTTTAAAATGATAAAGTAACTTCTTTTGAAGATTTTTCGCTTTCTTTTTGAGATATATCAGTTTGTTTGATATGCAAATGTCCGGAATTTACGTCATAATGCATGTCATAATGAGTTATTTAGTGCAGAAATGTGTGTATCTCTTTCATTCTCGAACGAAATCCTTTCAAATCGAGAAGTTTGGTGTTGTGGGAGAAACACGCACACGTGTTATTCACACTTTAGTGTTTTTATTTGATGAACGCAAAGATATATAACATTCTCTGATAACTTATTTCAATAATTACTGGGGAGGTCTGCAACTTCCCCCCATGGTTGCTACGCCGGCCCAGCAAGAATACCATAATATATGTAATATTGAGAAACAACAGCTTTTCCTCTAAAATTTTTGAGATTCGTAAAATTGATTGAGATGTTATCAAAAGGAAATAACACTTGTTATCGAAGAATTAAGGAAAATGTCGCACTTGTGTTTATTCATGAAGTCGTCTTCCTATATGCAAAATGTGGTAAATTACGATATTGTAGCGTCTGTATAAGGCCGGAATAAAGTGATTGCATTAAACTCTCATGCTATGTCTGCGCTGAACGATAACTCATGCCATGCACTTGAGAAATGCTTGACAGATGATCGGGGTCTAGACTGCGAAGGATGTCCTTCTCTCTCCTTCCCTTTCTGGCAGCAAACCAACTGTATAATACAGAGGAACCTTATATATAGGTAGTCTTGTCTTTGTTTATTATTCGGAAGTAACACAGATAATGTTTTGAAGTGTGCAGATTGAAATGGCTGAGTGCGATGTGATTATCTGCAAGCAGACGGGAATATTGGGGTTGCGAGTTGGCGCAGATGCTTGAGAAGCGCGCAGAAATTGGGACCGCTAGGTTGGCGGGTGTAAGAGCAGGACTCTAGGCAGGACTCTAGGCGGGGGGTTAGTTTAGGGTTGGGATTAGGTTTAGGATCAGAGTTAGGTCATTGTTAATGATGTGTTCCACTGCATCTATGAGGTGTTCAACCGTTTACGTCGTTTTATTCCGGCGGTTTCCGACATATCGTTGTGTATTCGAAATTAGTAATGACTCAAAAGGATCTTTCTGTTTTTGTCTGCAGGTCTTTATTTTTGGTTAGTTAAAGGTTAGCTACGGTTATGATTAGGTTTAAGGTTAGGAGGGTTAGGTTAGGATCAAGGTTAGGTTTAGGGTTAGGATTAGGATTGGCATTAGGATTATAGACTATTCTTGAACAGAGCATTGAGACTATTGTATAATGCTCCTAATACGTCTTTATTATTATTATTATTATTATTATTGAAAATGGAAGGTCTTTTTGAGTGATCCCTTTTAGCCTTGTGCGAGACTAATTGATGGCTCTCTAGAATCGATCGTTTCTTTTGATCGATTCTATACGTCCTATACCTTCGATTTTACCTTAGTCTTAGATTCGATCGTTTTTTATGTTTTTCCGTTTCCTTCGGGTTGCGTTATTATAGTTACACTTTCGGACGTCGTTGGTTTCCAGTGGAGGATTTTTTGGGAGGTTGCCTAATTTTATTTTTTTCTGTGGGCAACGCATTTTTGAAAGCCGAATATCGATTACAGCAAATATTAAATCAACAGGAAATATTCTCAAGGAGAACAGATCACAAGAACATTGTATGGGTATAGCTTTGAAGACATTAAACAGAAACACAGTTCATACTCCCTACTTCTAAACAGACAGGGCAGCATCACGAAGATAAAATTGATCATATATGAACGACTACTTTAGTTACAAGCAGCTTTCAGAAAAAGAACAAGTCTCTGCGGGCTTTTGCACTTACTATAAGTACGTCAAATATTCGCTCCATTTTGCCCTCAATGACTTCATTTGTGTGCGCGTTCGATGTTAATAATATAGGGAGGTTATGCAACCTGTTTTGTCTCATCATACTTCGCAAGTCTTCATTCGTCTTAACTTTTAACCGAATGAACACACTGCAGCTGAGCATGGTGACGCAGGATTTGCCAAAACAATCGAGGTGTACTATTGTGACAATTTATGGTAAAGTAGTTCAACATAGGAATTTTGTTAAACATTTCACGCCGATGATGCTCAAAATAATTGCCTGAAATTTTGTGTGTGTGTGTGTGTGTGTGTGTGTGTGGGGGGGGGGGGAGTTTCCCCCGCCTTCTACACCTATGCTTTTAGGGGGTTGTTGATTTCGGGAAGTTGTAAAATGTTGTTACATGCGCATGTTATTATTTATTGCAAAAGTAATCAGTGTTCACGTAGACGCGTGTTTTTTGGCATGTGTAGTTCCGAGGCATTGTTATAACATATAATAAGATTAAATATGAAAGTTGCTAAGTTCTCAAAAGAACTGGATATAATATGAAAAGGAGAAATAAGAGAAATTCAATGTGTCAATAAATACTTAAAGGGGTAGTAAGTCCGAAAACCATCTATCTGATTTTTATTTTATCTATTAGTACTCAAAAAATGAGGAAGAATAGCGTTCTTACTTAGTCAATATCTTATGTTGTTCCAGAGATATTCAAGTTTTTGAAAGATGCAAATGAACTTATGAAGTCATCTACTCCTTAATTTAAACTAAAGGAAATCCCTAAAATGAAAAATGTATAAAGCTTTAACTATACACAGTATAGTGTACCATTCTTAGTAGCATACATGATCTGCAACGTTTCAGCACAATCTAGCCGCTATCTCCAAAGATGTTCCTTATTTTTAGAATTTGAGTGAGTAGATGACGTCATCAGGTATCTTATTTACAAGCTTATAAAAACTTAGATATCTCTGGAACAAGATAAGACATTGACAAAGTAAGAGCGCTATTCTTGCTTATTTCGAATGCACTTCTAGATAAAGCCCAAATTGGAATAAATGATTTTTACGTCTTACTGCCCTTTTAAGTAAGAGTACTTACGTATATTTATGGACGATGTGTCCTTCAGATCAGAAGGACCCGAAGAAGGACCCGAAGAAGGACACATTGTCCGAAACGTCGGCCATGAATATACGTAAGTACTCTATACTTCAGAACAACACATTGAAGTTCTCTTATTTCTCCTTTTCATCGTTATAATATAGATTCAATATAACGCCGTTTCTGATTGGCTGGCGGCATGCGTGCACCTTTTTTCGAATTTCATGCGAACCAATAAGAAACGCTCCAAACGTTTATAATTACTGTTTTTATGACACTCATGGCGGTATACGTCGTTTGCCAAGGTATATACGATTCTATGTTGTGCCGCGTGTGCGGTAGGAGGCAGTATCAGTTTCCCGTTTGGTTTGTATTAAGGACTTACAGACGTTGTAAGGAATTTTGTCAAGGGAAATATATTGAGCGATTTCCTGTAATATACTCTAGAAGGATTTTGGCCGAGGAAACTATGTAATGGCTTTTTGGCCTTTTGTTGAACTTTTTCGCCTTTGCATTTGACATATAAATAAAAATACTAAAAAGTTGGTGTACTGTCAAAATATAGTGAATAGACCTCTCTTTCACAATGGCGACCAATTTAAATATTCCTTTTGTGCATCTAATTAATTAGCCTGTCTGGTCTCGGTTTAGACTTGCTCCAAGTCCGCCTCTTGGTTCGGTTAAAACGAGTTTAGTGGTTTGGGTTTGTTTACACCGGTTTGTTTCGAGTTTAGGTATTAAAGACGGGCGAGCGAAAACGCGAGCGAGCGAAAACGCGGGCGGTTGTGTGTCTGTGATTCAAAATAATCTTTTCTTCCTGACGAGGCTAGAAGGGAAATTTCGATACACGTGAAAGAATATTTAAAATGGCATCATTATGAAAGATATAATACGAAATGGAGAAATATAAGATAACTTCAATGTGTCGAAAAAAGTAAGAATAGTTACGTATATTCATGGACGACGTTTCGGACGATGTGTCCTGACCTGAAGAAGGACACATCGACTGAAAAGTCGTCCATAAATATACGAATAAGTACACTTATACTTAAGTATTTTTCGACACATTGGAATTCTCTTATTTCTCTTTTTCATATTATTTCGAGTTCTTTTGAGAACTTAGCAGCTTTTATATTTATTTCATTATGAAAGATGTCTATAGAAGGAAGAGCGAAGGCCCTTCGTCAAAGAGTCAAACGTAAACTGGCCTTTGCACGAAACGTTAGACTTGTATTTACTATTTCTGCTGTACACTGACCAACCTTTTAGTATTTTTGATTTGTATTTAGCATGCACTGCCTTCGCAGCTCGCTATTTTACTATAGTGCTGGTTCACCTTGACTCGTGTTAATCTTAAGGCCCGGTCACACTACGATACGATAACGATACGATAACGATACGATAAAGATACTTAAAGAACTCATCACAAATTCATGAAGAAAATTCAAAAGAAATTAATATTATTCAATATCTGTTAATCGGTAAGAGATTTCTCCCAATATACATAAACTTTATCTTCGTTTTACTCGCCGATCTGTATATCCCATACAGATCGCCTGCTCGTGTATGCTGTATCTATTGCATATCTTCAACTTGCGATATCTTCTTAACTTAACTTAATTGATTTGAATGTCGAAATTCATTTTGTCACTGTCATTTAACCCCATGCATACAGATCCTGTTATAACATCGTCTTTATAAAGCATACAGACATCGCAAAAACGTGTTCGCAGCTCGCTGTGAGTATTTTGACATTAGATCACATCCGTCACGGCTCCAAAATCAATCTCTCTATTTTGGAGCTTTGGAGCGATGTGCGAGCACGTTCTTGAGATGATTGGAAGAGAGGCTTAAGGCGTTGTTACACCATGAAATGTTTCGTGTAACTTGTCTTGCAATGCCGTTGCGAGACAAGTTGCACGAATCATTGCAAAGTGTAACATATCTTGCAACAGCGAAAATTGTTGCGACACAAGTTGCTGCAATCATTGTAGAAAGTAGAATCGAGTTCTACTTTATACAATGATTGCATGCAGCTACTTTTTTCAGCATTGTACAATGTAAACACCCCATCTGCAACTTGTCCTTGTCGCAAACACAAAGTTTGCGAAACTTTGTGAGACAAGTTGCGCGAAAAATTGCCTAGTGTAACACCGCCTTTAAGCCTCGATATATGAATTATTTCATTGTTAATGGTTTAATTGTTTTTTAGACTAACATTTGATGATAGTGCAGTAGGAGTTGTGTGCATATATGCCAATCAAGAGGTAAATGCAGTATATAGCAGCCCAATTTTCCTTTCATTTGCAGTACCATGTTATTAATGTGCCTATGAAACGAAAAATTCAACTCTGTTTTTATGACCCACTTTGGTACTTCGTGATGCGCTGGCAAAATTATTTTTTGGGATCACTTTTTGGGACCTTGATAGCCAATCAGATGGCTTCCCATGGAAAGTGATTCCAAAAAAAATTTCTACGATGCGCTGGATATTATTGTGCTATTATTCCGTAGTCTGGGATCGAAGCAGCAGTCTAGTGATGTCACGCGTTAGAGTCGTCGATAATATGGTGGTTGAATGCCTATAGCTGTGGAAATATTACTGATGTTTGAGTTAGAATCAACTTCCTCCTCTGAAAGTGAGATCAATAATGAATTTTTCATCTCTAGAATCTATGCCGACTAACGTGTGACGTCAAAGAGGTGATTTGACCGCGCGATGAGGTGGGACAAAATTTGTATAATTTTTCCACTTTTACATAAAAAAATAAAGCACTTTCCTTTGTCGTGATTGGAAAACCAATACCACCATAAGATTCAGCACATCAAGAAGTACCAAAATGGGTCATAAAAACAGAGTATATAGAATCACTGTCTAGAATGTTTCGTTTCATAGGCACTTTAAATAACAGCTATTCAAATACAGTATATATTCAGTTTGTTTTCAGGATAATTTTTCTCTTGTACTGTTTTTCTTGTTAAGGTCAGAGGGCTGGAAAAACTGAAGACAACAACTTTGTCTATGATTGGACTTAGTGTAGGCAGGGGTGTTATAAGGTTGGTTGTTTGCAGTAATTTATGCGTGTGCTTTTCGAGATTGTTAGTAGTGGATATAGGTAGAAAGGCAAGTTTCTACTTTGTTTCATTTCTAGACTAATTCAGCCATCTTCAACGAAAACGGAAAAGGACGAAACTGTCGTGATGGAAGGTTAGTAGGATTGGTAGAGCACTCTATTTGAAAGGTTTCGTCATAGCAACCGATGGTAAACAGACGGACGGACGGTCGGTAAAATATACATACCTGTCTACAGAACCTACACACCCAAAAGTGACCCAACCTATACTAGCCAGCAGCCAACTGCCAAACCATGCAACCAACTAACCAACCAACCAACCAACCAACCCACCACCAACCAACCAACTAACTAACCAATCAACCAACAAGTTAACCAACCGGCTAAATTAGTCTTTTTAATTTTTTAAGCTCCGAAATAGGTGTTCCATGCATGCAGTGTGAACACAAACCCTGCATATTCAATTCACTTTTCGCGATACACTCTCCGATGATTCTGATGCAATATGAACATATATAATCCATGGGAATATCGTCCAATTGCATTTATTTCTTAGGAGTTTTCGAAAAGCCTAACCCTCCGACTACCAATGTAGAGACAATGACTGCGCCATCTGTCGTCGTCAAGTCATCGTCGGAGGACATGGAAGTTGCCTCGCGTTGTGCGAGCAGCGTTTCAATGGCCAGCCAAGGTAGCGCCGAGGACTACGCCATGCAGTGTACTGTCTCGACGCCGGAATCCATCGTGCCGCCGTTGGCGCCACCCGAGACATCGTACGCGTCAAGTCAACCAGACTGCAAGTCACGGGAAAAGTCACTGAAAAACAAAAAGACCGGGAAAAGTTACGAGGAGGCCAGTGCAATGGATTTTGAGCCCGAGGTGAATGTTGATAAGGTGGCCCTCGAAATGGAGAAGGATTTGTCCGCCTTGCCTTCAGGTGCTACCGGTACGTGCGGGTCAGCGGCAACAGTGCAGGTCTTTGGTGGAGTTGGGAGGACTTTGAGTGCAACAGGTATATTGTTCTCTTGTAATACACTTCAAATACCGGTAGCATGCCACAAAAACATATTGGTTCGATTGATATATATTATATGCCCTGGGAGGGATGGGGGTAGTACAAAAGAATTTCGAATATCTAATACAAGTGTAATACATATAATTACTCCATGCGCATTGATTTTGTGACATAAGAACCTATTTCAAATATCAGGCTGAAACAGGTTCTTATTGAGAGGGGCACAAGATCCCTAATTTCAGCCTGAGGTTCTTATAGGTGGAAGGTTCTTAATAGCGGGTGTTTACTGTATTACAAATCCTCAGTTTTTTATTGACTATCGCAGGAGTTGCTATCCGCTGATAGTTTAGTTTATTAGATTTATCACTCTTTGGTTAAATTATTTAAATTTTTTATGAAAAATGTAAAATAAAAGTTCTTTCTTGGATTAAAAACTTGCAAATTTATACCAGAACTATTAGACAACTCGCCCTAATTGTTTTCCACTCGGTTTCAACTCGGCTCCAAAACGCGGACTCGTTGTCTAATTGTTAATAAGTATTACTTAAATTGTATATCAACCGTGATATCAAGCCAGTTATATCCACTTTAACCGTTCATGGTGTCCAACTTGTTTTAGGACCAGATGTCAAGAAAGCGCGGTTTCATTCACCACCTCCATATGAAGACAAGGTAAAGAGATTTTGTCTGGAAACAATTATGACCAATAAATAAACCATGGAATACACAGTAAACATCTAATAAGAACCTTCTACCTATTATAACCTAAAATGGTTCTTATTCAGTGAGGCCAAAAATTCCAAATTTTAAGTTCTAATAGGTAGAAGGTTGAAAATTCCAAATTTTAAGCCTGATATTAGAAAAATAGATACGCTAGGCGTACATGTAGCTGTGCCTTAACCATAGACCTCTTTCACAATGGCTGCCATTTAAAATATTCTTTTATTTGCACATAAATTAGCCTTTACAACCTCGTTAGGAAATAAAGATTTGAATTACTGACACACAAATGAGGCCATAAAGGCTAATTTAGATACATATAAAGTGATATTTAAAGTGCCTATAACGTCTGTGGGGATTTAACATACTGTATTTGTAATCTATGGATTCTCCTGAGATAAATTGTAATATATCTTGTTCGCTGAAAATTTCATCTTCATAGACTTTTTTGCTGTTAAAGTTTACGGAAATTATGTCATAGCGGGCATCTGTCTATATGAAAACCTCTTACAGATGCCCGCTATGACGTCATTTCCGTCAACTTTAACAGCAAAAAGTCTATGAAGATGAAATTTTCAGCTGACAAGATATATTACAATTTTTCTCAGGAACATCCATCCACGTTATATGCACTTTAAATGGGTCGCCTTTATGAAAGAGATCTATGGTCGTGTGTTATCGTCGCCACTTTGATCGGAAGCAGTCGTTTGGAGCTTGATTGGCTTCGAAGCTATGCTATTGTTACTTACATCATTCGTCAGCGTGACTACAATATATCTGCGCGTGCGCAAATACAAAGAGATAACAGAGTTTGGGAAAAATCGGGACCCAAATTTAAAGGACCTGCTTTTTCACAAATCTATTTGATCCAACCAGCTGCGAATAGCTATAGTTTGTAAAAATGTTTATCTATGGTGCTCAATCTACATTACTGGAACTCTTTTTCTATTTCTAAGATATTTTAAAGCGTTGATATTTCGCAAAGTATGACTAGGTCGATAACAAAACTTGACAGCAATATTAGTATTTCATTGTTTGTTACCCCCTTTTCTAATCTCACAAAATATGATTTTCATGATTCCTGACTAACAGCAGCAGTATTTGGTTAAGTTAGGTAACTCAGTTAAGTTAGGTAAGTTAGGTAAGTCTGGTGCTCAGAGTTTTTCTGAGTATTGACAACTTAACACAGCTTGCACAGTAAAACCTTTACAACTTTAGCAGCAGTATTTGTCAAACGTTTTCATCTCATTGAAAATATAACAAGTATTCATTTACACCTTACAGAAGCTTGAGACCTAGTATGTTACCATGGTGACTGAACAAAGCAGTTTAATATTTTGATCATTGTGGTAGTTGTACCGAAACCATGTTTCGTTACTTTCCTAACAATACTGATAAGGCTTGTACAACTAGCGATGTGATCAAACTAAAATTGCAAATGCCTACCTCTCTCCTCCGTAGAGGCTTCTCTTTTGGAGGAGGGCAACAGGGGAGGTAAAAGAGAAGTCTCTGCGGAGGAGAGATAATGCTTACATCAAGACAACGGCAAACGAGGAATAAAATTTTGAATGGGATTCTTTATTATTCAAAACACACTTTTGAAGGAAAAACAAGATGGAGTGTCGATTTTTTCATTTGATAAACACTCAAAATGACGCAAAGTTCTTTTGAGTTGTCTAATATTACATCCATGTTTTTTTATTTGTTGATGTAGTCTAGCAGTGGTTCTCAAGAAGACACCAAAGATCAAATTAGAAATAACGACAAGTATGAACTTTATGCTTTTCTGTTCATGCCTTGCTGTGGTATAGGGTTTAAGTTAAATCAGTTTTCCCATACAGCAAATCCAGGAGTTTGCCGACTTGCAGTGGAAACATGCAGAAAACGCATGTTTCACGAAAGCTTTTGAGATGTCTTGTCGTGTCGTGTTAGGAACGGACTGGTTAGCTCAGAAGGGCCCTTGCGAATTTTGCTAAAAGGGGCCCACTCCAACGATTTACCTCGTACAGTGACTATAATTGTTAGGCAACAACACTTGATATACGTTCGCGGCAAAGTCTCGACCACCTAGGGGTCTACTAGAGCTGGGTGTACGCATCCCTGTGGGCATGCATCCCCGAAACATTTAAGTTTTTGGAGCTCTAGAATCGCATGTTCAGCCATTTCTGAATTTTCCAAAAAATTCATTTTCAATAATGAACGAGAGACCATCTGTTACGGAGCCATAGTTTGTGATCCAAAATTACGAGACAATTGATTCACTTTAGTAGCCATACTAAAGTTCGCTAGAACGTTCGCCAGAACGATCGAAGTTTGGATGCTGTCAAAAATGAAGCCAAAACATTTCGCGGCAGCCATCTTGCAGAGACCACCTGCGCTCTGTAGTCTCTGTCACAGAGCCAAAGTTTACGTGCTAAGGTACACGAAAACCTTCGATTTTCTTTTATAAAACAGTGTTGGTCAGCTGGATAGAGAAACTGTCGCTTTTAGACTTGGAGAAGGTGGCTCTATATCATCAGGTAAGTGGTGGTTTTCTATTTCTTCTTTTCATATCTTTTTTCTTCTACAGGTATATCTTCTTTTCTATATCAACGTTTCCGTATCTTCTTTTCTATATCTTCTTTTCTATATCTTCTTTTCTATATCAACGTTCCCGTATCTTCTTTTCTATATCTCCTTTTCTATATCTTCTTTTCTATACATGTTCTTTTCTATAATATCTTCTTTTCTATATCTTCTTTTCTATTCTTCTTTTCTATATCTTCTTTTCTATATATCTTCTTTTCTATATAAACGTTCCCGTATCTTTTTTCTATATCTTCTTTTCTATATATCTTCTTTTCTATATATCTTCTTTTCTATATCTTGTTTTCTATATCTTCTTTTCTATATCTTCTTTTCTATATCGTCTTTTCTATATCTTTTTCTATATCTTCTTTTCTATATCGTCTTTTCTATATCAACGTTCCCGTATCTTTTTTCTATATCTTCTTTTCTATATATCTTCTTTTCTATATCTTGTTTTCCATATCTTGTTTTCTATATCTTCTTTTCTATATCTTCTTTTCTATATCGTCTTTTCTATATCTTTTTCTATATCTTCTTTTCTATATCGTCTTTTCTATATAAACGTTCCCGTATCTTTTTTCTATATCTTCTTTTCTATATATCTTCTTTTCTATATCTTGTTTTCCATATCTTGTTTTCTATATCTTCTTTTCTATATCTTCTTTTCTATATCGTCTTTTCTATATCTTTTTCTATATCTTCTTTTCTATATCGTCTTTTCTATATAAACGTTCCCGTATCTTTTTTCTATATCTTCTTTTCTATATATCTTCTTTTCTATATCTTGTTTTCCATATCTTGTTTTCTATATCTTCTTTTCTATATCTTCTTTTCTATATCGTCTTTTCTATATCTTTTTCTATATCTTCTTTTCTATATCGTCTTTTCTATATAAACGTTCCCGTATCTTTTTTCTATATCTTCTTTTCTATATATCTTCTTTTCTATATCTTGTTTTCCATATCTTGTTTTCTATATCTTCTTTTCTATATCTTCTTTTCTATATCGTCTTTTCTATATCTTTTTCTATATCTTCTTTTCTATATCGTCTTTTCTATATCAACGTTCCCGTATCTTCTTTTCTATATTTTCTTTTCTATATCTTCTTTTCTATATCTTTTTTTTATATCTTCTTTTCTATATCTTCTTTTCTATTATCTTCTTTTCTATATCTTCTTTTCTATATCAACGTTCCCGTATCTTCTTTTTTATATCTTCTTTTCTATATCTTCCTTTCTATATCTTCTTTTCTATATCTTCTTTTCTATATCTTCTTTTCTACATCTTCTTTTCTATGTCTTTTCTTCTATATCAACTTCTTGTTTCTTCTTTAATTTTTATATTTTCAATTCTATATCTTCCTTTCTAAGTTTCGTATTTAATTTAACTGATGTTTTGTTCCATTTCCCACCATGCGTACATTTTAGATGCCATTTCTGACGATTTTTTTGAATTGTCCGTTTCCGATTTAAGAATAATGTTGAAGGATCTCAAAAATGAAAGGTACAGAATTGTACATAATTACCAATGGTTGAAAATACCAATGGTTGAATGTTAGCTATAGAGAAATGATCACATGTCAATATGCAACGCCGTCTGCTTCGATACATTTTGTTTGCGGGACGCTGTCTCATTTAACGATTTTCATAGAGCTATTTGGTTATTCTTATTTTCAGAAATTAGTCTCGAATAATAATCTACTTTAGAATATTTTACCATTTTATTGACAGAGTTCTTAAAGGGGCACTCCACTCCAAAAGCAAGTTGTGTTCATATGAAACATCTTACCTCAAATAGCTTATCCCTGAAATATTATAGCGTAGTTCCTTTTAGTTAACGAGAAATAGCGAGTCAAAGTCAGAGAAATCGCCAAGTTTTCGACGCCATGTTGTCTTATGTTGTCCAGCATACACGGATTGTCAGCGGTCTTCAAATTTTGACGTTACTGGGTGCTTTTCGTTTTGTTTTCTAGGCGATCACAATGAGTTTCGATGTTTAGCGTTCATCTGATGAAGATTATTCTAGTTCAAGTTCTTATAGTTCCTCAGGCGAGAACCTAGACGAATTTATTGCACATAACTTACAACAGAAGAGTGATTACAGTGATTAGGGTTATCGATTTCAACCTAGACAAGTTCTTACAGCAATAAATTCGTCTAGGTTCTTGGCTGAGGAACTAGAAGAACTTGAACTAGAGTAATCTTCGTCAGATGAAAGCTAAACAACGAAACTCGTTGTGATCGCCTACAAAACAAAACAAAAAAGCACTCAGTGACGTCAAAATTTGAAGACCGCTGACAATCGGCGTCTGCTCGAGAAAGACAACATGGCGTAGAAAACTTGGCGATTTCTCCGACTTTGACTACGCTATAATATTTTAGGGTTAAGCTATTCGAGGTAAGATGTTTCATATGAACACAACTTGTTTTTAGAGTGGACTGTGCCCCTTTAAGTTTCTTGTAGTAGCTCCACAATTGCGCCGAGTTTGTTTTGATATCTTTACGGTGATAATAGTCACGCTGGTGCATGGCTTTTGATATCGTTAATGTCATCCAAGGAAAACGAATACCTTTAATCCTAGATTTCTTAACTGGGGCGTGTATGTTAGCAATTTCAGTAAATAATTTGTTCCAGGTTAATATACCCGACGGAACACAAATCATTAGTGCCTATAACGTCTGTGGGGATTTAACATATTTGTAATCTATAGATTCTCCTGAGATAAATTGTAATATATCTTGTCAGCTGAAAATTTCAGCTTCATAGACTTTTTTGCTGTTAAAGTTGACGGAAGTGATGTTATAGCGGGCATCTGTCTGCATAAAACCTCTTTACAGATGCCCGCTATGACGTCATTTCCGTCAACTTTAACAGCAATATATTACTTCTTATATGAGGAGGAGAATCCATAGATTACAAGCACTTTAACAAAATTCTGTTTAGAGTAGTGTTTGAAAAGAACGATATTCAATGATTTTTCCTGGGATCTTTTTACGCCTGATTTAATAACACAAAAAATGGTCGCTGGGAGACAGAGGAATTGTTCCATGTTCTGTGATACTTCATGTTAGAAAATATAAGATCAATAAAGTGGAAGATTCTGCAGTCACTCGTGTTGGCTTTTCAATAAATTGTTCTAGGTTGTAAATAGTTTAAATGATCGGGGGAAATGTCCAAATTTACGTTAGGTGCTCTATAAGTAGACCAGATAATCAGCTTATTGAGTTTAGGCCGATTTATCTCGATAATACAGGACTCAGAAAAGGATGAAGCGAGATCTGTTCTTTGACGATAGGGAATTCCGTCCCGCGAACATAAATCATTGAACCTCCACCACTTTTTGATAGTCTATCTTGTCTTACACAAGAATAACCAGGTATATAAACTTCACTGTCTAAAATTGATGGTTTGAGCTAAGTCTCCGATACTCCAATAGCGTAAAGACGTCAAAAGGTTTGTCGTTCACGGTAGTAATTTTAGTGAGTCTAGCTTAGGTAATATATACTTCGTATATTGAGATGGGCAATTTTGAATCCACGAGAAAGCTTAGGAATTGATAGACGTAGTATTGTTTTTGGAGAGGATGTTGGTTGACATTAGGTGGTGGTTACTGGTATAGCAAAACTACCGACAGGACCAGGATTGGTACATATAAATTTGATAAAGATTTAAGGATTAGGGAAATTGAGAAATTCATCATAATGTGGAGTCCACGAATTAGTTTCATATTAGATGGGAGCGGCTTGGTGAAGTTTTTTTGAGCCTGACGATTGTCCAATGTCCATGTATTCCTGAGGATGATATACTGTAATATAATTAATGGCGGTTTGCATACGTGTTGCTTTCGCAAGTGCGAGACAACATTCACACCTCGCAATATTAGAGCTCTTAAGCTTCTAACACTTTGCTTAGTTTGAAAGCGCCGACAGTCGAGAGCTAAAACATTGACGTCAACGATGAGGTATGCACTTCAAAACTCTCCTTACATTACTTCCTTGTGGGTCTAATTCAAATATCAAACCATAGCCTGAATAAGAGGGTCGAACTTATCATGTATATAGAACCAAATACACAATAAGTTCGACGAAATTCAACTTTGGTTTCAAATGAATTCGGATTCAATAGCATCCTTTTTCTTTTAGTGTTTTATCAATTACTGCTCTTCGCAATGCTTGCATTCCATGAATTTTTATAGTGTTGTCATAAACACGGCGGCAAATAAGTCCTATTAGGAAAAATACCCATAACTTCATGCATGCCGACAATTTAATAAAAAAATAAAGTATAAAATGTAATCACGATTATTTTGTTTAGATTTTTATGCTAACTTGAATATCAAGTTCTAGAATGACAATTTTGGCACATGAAAAAACACACATTGAGTTATGGAGTTTACGAAGTCAACAGGGCGATGCTATTCTCAACAACATAAAAACAGTCCACTTTTTTAGACATTTTTTATACTTGACATTTTTTATAGTCATTGCAGCTAGTGTTCAGGGTAAACTCAACTCAATATCGTACAGGTTGACGTCATCTTCAGAGCGTATAATACATTTAAACTTTTTTATGTCGAAGTATATATGACTTAGCTAGTCGGAGTGAAGTAGTTTAATGAGAATGCTCGTTTAGTTGTAATAGCATTTACAAAGATAACAAGAAAAAGCTTTAAAATTTATTTGAGCGCTGACCGCTTTACCCATTTATACACAGAACATTTGGAAGATGGATCGTAGCTCTTTAGTATACCCAAAAGGTCGAAATGTGGAGAGAGGACTGGGATTGGCGTTGTAATAGCATTGTAACGAATAAGTTATTGGATTGTATAACCAACCCAAAACAACAAAGATCCTAACCCCCCGCCTAACGAGTTTTCTAACCCCCCCCCCGGCTAGCGAGTTTTCTAAACAATCCAATAACTTTTTCCCAGTCCTCTCTCCACATTTCGACCTTTTGGGTATACTAAAGAGCGACGACCTTGTAAGAAGAACCCTATCTTATTTTCAAAATGGCGTCTCATAGGTAGTTTTTAGATGATTCAGTCTCCTTCAATACGCGTTCCGAGTATTTTGACAACTTCAAACTACTATATTCTGGCTATTTAAGTTACGTACTTTGATATTAAAGGTACTTATTTTTTATTACCAATGTCCTTTAAATTAAAGGAAAAACATAGCTCTTAATAATGGCATTCAGAAAATGTCCTCTTCATCTATACATGTTGTTGAGTGTAATTGCAATCCAAGTTAGAAGAATATATATTAAATGTCATCCATATATATAAAATAACTCACGGCCATCGTTCCCAGCAATGGCCTTTTAGCTCAGCTGGTAGAGCGTTTAATATGTTATTCGTGTTTATTCAGAGGCAGTGGTTTCAAATCCCGCCGAGGTCAACAGCGGCGGTCACTTGACTCTGAAGATGACCACCGCTGAGACCGTCGAAATGTCAGTCACAAACTGTAGTATTTGATCTCAAGACTACAACAACCTGGACCATTTGTTGACCTCCCGCTAAGAATTTCTAGCTGAATGCGTCATAGCAATAGTCGGTATACCGCCTCTGTATCGGTTTCGCGGGCTGACTGCGAGGAATGATTTATTTTAGACCATGTAGCTCAAAAAACATTTCATTCGCTATCAATCAGACTATAAAGACCCTTTTAGCGTGCCGAAGGTGATAATCTTGATATATATTTATTTCTAAAATGGAGTTCCCACAATGTTTAAAGGGTCGTACAGTTTACCAGAGCCTTCTTGTTATCGAAGTAGAATGCTAAGATACGAGTAAAAAATACTAAACGTTGGTCTGCTGCAGCAATGGTGAATAGCAGGTGCGAGTTCAAATCGTGCTCATGTCAACAATTTCCCGTTGGCTCTGCGGTGTAGGTCAATCACGATGATATATTTATTACCGTAAGGTGGTTTTGAAATTTTACTTTCGCCATTCCAACTGTCACAAGACGCATGTTTGTTTGTTGTAAGGATTTGTGGTGAAAGAAAATTTCGAGTGTTGAAATATATACATTTTAAGACCAAACCGGGACCAGTTGCGAAAAATGCAACTTCAAGGCCTTCCGGCTGGAATTGAACCCGCGATTTGCCGAGAGCCTAGTCACAAGTTCTGTATATATGGTGGTCAGAGCACTGCACTAGCATCGCAGGGTCGCCTTGAAGTTGCATTTTTCGTAACTGGTCCCGGTTGGGTCTTAAAATGTATATATTTCAACACTGGAAATTTTCATCACCACAAATCCTTAGAACATGTAGTTTAATCGAGTGAAATGCCAAATATTACTTCAATGTTTGTTTGTTGTTTTTGTATTTAAGAACCGTAGAAGCGTCATTGATGACCAAGAGTATGAGAGAAATACAAGAACAAAGTAAAGTGGACAAGTACGAAAGGGTACGTTATCATTTTAATGCGGTGTTTTTCGTTGTGCAGGAGTTGGTGATTTGGCAAATTAAAGTTAATATACATAATTTTATCAGAGGCGTTTTGATAATAGAGCCCGCATTTCTGTATGTATAGTTAAAGAGGTTAGTCTCAGGGTGCATTGCGCGCTCGAAATCTCGCTTGCGGCCATTTTTGGATAGGGTTATATAGCATAGAGATCATAAATGAGGGGGGACAGAATTTGGTAACCAATGAACGCCGCCATTTTGGGCAAATTGGAGGTCAAACATATTGGTTCCAGGCCTTTTTCTGCAATTCGAAAATCTCGCGTTTCATTTTTGCGTTTCTTTTTATATGTAGTACGTATTCCTCATTTATTCCTATTTAAATGGTTTTCTCTAAGATTTTCAATTAAAGTTCGTTCGTTCAATGGCTATACTTTTTATTTAGGTTGCTATTCGAGTGTACTTTCCCGATCGATCTGTTCTCCAAGGCTTTTTCTCACCCCGAGAAAAAGGTAATTGCGAACAATGGGCCATCCATTTAACATGTGCATCCCATATTGAGAGGTTAACTCACATTAGGATAAACATAACTTTCTACTTTCTTAGATAGATCTTAGCATTAGGCCATTTTCAACCTAGTCTTCCTTCGTATATCAATTTCTTTACCCCTTGGATATCATTAAAGCTCAAAATAATACGGCAAGGATTGTAGATCCCTATGGCTACCCCTATTATAAATAGAGATGAGTAACCTCCTAGGATATCTAGGGACCTCCATAATGGGTACACATATTAAATGACATGGCCCAATGTTTCAACTCTAATAACTAATATAATATCTAATAATAATTGTTTGATTATGTTAATGTAATTAAATAGACAAGAGCTTTCTTCTTGACAAATTTAATCTTAATGACGGCTGGCTATGCGCGTGTACCTCAATGGGTAGAGTGTCCGCTGATCAGAAGGTCACAAGTTCTATCTCTGTGGGAGGCTCAGAAACATTTTGTGAGTATTTGAGCTTGACGATCATCCATGTATCGTCACACCGCTATATAGCACACCGCTCGCAGAGTCAGCTTTCACACACTATAACCATGTGTACAAATATAATTAACAATTATTGTGGACGAGGTATCGCAAAATATCGTGATTTGTCAGTGCCTGGCAAATAATTAGTGATCTGCGAGCCATTGACAGATCACGATATTTTGCGATAACTAAGTTCAATAATTGTTTTATCATTCGATTCACTGTTTTTTAGTTCCAATTTTTCGATAAGTATAAGTCCATAGAACTTTCTTAAAACAGCTGCAAACTTGACTTTCGATAACACTAGCTCATCTTCCAATTTTCTTTCATTTCTGTATTTGGCGAAATACATTGAGGGCCATTTTAGCTGCCTTTTTCGTGTTTTCGGCATTTTTTGTTCTAGTAAACACGACAAGTCGTTTTCCGACATCTCGGCAAAACAAGCCATGTTTACAGTTGGCGATAGCATTAACGTGCATGAGCAGAATATTATTTGCAGCAGAACAACGTTGCTCAGTATTACGCATATGCAGCAGCTTGTTATTTGTACGCAGTTATTTGCAGCTGACGTAGACAATCGTAATCAAGAGAAAAATAAATTGAATGATAACGTAAATTATCTGTATGCTAACAAGCAATCAAAATCGAGATTAAATATGGATAAGGTAACTTGCACGCGAATACGTTCTGCAGAAACGAAGAGTTGACTCTCTGCCTCTTGTAGTTTCAGCTGTTACCCACTTCGTTGGAGAAAATATTCAGGAAAGCATCACAAACTTTCACTTATGTAAGTATATATGAGTTAGATGTGTGAAGTTGATCGTCCAGGCTGTTGTAGTCTTGAGAAAGACTATTGTTGGTGACTGAATAGTGGCTTTCTCAAGACTACAACAACCTGGACGATCAACTTAACACATCTAATGATACTCCTAGGTTCAAACCATTTACTTTATATACGAGTTGCTGTGTTAGAGTCGGGCATGGCGATCTCGCCCCCCCGCCCCCAATAAAGGGAAATTGTGGAGATCAGTTTCAGTGCTCTGCGCTGTCTGCAAGTTACTTCCAGTTTTTTTGCCACCTTTCACGTCAATTGTTTTAAACGTGACTTTGTAAACATAGAACTTCAAATTTATAGAATATTTGGAGTTTGTCGTGATCTTGTTTTCTAGTCAGTACTTACGTCTCATGTTCAAACTAAAATGCTGCGTGAGGGACTGGGACTGATGTCCAGAACTGGACCCAAAAGGACCTTTGTTGAACCTAACCCTGCAGATCCTAATCTTGATGCTAATCTTGATCCTAACCCTGCAGTTCCTCTGATCCTAACCCTAAAACGACTGGTGACTTAAAAAGTGCTGAAAAGACCTAAAAAGTGCTGACTTAAAACTATATTTAAACAATCAGTTCTTCTAATATGTGCTCTGGTAATTAATTTCAGAGTTTTGCAGAGGCAACCGAGAATGTTCTGTCTCCATGGGTTGTCTTCTATGTAGGCACAAATAGTAGATTTAAAGTGCAAGTAGGGTTATATTGATTCAGTAAATCACTGATATAAATAGGTGCCTGCATGCCATGTACAAAATAGCTTATTCCAAAATAGCTGTAATTTAATATTATTTTATATACATATAAATTAGCCCTTATAGCCTCGTTATTGTGTACGAAATTCAAAATAATTTTCTTCTGAAACGAGGCTATAGTATAAGGGCTAATTTAAATGCACATAAAAGAATATTAAATTAGCAGCCATTTTCGAATAAGGTCTATGTCGGCACTATATCATGGTCGAGATATGTCAAATGTGCGGCTGCTAGCTTACAGTACAGTGGACAACTTTGGTAGGTGCCTTCGAAGTAGCCGTTCCTCACGTTGTAATCCACATACTACAGGAACATAACATATCTATCTTTCTTCGAACACCCGTTCCACAATTGTAAGCAGTAAATTATTAGGGGGTTAGGGTTAGGATCTTTGTTGTTTTGGGGTTGATTACAATCCAATAATTTACTGCTTACAATGCTTTAACAATTCCAGTAGTTTGTGGCTTACAACGTGAGGAACGGGTGTTCGAAGAAAGATAGATATGTTATGTATTACCTCGTTCTTTTAAAAACCCCGCTTAACTTTCTGAATAAAAACCGAAATTTAAAGCGGATTTTTTAAAGAACGGTTCGGTTAACCTTTCATGTTACTCCATCACCAAATGAATCGAGGTATATAATCGTCATGAAATAACCGCTAACCCCAAAACAACTTAGGATCTAACCCTAACCCCCCACCTAATGAGTTTTCTAACCCTAACCCCCCGCCTTAAGTGTCTGCCTAACCCTCCCACCACGATTCCCTTGATGTTATGCAGTGATGTTTATATTGGTGATGGAGTAACATGAAAGGTTATCCAACGGTTCTACCAAAGTTGTCCGCTGTACTGTAAGCTAGCAGCTGCACATTTGACATTTCTCGACCATGATCTAGTGCCGACCATATATATAACGAATATATCTTCTCTGTTTAAACTAGACACCACTCCTCCTCGAATACTACTGGATAAACCGAATATGACATTGTGTGAAGTAAGTGTAGTGCACTACTTGTGTTTTGGCTGCTTTTACTTTACATTTATATTGACGACACAACACGTTGCATGATATATTATGAATAATATTGGTATTTACACTAAATAACTTGTAGTAGCAGTTGCTGGGAGCGATTCATGAGTTCTAGTATATATGGTTGATGGTAATGCCGATGAACATTTATAGGGTATATTATGAATAATATTGGTAGTTACACTCTATAACGCTGGGAGCGATTCGTGAGTTCTAGTATATATGGTTGATGGTAATACTGGTGAACATTTATAGGATATATTATGAATAATATTGGTAGTTACACTTGATAACTTGTAGTAGTAGTAGTTGCTGGGAGCGATTCATGAGTTCTAGTATATATGGTTGATGGTAATGCCGATGAACATTTATAGAGTATATTATGAATAATATTGGTAGTTACACTTGATAACTTGTAGTAGTAGTAGTTGCTGGGAGCGATTCGTGAGTTCTAGTATATATGGTTGATGGTAATGCCGATGAACATTTATAGGGTATATTATGAATAATATTGGTAGTTACACTTGATAACTTGTAGTAGTAGTTGCTGGGAGCGATTCATGAGTTCTAGTATATATGGTTGATGGTAATGCCGATGAACATTTATAGAGTATATTATGAATAATATTGGTAGTTACACTTGATAACTTGTAGTAGTAGTTGCTGGGAGCGATTCGTGAGTTCTAGTATATATGGTTGATGGTAATGCCGATGAACATTTATAGAGTATATTATGAATAATATTGGTAGTTACACTTGATAACTTGTAGTAGTAGTAGTTGCTGGGAGCGATTCATGAGTTCTAGTATATATGGTTGATGGTAATGCCGATGAACATTTATAGAGTATATTATGAATAATATTGGTAGTTACACTTGATAACTTGTAGTAGTAGTAGTTGCTGGGAGCGATTCGTGAGTTCTAGTATATATGGTTGATGGTAATGCCGATGAACATTTATAGGGTATATTATGAATAATATTGGTAGTTACACTTGATAACTTGTAGTAGTAGTTGCTGGGAGCGATTCATGAGTTCTAGTATATATGGTTGATGGTAATACTGGTGAACATTTATAGAGTATATTATGAATAATATTGGTAGTTACACTTGATAACTTGTAGTAGTAGTTGCTGGGAGCGATTCATGAGTTCTAGTATATATGGTTGATGGTAATACTGGTGAACATTTATAGGGTATATTATGAATAATATTGGTAGTTACACTTGATAACTTGTAGTAGTAGCAGTTGCTGGGAGCGATTCATGAGTTCTAGTATATATGGTTGATGGTAATGCCGATGAACATTTATAGAGTATATTATGAATAATATTGGAATTTACACTCGATAACTTGTAGAGGAAGTTGAAGTTGCATTTTTCGCAACTGGTCTCGGTTCACGTTGCATGATAATTCTCTTTTCAAGCAATACTACAATTCTCTCTTCATTTTTGAGCAAAAGGTTGCTCAAGTTGGGGTTTTTATTTTACAGGCAAATCTCGTTCCTGCAGCAGTCGTTCATTTTGGAACTCGTGAAACGCTAGGTAAATTACGCAGCACTTATACTGTAGTATAATTGAAACTCCCGGGATTTTTAGAGTTATATTCATTGAAATATATATATATATTTCTCATAGACACCTTTTTCTATATATATATATACATTACTGTAGTGATTGTGAAATTTTTTTATAGAGTGTTATTTGAATTCAAATATCGTGCAACAAATGACGTTAATGACCGAAGCCAACGAGAAAGTATACAAGTCTTATACTAGGTAATACATGAAAGACCGCACCATTCTCAAATTACTCCATTTCATTTCAATTTTATTTTCATTTATTTAAAGTGCATAACACAGGATAAAGTTATTCCCTTTTCATCTGAGCCAGAGACTCGTATTTAAATGCTCAACTATTAATTTATCATTCTTGCGGTGCATGAAGACCTCAGATTACTAAGGCTCCAAAGACCTACGATTTAACGTCGTTATCCAAGAAGACGCGACAGGCTCATTATTTACTGATGCTATTGCAAAATCAGCACTTTCTCAATTATTTTAAGACCCTGAGTTGGGGTCCGAAAAGAAAGTTTACAAGAAAACGCCTCGATTCGAAAATAATAAGTATATATAGGTTAGGATTGAGGGGGGTGGGGGGGGGGTTGGGGTCATTGTATAGGATGGCAAATACCGTTCCAATCTCGCACCCAGAGCCTGCATTCCTTTTGGTCTGCGCCAAGAAACGGAGGCTCTGGGGGAACGCCAATGAAAAAGTCCCCAAAATTGCACTGGTCCTTCGTCCCAGGCCGTCTAACTTCCGAAACGCTAAATAAAGAAAGTTTATACTTTCGATTTCGAAGATGGATAAAATTAATTTTTTCCACGAAGCCGTAGATAAAGCCCTTGCACGTTCTTGGGAGAGAGAATGCGATGTAATTGAAGGAGGAGCAGTATGATGCGCTAAAGGCTATTGTTGTTGACAATAGGGACTGCCTTGTCATTTTGTCTACATGGTTTGGTAAATCTTTGATTTACCAACTTTTACCAGCTGTGATTGATTTCATGTCTTTCCTGCCACGATCTAAATATCTCAAGAACGAAGTGAGATATGAAAAAGCTCTAAATTACCATTTTAAGTTGCCTCCCGCCAAACGGCGATATGTCCTCAATCAGGTTATGCTTGATTAACTTGAATGACTTTTGCTTGGTAAATCCTCATCTATTTAACAATTAGTCACTGAAGTCGATATAACGATAATCACCGAGACTGGCTTGAACTGAATATTCAATTGAGAAGTTTTAAACAGACAGTTTGAACTGTGTTAGATATAGTTTGTAAATCCAATGCTCACGCTTGACAGCTTTCAAAAATACACTAACGATCAAAGCGGAGGTATACAAATAATTATACGATAAACAAAGTACAATGTCTTTATTACGTTTTTGAGCCTACGATTTTTTAGTCGCCATTTTGAAAAATTCGTCATGTTTTAGAAACCATACATCAAAATGATGATTCCGAGAAGGGACTGGAACGAATAAATTCAGTCTGGTTACAAAAAACACCTTTTCGAGTATGATTTCTGGTTACTGGCTAGTCGGCCAATCAGAACTCGTTTAAGCTCAGAAATTATACTAAGCTACGATAGTAATTACGCTTACGCCCCATCCCAAACGTAGACGCATGTGCGCATTGCGTACCTATTTTTTATATTATGACTATTATTCTTAAACAACGATCACTCCTTTTTATTTTATCAATTGATATTTCGCGTGTTTCCTCCCATTATTTTCTGGATTCAGTGTTAGCCCAACCGCGCCTTTATCAAACGATACAGCAGCTGCATCAAAGAATGAGGACATCACTAAACTAGACAACCAGAATAAACCAGACAACCAGAATAAACCAGACAACCAGAATAAACCAGACAACCAGAATAAACCAGACAACCAGAATAAACCAGACAACCAGAATAAACCAGACAACCAGAATAAACCAGAGGCGGTGGTCAATACATTCACTTCAGAACCAAAACACCAATCGGTTGATGGCGTCGAGAATGGCGAACGAAATGTCGACGAAGGACGACGAAACGTCGACAAAGCTGTCCCGAAATGGTTTAAATTAGGTATATGCTTTACATTTTTATATTTATATTTCATATCGTATAAAATAAATGTTGTTTTAGGCTCTAGTAGAACGAGGGCGAGAGTCGATGAGAGTTGGTAGAAAGGGTTTGTAACTTTGTATAAGAGTAATTTTGACTCAACTTGCTCCTGTTCATCCAAACAAGGATGGGAATCGATGAGACTTGGTAGACAAGAGTTTGTTTGAGAGTCGATGACAACTGATAGAGAAGAGTTTGTTGAAGATTTGAGGATTTTCACGCCATATTTGGTTTGAAAATATGACGTCATTGAGTGCTTCTTTATCGGCAGTGGAATTGGTTTGATGGCGATCACATAGTGATAGCTGTTGTGAGTGCTCTTTGGAGGAAAATTAGTCGAAATAAATTATTTAGTTCCTCATGCGAGAAAGTAGAGGATCTTCTTATGCATGATAAAAATTCTTTGTGAAACAATTATGGCGTTCAAATTGGACAAACTCTCCAATTTCATCTTGCGATATCTTCTTAACTTAATGCTGAAACTTTGGGAATAAACTAAAGTCAGTAAGATCTTTCACACGAACTCTACTTGTATTTTTTTTGAATGGAATACCCTTTAAAGTGTATATGAAATGAAAATTAAGTTTGTCTTATTTTAAAGAACTCTTGAAATGATAAAGGAACTCCATCTATAGTTTTTCCATATCGCTTTTCGTTCTTGAGATATTGCGATTTGTTTGATATGTAAATAACACACTGCATACGTCACATTGTATAATGAGTTGTTGAGAAACCATTTATACTATTGAAATTATTCTGTTAAAGTGCCTATATCACTTGTGGGATCTTTACATATTTATAGTAATTGGAACATTCTAAGAAGATTTGTAATATATCTTCTCAGGCGAAAATTTCATCTTCATGGACTTTTTTGCAGTTAAAGTTACCGGATATGACATCAAAGGAGGAATTTTTGAAGCAAGAAACAAAAGAAAACTGATTTGCAATTCCTCCTTTGATGTCATATCCGGTAACTTTAACTGCAAAAAAGTCCATGAAGATGAAATTTTCGCCTGAGAAGATATAGTACAAATCTTCTTAGAATGTTCCAATTACTATAAATATGTAAAGATCCCACAAGTGATATAGGCACTTTAAATCAATCGAAACTTTCATTATTACTCGGGTTACCGGTAGCCGAGTCTAGGTGCCGGTGGCATTACCATAGCCGTACACAGGATTATTTTTCCGGGGGGGCAGCAAGACAAATCTTGTAAAGTTTGTGTTCGCAGGTTTCACGCGAACCTTTGTAGGGCAGAAAAAAATTGAATTTTAAAAGCCCCAGGAGTGCGTTTCTGGCGATTTCTGCGAGGAACATTCTGAAAAATTTTTATCTGTAAGGTCTGGTTTACCCCAGATAGATGTCTAACCTCAGAGTACCTATGGTCCAGCGAGCTCATTGTTATCTCCATATTATATGTAGAGCTCACTGCTCGAGTATTAATTAAACCATAACCGCATGGGATTTGTTATCGACAGACGCGGTCTGGGCACTGGGAATCATGGATGGGGAAAAGAAACTCTAGAGGTGGATGGGGGATAGTGGTAGAAAAGGCGAGCGAGGGGATTATTGCGGATTCGTATTTCTAGTTTATGTTTACGTCGTATTTCAGCACTCAAGCTAAATAATCAGGGACCGCGGAGCGGTTTTAAAATTGTGGGGTGGGGGGCACAACCGAGCGCCGAAGGCGCGACGTGTACGTTTATGTTGGGGGTGCGGGGGCATACTATTCCGGGAAATTTTGAAATCTAGACTCTCGGAAAGGGCATTTCCTGCATTTTGGAGAGCAGTTTTACAAAATTCTGAAGGGTGAAACACAACACTTTTAACAGAGCCCAACGCAAGATTTGCAACAAGTTTCAAAATAACGCTTACCATTACTCATTAGACGTTAGGAGTAAGGAGAACTTTTAAATCAAGTAACCCCCAAAACTCAAAACCGATAATCTTGTATTGGTTATGAAATGGGAGGGGTGTAAGTAATAATTAACAATTAAACACGAATCTTGCACAGCTAACTGTGCGATCAAAGGACCAACTTTTGTCTCTACCCCAATACTCTATCACATACAACAAAGCATCAGATTAAACACTAGGTGTTAATCTGGTCGTAAATTACAAAAACATTAATTTGAAATAACAATAAGTTATAACTTCTTAGTAAAGTAGTACTGGTGTTTTTAAATGGAGAATACGCCGAAATTTCTTTTCCGATTTTCGTTTTGTGCCACAAATTCATTTGCCACCGAGACTAGATCAAGTTTTTCAGTTCTTTGCTTGTGGACATGCAGTACTGTAAGATTTGAAAATCTTTTCTGTGACATATTTGCGTGAAGCCATGTTTTTAGTCTTCTGGTGGCAGAAAATGACCTCTCTCCAGTTGCACTAGTTGCAGGACTCACATGTATATATTCACAATTAGTTTGAGGAATTATTGATATTCAAATGTGCCCCCCGCTTCCGCGGTCCATGATAATTGTCTGAATACCCATAATAAATGTATAATCAATATAAAAATAAACAATATAAAAAACATATCTTGGTTTTTTTCTGGGGGGGCAGTTGCCCCTGCTGCCCCCCCGCTAGGTACGGCCATGGGCATTACTGTATTTTTATTATTTTTATTTTTCGGGTCGACAAATATGCTTTGCGAAACCAGCCATGCGCCATCTTCTTTGGTCGCTATTGCTCGAGCGTTCGCTCAAAACTCCAAAGATTCATAAGGAATGTTGCTGGCTAGTAATCTTAATCATAAACAAAATTTGATTGCAAGCATTTGTGATCTTAAAATATTTCGAGCAAAAGATGTGTCACCCGGGGTGAGATTTTGTCTCACATTTCTCCCGAGATTTCGAACGGAAATATAAAGCCTATTGCGTCGGGTATAAGGGTAAAACGCAGATGCGAAAAGGCGGACGGAGGATAAAACGCGATTGAGAAAAGGAAAGTAGGTCTGTGTCTAGAAATTTAGAATTAATAGTCTCTCACAGAGTAGACTCTCCACTGCGGGCGAGTCGCAGACTATAATATTATTCAAACCGCGCTCTAATGTAATTGCTCTGGTTTTCGAACGCATGAGTGTTTGCAGATAATATCAACTATATTGCAGGCGTCATTCTATGAGCAAGAACATCTGCAATAAAATTAAAATCTGAAGTAAATTAAGATGGAAGTTCAGCACGAGTAACTCGACTCAGGTACGCTCAGCGTGTCGTAAATATACTGGATGAGAGTCAAATATCACAGCTTGTCAGGTATTTATACAATATTTTACTTAGCTGTACCTCGCGTTGGGTTACAAATAGCGGAATTTGCAAAGAGAACATTGATTTGTGTCTGTTCTATTGTATGTTTTACAAAACACGATTAACCACAAGTAGCCCGAGTTATTAACGCCTAGCGGGCGTCTTGTTACAGTAGGTGTCATAAGACAAATACCCCTTACACGCGCAGTTTAGTGTGACTTTGTTTGATAGCTTCAACGATATTTCTACTTTTACAACAACTCATTATTTAATGTGACGTATTTTTATGTTATTTACATATCAAACAAATCGCAATATCTCAAGAACGAAAAGCGATATGAAAAAACGATAGATGGAGTTCCTTTATCATTTCACGAGTTCTTTCAAATAAGACAAACTTAATTTCAAAGACACATTCTTGTTTTAGGAAAGTGACGAAAATGCCAAAGGTGAGGTACCTGTCTACGGCATGCTGTCCTACTCTGCATCACGAATGACCTGCGAACAAATTTGATCAGCCAAGCGGTGACCATGTTTACGGCCAAGTTAATTTGATATTTGTCGACCAAGTTGAAATTCTTCGACTAATGTTATTTGCCATTGCTAGCCCTTGTTTGTTTGTTTGTTTAATAATATTTAAGCAGGGAGTCTAACTCGCCGAAGCAGTTTTTCATTTTGTAAACGGTCGTTGTCAACCATAACCCTAACTTTAATGCTAACCCTAATTTTAATACTAGCTCTAAAAGAAAGAAAAAAGAACGAAAAAATAATTAAAGAAAAATACAAAATAGTCGCCTGGCGGGAATTTAACTCTAGATCCTTCGCACCACAACTGAACACACTAACCACCACACTATGAAGGGAACTCTAGATCCTTAGCATCACAACCCAACACACTAACCACCACACTACGAAGGGAACTCTGACAAATCGAAACAAAAAGTTATACTGCCATTCTTGCTTGCAGTTCCAGGTGAACATCGTCAAGGTTGGCAACGACCATTTACGAAACGGAATATAGCTTCGCCGAAGCGATTTTCAGTATGGCCCTGACAATATTAATAAGTAATTAGTACATAGTATCAGGGACGGCGGAGCGTGTTTTGAAGTGGGGGGGGGGGGGCTAGAAGCGGGGAAATTAATTTCCAAAGAATACACCGTACGGAAAAACTCCAGAGAAAAGCCAGCCCCCCCGTCTCCGCCGTGCATGAGTATTAATATCTAACTAAATCACAGAACAATAACATAATAAATAATTATTTACTATAGCGATTTATACGCTAAAAAGGTTCTAAAAGATTCGATAAGTTTTAAAAAGAGATAGCGACGAAATTTCCCTAATATTTTTATATAGCCCTTGCCAGCGTCTTAGCCCCCCCCCCCCCGTTTTGATCCCCAGAGTTGTGAAATATTGCTAATAATAGGTTGGTAATAATGGTTTGGTGTAAGGGCGAGCCATCTTAATTATTGGCCCTTATCAATATCCTAACAATAATAACATTAACTTTTTCTTGTCCGCCTGAAAAACATCCAAAATTGAACCACCTCTTTGTTCTATTGATATCTCTGGAGTTTTTTTAAGAAATCAAATCAAACTTGGCGTGTGAGTGGATCTCGTGTGCCTGGCGCTTGCGTTACCGTGTGCCTTGTTTGTCGATTCACGAGTTCATCCATTTTGACTCGGCGCGCCACTGTGGGGAATCCAAAATGGCGGCTCAACCGGGCAAAAGCTTGAGAAAAGCGTAAAGAAACACGAGCCGCTAGGCGAGTGTTTTTAGCTTTTCGAAAGTCGAGCAACATCCCAAGTGTTTGGATCAGGCCATCCAAACACCTGAAAATCATTAGGTACTATTTCTTATATAAAATAATACGAACGAACGAACGAGCAACACAAACTTGAGTAAACTTTTGGCGGGAAATTTCCGTGTTTGGATCATAGAGATCATATATATATGATCTCTATGGTTTGGATGGCCTGATCTTTGGACGTCACAGCAAAACATCCGGTCCGGTCGATATTATTGCGCCAAACGTATTGCGCCATAAAATGTCAAATCGACGTTGAAAAGCGTATAAAAGAACAAAAAACCTAAACAAAGATGTCGTTAAGGAAAAACACGAAAAGGTCAAAGAACAAGTCAAAATCATAGGGAAAGCAATAATACTTACGCATCAATCGCCATCGCTGACATCACAATTTGCAACTAGGTAGCTAAAAAACTGGCGTTTACCCAATCAGCGACCTGTAAATACCTCACGTGATCACTGGTTTCCTATCCAGTTCTTTTACTTGGTTCAACCCAGTGGTTCAACCTCGTCCCCAGGGCCCAGAGTGGGGTCAACTGCGCATGCTCTCGTGTAAAATAATACGAAGGGCGTACGCAATCGTTACTTCTCATGAAATTATTTAGAGGGGTGGCCAGGGGAGCAACTGCAAGCGCCCTTCTTCCCGACATGTTATACACTGAAAGTCTGAAAACGCTTTTAATTTGAATTGTTTGTTTTACAAAAACTCAAGGTTTTTACAGGAATGTATAAATTCCCATTTCCCTCCATGCACATAATGACGACCGGATCTATTTTATTATTATTAAATAAATACCTAATGGTTTCCGTGTTTGGATGGCCTGATCCAAACACGCGGGATGTTGCGAGACTTGAGAAAAGCGTAAAGAAACACGAGCCGCCAGGCGAGTGTTTTTAGCTTTTCGAAAGTCGAGCAACATCCCAAGTGTTTGGATCAGGCTATCCAAACACGGAAAAACAATTAGGTATTTATTTTATAAAATAATACGAACGAACGAGCAACATAAACTTGAGTAAAATCTTGGCGGGAAATTTCCGTGTTTGGATGGCCTGATCCAACCACGGGTATTGACCAATCCAACCAATCAGAGCTTGCGTAGCATACATGTTATTTTATAATACAGTTTCTCTCTTTCTGACTTATAATGTATAAAGGTTGGTCCACACGAGGCCACCATGCGAAATCTTGTTGCAAAAAACTCCATTCTCCAGGTTACTAATTACGCGGGCGGTAGCCGAGTCTAGATTTCGGTGTTATTTTTTTGGTAGTTGTTTTGGTCGAGATATATGGCCAATCCATATTGGCCAACAGGCTTTGCGAAACTCAACCTTGTTCCCAGGGCCTTATCTCCGCGGCCCGCCCCCGGCTGTGAGAATCGAAGCGAGATGGAATCGAAGCGAGATTGGAATCGAAGCGAAGTGTTTTTGCCAGCGATTGCTTGGAAGTGTTAGAAGTTATGTGGCTGGGAAGTATCTTGTTGCATTATAGATCCCAAACAAGCTACAATTGCAATTGCCAAGATAAATATCGAAGATATAAAAAGATCGAAGAACGTTGAACGTTATCGAAGAATCGAAGAACGTTGTCGTTGATGATAGGTTATACGAATGCTGTATTGAAATCAGTGATTAAAATACGTTGAATGTATTGAGGTAACTGTAATATTTATCATTTGTTTTATTTTTGCTTGTATAACATATTGTGTTGTTGCAAATATCATGCAAAATAAAGTCAATGTGATCACTATAAACCGTGATGCGATTCAACACTTTTAATTAATCAAAGATCAAATTTAATTCAAATCGCTCACATCAAATTCAAATTACTATTTAGTATAAGCTGATAATGACTCAAAGTCAGAGACTCTTGTTTTCATTATAATTTCATCAAGTCTATATTAGTATATATCATAATCATTCATATATGTGTTGTATATTGACATGGTACAGGTAAATGAATGTATAATATATACATTTAATATTATCCATCGTCTATTCACAAATTTTGTAGATGTTTAGACACACAGCTTTGGTTTTGATTGACATTATTGAGTTTGCAACATACACTGTTTGCAACATACACATTAGCTGTGTATTGATTGTTCATATATTATAATTATATGAATGTTTAATACAAATGAACATCTCGTATCTGACACCCAGACCAACTCCAATCCAGATCAACTCCAATCCAGATCAACTCCAATCGATGAAGTGTTTGTTATTGTTCGCTGGTTTTCCAGTGACATCTTGTGCAGCCATGTATTTTCCATTGTCCCTCACAAATTGTTGTTGTTGTTGTTGTCATTTGCCAACTGCATGTTAGCTGGTCTGCACAGCCAGATACATTTTACACACCTTTCAAACTGGCTCGGTATCTGAGTTTGCTCGCTAACCATGACAGGGACTGGTCATTTATAAGGTTTACTTGGTTGGGAATATCTTTAAAACTATTAAATTCAAATATTTGCTTGACCTGCTCTGTCCGGGAATAAAATATTCGAAGCCTGTCCAAACAGGTTGATCCTTTTGAGATCATGGGCATATCTGATATGAAATATGGAAATGCATGTTGTTTTGAAAGTTGCATGGCTGGTGTATTTCCATACTGGTGAGGCAGTCTCGTCTCAGAACTTTTAAAATGATATTTCACATATGAACAAAAATAATGTAAGAAGAAAATTTATAGTCTCACTAAAAACACAAACTGTCTCACTAAAAACACAAACACTTTGTGTTTTTATGTGTGTTTGTGCTCATCTTATTGTGTGTTACACTTTTTTATTATACACTTCTTATTGTGTGTTACACTTGATGAACAAAAAAATTTCATAGCCTATAGAAATGAGGGCAAAATATTTCATGACCTGGTCAATTTTACCCAACCCAGTATATCTGCTACTTGAGCCAAAATCCAAAATGGTGACTCATGGAGACAGAGTGTTCTCGGTTGTGGCACCAAAACTGTGGAATTCACTACCACAGGAAATTAGAAGCTTTGATATGTTAAGTAATTTTAAGTCAGCACTTAAGACTTTTCTTATACTTATTACTTTTCATATTTGTAGTAGGCATAAAAATTAAGAATATATTGTTGTAAGAGCATTGAGACTATTGTATAATGCTCCTAATACGTCTTATTATTATTATATCCATAAATAATAACCAGTCCCTAAATGAGTTGAGCATGCTCAAATTATAAGATATGCACTAAAATTATAAATGTTTCTGTTTCAAAATGTTGGTTTCAGGAAGAAATATTTCTTCAAGCTCAAGCTGTTTAGCTTGTTGCAGCAAGCCCTAAACTGCACAGGCTAAAGTAGCCCGAATTAACACCTAGCGGGCGTCTTGTTCAGTACAATTTGGGCCAAATAAACCAACTTTTTCTCCTTGTTGGTCTCCAAACCTTTCTTAAGTACTAATTGGGAGTTGTTTTAAAATCACGTTGGTTTATCTTTGGTGATCATTTCCTTTATTCTCATTACCTTTATACTATGGTTAACCATAGATATTATTATAAGTTGGGTGCTGATCACACCTGATGAAAAAGAATTTGATCAACTTGAAAGAGGCACTTTCCCTCAAACTGCTACGTTACCAGGGTCCGGCCTTTGGGGGAGACCATTTTGAATTACATGTGCGCACTGGTACATAATGGTTGAAGGCTCATGTGATCGAGGAGGTATAGGGGTGAAGGCTAAAAGGGATGACTCAAAAGGACCTCATTTTCAAGAACTAGTCTAATCCCAATGATCCTAACCTTAAACCTAACCAAAAATAAAGACCAAACTAAAACAGAAAGGTCCTTTTGAGTCATCCCTTTTAGCCTAAACCAGAGGTAGGACTATGAAACTGATACAGGAGCTGAATCAAATGAAAATTTTGACCCACCTTTAGATTAGGTAAATAATAAAGAAATTGGATACTGCAGGAAGTTGTGAGAAGGAGAAAAGCGTAAAAAAACACAAGCCACTAGGCGAGTGGGGGTGACTGTCCCCATGGTTATACCACTGATGTTACATAGAAAGTGGCATTGAAAAAATAATTTGAACAATATATACTATATGTATACTACACATTGTCAGTTGACCATTGTGACTTCAATTTATACATTAGAAAACGTAAAACAATATTTTAGAGTTTGCGCCAAATGACGTCCTCTTCCAACACAATTTGACTTCCTCATCAAGTTTAGTCTCACATACTCTCTTTTTGGTGGTGATGTGCAAGTTTCAAAGCACTCACATGTGACCAGCTTCATTATTACTGGATTTTTTCTGTACCAGAGAATACTTTGTGGAACTTTTTTGGTTTCCACCATAATTCTTGTGGATGCACTTTTAATCTGTAATTTTACTGCTCCTCGATACTATTTAGTATGGCGGAGAGAAGTTCTGGCTCTTTGTTATGGGGATCCACCAAATGAATCTTACGAGCAGAAGAGGCCAACTGTAGTTGTAATTCAGTAAAGCCTTTGTCCCCTGACATGATGGTAAACGGTATGTGTACAGGCAGCACAAGGTCAAGCCTTGCTGCCTGTACACACAATGCAAAGTCTGCAGCATTTTTTACTTTGCCACACTTTGGGTGCAATGTAAATCTGTTTTCATGGACAAGTTTCTTGTAGAGAAGTGTCGTACTTTTAGCGTTGCTATTGTATTGTCCACCACAAAATGCCCACACAAATATATTCGGGAGGAGATGGGGCAGCATGAAGAACTTCGCCCAGTTGTCCAAGTCAATAAATATAATGTGTGAGAATTTTTCCAAATTGCCACAAGGCAGATTGAGTTCTTGAGTGGTGGTGCAAGAAGAACTTACAGACTCTTGTCTTTCCTGCTGTCTTTCAGAGTCTGGTGTTTCAAGCTCTTGTAATAGTTGGGTGTCATGCTTGGCCTTGTATTGGTGTTTCCATGGCACAGGATTTTTTCCCTTGCTTGACGTGGCATGTGTAATATGACCTGGCCTTGAACTACCACTTGTTGAATGTGACCCACAACTCGTTTCTCCTGTTTGAATTTCGCGCGCTTTTTTATCTTCCAAAAACAAGGGTTCCCGTTTCGCCTTCTTGTTAGTTCCATTGGATTGTCTTCTGTTGTCGTCAGCTCGCTTTCGTCTTTTCGTCCTGTGCTGGGCATGGCTCGATGAAGATATAGCCATTATAGGATTTATTTCGGCATCGATATTTTCGGCATGTTGGCCGTCAATGTTTGAATTGCTTTCAGTTTCTGAACTTTCATCTACGATAATGACGGGGTAGTGTCTCTCATTATCATCCTGATCGTCCGATATAATAATGATGTTATCCTTGCCCATGCTGAACTTTATTTTGCTACTAACGTTACAGGATTTGATGTTTACATTCGCGCCATATTGAATCGTTAATTAATAATTATTGCGTGAACAATTCCCGGTGCCGGCTACCGGGTAAAAATCACCACGCGACATTTTACTCAATTCTTCCGTTTTCCCGTGTTTTTTTTTTCATTTCATTCCGTGAGATTTGGTGAATTATTTTAGTTTCCCGTTCAGAAAATCAACAAAACTTTTTTTCTGATCATGAATCACGAAGAGCATTCTGTTAATCTATATTTTATGGGGCATTGTGCACGCTTTTTATCGGGGGGTTTATATTCGGTGAGGCTATTACGCTGGGGAAATTCTCGTTAGTTTGGAAGGCAATTCCGGGGATTGCAACCTGGCCGCAATTTTTCCCCCCGCCCGCAATTTCCCCCCCGCATGAGAGATGCCTGCGGAGGAGGCAATAGCAAAGCTAATCAGAAGTGAAATGCTGCCTCTGGAGCAGTGTTCCGGTCAGGCATGCCAACAGAATGATGCTAGAAATAGCATATAGAAGATCAAATAAATAGACTGTAGAATCTCTACACCATCATATGGCGCATTTATACTGTAATGTCAAAATTCAATGTTTGAACATTTACTCGGAAGAGCAAGCCTCGCGAAGTTATAAATTTTCCATGATCAAGCGACACTTGGAACTTCACATTTGTAATATTTGTTGGCGGTCGTGCGGTCATATTTCAAAGCGAACAAACGAACGGGAATAGGCGTTATTAACTCAGAGTTAATGTTTCAGTTGTCAGTCTAGAGGAAAACAATGTGCTTTCATGAGTTTATCGGCTGTGTTAACAGTAACAGCACAATATAACCCGAGTCTCGGGCTACAGGCTACTTGGGCTTGTGTAACCGCAATTTGAAAGCCAACGAATGTAGCTAGTATTAAACAATGTCGAACTGCAAACTATGTTAACCGTGTAGCTTTGATTCAATAGAAACTAATGTAACATCCACTTTAACATGTATAACTTTGAAAATACAGCAGCTACAGAGTACAGCCTGTAAAAGTACTTTTAAAATTAAATTTCTGATGTATTATTAACGAATGTTTTCTAAGCGCTCAGTGCAAACCCCGCGCTTGACGAATGACATATCACGAATATCAAGGCATGTTCGATATTGCGCTTTTTAAAAAAAACTAAGTTAGGTAGCACAATAACGTTTACGTATATTGTAGACAGATAAATTATCTTTGTTTCAAGGTATAAGAGAGCTTGTAGGGTTGATTATTTGACAAGAAAACGTTCGACGTATTTGGGTTAAATTACGATGCTGTTTTTGAAGATGGCGGCCAAATTATATTTTTGTATATATATAATAGGGCGCTCCTCTTCGAACGTTTTGTTGAGAAAAAGTAAACTTCACAAGGTGTATTGCACGAGTTCTACGAATTCTCACGAGTTAGATTTGCTCCACTCGAGCACTGGAATATATTGTGCTGTAATGCTGTTAAAGTGCATTTTAATAAACGCAGCCGATAAACTTGTTTTCCTCTACTCTAGACTGACAACTGAAAAATTCATTGCCTTGATGAATACTTCCACAAGCAAATAAAGACATGATAAATTAATATAAACTCGCAATTTTATAAAGTAGAAGGCAACTGGCAGCGGGCCGCTACTTCTCACCCCCCCCCCCCCCCCGGAAATGGACAGACAAACTCAACTTCGAACTAAGGGGCGGACCATTTGATTTTTGAGGGTGGGTTGGAAGATTTAGAAAACAAAATTCCTGCAAGCCTAGACGAAAGAAAAAAAAAATCATGCAGCGTACAATCGAGGAAAAAAAATATCATGCAAAGAGAGTGCTCAAAAAAAATAATTCCTACAAGCTACTGATGCTCTTCGGTATGGTGTCCACAGGCTTGATTTTGCATTTTTGAGAAGGCACATTTGCTGACTTAAAAGAACACATGGGTGAACAGTGGACAACATCACAGTGATTTTATATTTGGTATAATTTATCCTATTCATCAGTCTATAGGTCAACAGAATGCCAACTTCAATCAAGCAGAAATTTACTTATTGTTAGAATTCTTTTACAGCAGATAGCATTTGCTGACTTAAAAGAACACATGGGTGAACAGTCCTGTGCCTATGGGTTTAGCCTATGCTAATGCTAAATAATAAATAAGTGCTATCTATAAATAAGTGCCAAGTATAATAAATAAGTGCTATCTGCTGTAAAGGAATTCTAACAATAAGTAAATTTCTGCTTGATTGAAGTTGGCATTCTGTTGACCTATAGACTGATGAATAGGATAAATTATTGCATAAAATAGAATAGAAGTGGATTTTTAGGTGTGATGAAACTTCATTCACACAAAATTCACTTCTATTTCATTTTACTCACCCTTGGGTTCAGCTTTATAGTGACAGGCTTTCATTTCCTATAAAAATAGCTATAGGTTAACTTCTAAAGGTCTCTATACACAAGTAATATTTATATTAATATTTTTTGAATATTAAAACATCAGTTTTTATACACCATTGTTGTCATAGTTCCTTATATGGCCTTTAATAGTTTCTCTGACATCAGAACTTAGGACTTTTACTGTAAGCCGTTAATATCATGAGTGGCAAAAAAATATCCTGCAGCGGAATATATTGCGAAAAAAATATCTTGCGCTGCACTTTTACGCGAAAAAAATATCTGGCTTGTTCGCTTGGGTAGAAAAAAAATGCTTGCATGGACTGAATCTTCCAACCCCCCCCCCTCAAAAATCAAATGGTCCGCCCCTAATCGAAATTTGCTCGACCATACATAGCTCGGCAAAGAGACTGAGCACGAGTAACCCAAGAATAGTGTGCTGCCTCCCTGCAGGGAGGCAGCAACAAGACGCCCGCTAGGCGTTAACTCGGGCTACTTTTAGGGACATGGCGCGCATATTGCCTGCGGAGATGGGTGTGCATTGGTGGCATCACATGTATACGCATGTTAGACAGTTGGAATTAGAAAACCCGCTGACTTGTCTTATATTACAAAGGATAATTTTGAATGCATTGATTTCTGTAATCAGGCATTGTGCAGCGCTCGTTTAAAGTGGGAAACTTTTAGAAGCAACTTGGGCTAGAAATGAAGACGAAGAAAAATCAGGCGTCTACACGCAACGCCTGACACGCAGACGAAATTTAATGTAAACACTATTAAAACACGGCAATGCTATTTTATCTAATATCTGTTCGATTGAAGGTCTTCGTGTGTCAAAATTTATATAAAAATTAACGGCAAGGTATACGAAACATATCTGTTACGAAATTACATCGGTTTAATGGCCATAAAAGCATTAAATCATCGGGTAAACGACGAATAGATCTTGAAGCCATGTCCTTTGATTTTAAAGACAAGTCTCGCTTTAATCGCTTACGCATTTTCTCATATAACATCTGATCTTCACATTTTAAGTAGACGAAACCTACAGCGTTCGATTCGCCAGATTCAAGTGATCATTTCGATGTAGAATTGATTTAAATCGGACAAAAACACAACATTTCATAAATGATTGATATTACGGAGTTTCACGGGATATTAAAATGTCAACACAGTATAATAATATTTCCCTGTCCTTACGCTGTCCATTCCGTCTTCATGATTGAACTCTCATCTGTGTTTCTCTCATCTTGGAGAGAATCTTTGCAATGGTTTGCGGGTTTACAGGTACAAAAGGCAAGGAACATTGAGGCGAGGGTGAAGACCCTGGGTACGAGTTATTGCGCAATTTTGCAAATTTACGGAACCCCAAAAATAATACGAATACGAATACTACTAATAATAATGAAGCCGAAATTAAGACTTGGTTGCCCGAGTAATAAGTGAACAATAAAATAGAACATGTTTATTCAATGAGCTAGATATTTCAGCAAATTTGGTCCCAGTACCCGTGAATTGTTGCGCCGCCATACGAAGAAAACATGGCGGACGAAGAGGAACAAGATCCGGTGATAAAAGAGGTTTGATATTTTATTACTTGGACTATTACGACTTGCAAAAATGATAAAAACGACACGAGAAAATATGAACCATTTCTTGAAATAGCTATAATTGGATGCAAAGTGTAAACCTTGTTTAAAAACCGTTGGGAATATCAGTTTCTTTCATATTTGCAATGAGGATTATGGTTGTTTTAGTGTAAAAGCGTAAATATGACTTTACGATATTAACTTTTGACTTTTCTGTTGTGATGTTTTGCATTATAGGTAGATGTGTATTTGGCCAAAACCTTAGTGGAAAACCTTCATCTGTTTCAGGCAAGTTCTGAAATTTATCGTTTAAAGGGATATGGCAATATAAATTAACTTTGTCTCATTTGAAAGAACTCGTAAAATGGTATAAGAAGACCTTTTACAATTTTTCTGTATCTTTCTTGGTTTTTGAAATATTTCAGATAATTATGACAAAAGACCGCCATCTTGTTGTAATATTTTACCTGATTAACTAGGAAATTGGTGACGTCACAAGCAGGGTTAACCTGATGAAACTACTCCATAGGTGACCGAATTTCCGCGGAAGGCTTTTTAAAATGTTGTGGGCTAATTGAAAATGGAAATAGTGCAACATAATCGAGTTTCTGGCTCATAATGTTGTAAGGTTGGCAAGATAAAAATTTAACTTTATCCTACTTATGACGTCACATGCATATCAAAAAATAACTCCAAGATGGCGGACAGCACGCTGTCTTTCGTCAAATTATTTCGAGAACCAAAAAAGATAAGGGAAAATCGTAAAAGGTCTTGTTATACCATTTCACGAGTTCTTTCAAATGAGACAAAGTTAATTTATATTGCCATATCCCTTTAAATACTTGAAAGAAATGAAAGGTTGTAAAATGAAGGTAAAATGAAAGCAAGTGAATGCAAACTAGAATGAAACCAACTAATTGAAACTAGTTTGGGGTCCTACTAATTACTGCCCGGTTCTGCCTGAGACTGCCCAGGAGTAATAAATGGCTGCCAGAGACTTGCCGGTAGTAAAAAAAGGACTGCCTGAGATGGTATATTACTGCCAGAGACTATATACATCTATATTAGAGGCCTTACAGTATATAATAAAGAATAGATCCACATTTACAGCACACCGCAAACTGCAGTTCGAAATCAGCAGCATTGTGCGGTCCTACTAGTTACTGCCCGGGAACGTTAAGTACTGCCCGGGAATGTTAAGTACTGCCCGAGACCAAACGAAGGTATTTTGTTCAATAATACTGTAAATCAGACTTATCTGGAGATAATTTACGATGACAAGATAGTTTATTTCTGATTTTTTAAAATTTTATTTAATAGAGGCACGCTAAATGCTTCGGACCGTCCAGGCAGTGCGGGCATGCACCGTATATACTGTATGCTATCAGCTTTCCTCATCAAGTTTATAAATTTTATCTCAGTTAAAAAATAAAACTTTATTACATTATTAATGTTTCGAGGCACAGATCCATTATGAAAAAGAACAAGATCAGTATATTAGAGAGGTACATGTACTTACCACGTGGAAAACGGATACGAATGATAAAATTAGTGAAAATTTACAAATAAATCCTGTTCACTTTATTCGGAATAACATTTGCTTTTTGCTTTAATTAACTCTTACTTATTGTAATTTCACCTTGTAAATGCAGGGAGGCTTTGCGAAATGTGTGGCAATGCCAAGAACTGTAATTATTATTATTATTATTAACTTTACGGTATAAGGGGGCCAAAATGTCCGCATATTTTAACGTTAAAAATGTTAATGTTAAAAATAACAACAACCAAGACAGGTGAAAAAACAATCTACAGACTTTTTGCAAGTTTATAAGGGTTGCTTTGAAACAGCCAAGTTTTTTGGAGATTATGTTTGGCATGGATAAAAATACCAGGGATTGTTTGGAGCTGAAATTTCGTTGCGGACGTTACAAAATCACAGTGGGTATAACATAGGTTTTTTAATATCATAATATAAAACAATATCAGTTTCACAATCTATTACTCAAGTTTAATTAACAAACTAAAAGTAACATTAAAATAATAAAAACCATCGACACTGTTTTCTAATTTCCAGGAATTTGCGTTGCGGACGTTACATAACTTGTGTTGCGGACGTTACGTAGTAAAACAACTGCTTCAAACAAAGCAGAACCAAAGGCATATTGATACTTAAGTTTCAAATATCTATCCTGGAGTTTCAAATATCTGTCCTGGGTAAAAAGTCAACATTTCATATCAGCTATTTAAAGCTGTCTCAAACATACAGCTAAAACAAGAAAGGTTTTTCTTCTTCAGGAACGTTTTTCATCAAAACTGGCTGTCTCTGAATTTTGAAAACAATGATTTTCTTGGCTTAATACTACAATACAATGCAATACAATTTATTAGAGTCAGTAACGTGGAATAAGGTTACCCTTACTCCGAACCAGAGGCTAATCTTTAAAATGCCAACAATTAAACAACAATTAAAACTTCAATACAGAAAAGTACTTAATCCTTAACACTGAGACCAGGACGCGGAAAAGCCATACATTCAAACATAGAATACCTACAATCAAAAAGGATGTTTTTAAATTTTCTATTTTTCCTAGATCTGTATCTGAGTGGAACTCTTTACCTTCAAACATTATAAATTCTATATCAGTAAGCTCTTTTAAAACTAGTTTAGCAAATTTTTAAATAGGTCACTTATTATGTAAATTTTATTTTTATCAGCCATTTTATTTATTTATTGATATATAGATTATTTTATTTTTTATTATAATTATGTTATATTTTATATCCAAGTTGGTGCGATATCTCACGATTTTACCGACTCAATAAAATGTAGATGTAGATGAATATGTAAAGCTTTCATACTGTGTAACGTCCGCAACGGGGAAGTGCAATGTCCGCAACGGCTCATTTTGTCTTCTTGGTGAAAACAGAGAAAATAATTTAAAATAGTGTGACATAAAAATTAAACCTCAAACATATGTTGATATGTGCAAACTCAAATAGTTTCCCTAAACGTTGTCATTTCATAGGAAATTAAGATCAAATATTGTTGCCAAATACACATATATTCCCTTTAATTCAAGAAGAACTAAATTGACAACACTATTACACTAAGGTTGTACACAGTACCTGTGTAAGTTTTCTTTTACTCTGTAAAGTAGCTACAAACAGCATTATTATCGAAATAGTTTTTGACATTCAAGCTATATTGAAAAATACCTTTGATATTTTGTCTGGAATGAACGTCCGCAACTAAGAACTGCCCTTAATACAGAAAATGTTTGAAGTGCGACGTCATTCTGGGAACTTGTATATATGAACTTCACCCTATAGTGAATCTTGTGTGAACATCATGCGAAAAGATTGCAGATTTGATATGATTTCTGAAGCATTTGAAACAGCTTATCCCTGGTATAAATCCTGAAGAGGATCCTGAACAGGATCCTCAATAGGAATTTTTTCCTAAACAGGATCCTACAGGATCCTGTACAAGATCCTACAGGATCCTATCAGGATCCTACAGGATCTTATACAGGATCTTATACAGGATCCTGAAATATCCTGTAGGATCTTATACATGATCCTAAAATATCCTGCAGGATCTTATACAGGATACTGAAATATCCTACAGGGTCTTATACTGGATCCTGAAATATCCTACAGGATATTATACAGGATCCTGAAATTTCCTGAAATATCCTGCAGGATCTTATACAGGATACTGAAATATCCTGCAGGATCTTATACAGGATCCTGAAATATCCTACAGGATCTTATACAGGATCCTGAAATATCCTACAGGATCTTATACAAGATACTGAAATATCCTACAGGATCTTATACAGGATCCTGAAATATCCCACAGGATATTATACAGGATACTGAAATATCCTACAGGATCTTATACAGGATACTGAAATATCCTACAGGATCTTATACAGGATACTGAAATATCCTACAGGATCTTATACAGGATACTAAAATATCCTACAGGATCTTATACAGGATACTGAAATATCCTACAGGATCTTATACATGATACTGAAATATCCTACAGTATCTTATACAGGATACTGAAATATCCTACAGGATCTTATACAGGATACTGAAATATCCCACAGGATCTTATACAGGATCCTGAAATATCCTACAGGATCTTATACAGGATACTGAAATATCCTGCAGGATATTATACAGGATACTGAAATATCCTACAGGATCTTATACAGGATCCTGAAATATCCTACAGGATCTTATGCAAGATACTGAAATATCCTACAGGATCTTATATAGGATCCTGAAATATCCTACAGGATCTTATACAGGATACTGAAATATCCTGCAGGATCTTATACAGGATACTGAAATATCCTACAGGATCTTATACAGGATACTGAAATATCCTACAGGATCTTATACAGGATACTGAAATATCCTGCAGGATCTTATACAGGATACGGAAATATCCTACAGGATCTTATACAGGATACTGAAATATCATACAGGATATTATACAGGATACTGAAATATCCTGCAGGATATTATACAGGATACTGAAATATCCTACAGGATATTATACAGGATACTGAAATATCCTACAGGATCTTCTACAGGATCCTGAAATATCCTACAGGATCTTATACAGGATACTGAAATATCCTACAGGATCTTATACAGGATACTGAAATATCCTACAGGATCTTATACAGGATACTGAAATATCCTGTAGGATCTTATACAGGATACTGAAATATCCTACAGGATATTATACAGGATACTGAAATATCCTACAGGATCTTATACAGGATACTGAAATATCCTGCAGGATATTATACAGGATACTGAAATATCCTACAGGATCTTATACAGGATACTGAAATATCCTACAGGATCTTATACAGGATACTGAAATATCCTGTAGGATCTTATACAGGATACTGAAATATCCTACAGGATATTATACAGGATCCTGAAATATCCTACAGGATCTTATACAGGATACTGAAATATCCTACAGGATATTATACAGGATACTGAAATATCCTGCAGGATCTTATACATGATACTGAAATATCCTACAGGATCTTATACAGGATACTGAAATATCCTACAGGATCTTATACAGGATACTGAAATATCCTACAGGATCTTATACAGGATCCTGAAATATCCTACAGGATCTTATACAGGATACTGAAATATCCTGCAGGATATTATACAGGATACTGAAATATCCTACAGGATCTTATACAGGATCCTGAAATATCCTACAGGATCTTATGCAAGATACTGAAATATCCTACAGGATCTTATATAGGATCCTGAAATATCCTACAGGATCTTATACAGGATACTGAAATATCCTGCAGGATCTTATACAGGATACTGAAATATCCTACAGGATCTTATACAGGATACTGAAATATCCTACAGGATCTTATACAGGATACTGAAATATCCTGCAGGATCTTATACAGGATACGGAAATATCCTACAGGATCTTATACAGGATACTGAAATATCCTACAGGATCTTATACATGATACTGAAATATCCTACAGGATCTTATATAGGATACTGAAATATCCTACAGGATCTTATACAGGATACTGAAATATCCCACAGGATCTTATACAGGATCCTGAAATATCCTACAGGATCTTATACAGGATACTGAAATATCCTGCAGGATATTATACAGGATACTGAAATATCCTACAGGATCTTATACAGGATCCTGAAATATCCTACAGGATCTTATGCAAGATACTGAAATATCCTACAGGATCTTATATAGGATCCTGAAATATCCTACAGGATCTTATACAGGATACTGAAATATCCTGCAGGATCTTATACAGGATACTGAAATATCCTACAGGATCTTATACAGGATACTGAAATATCCTACAGGATCTTATACAGGATCCTGAAATATCCTACAGGATCTTATACAGGATACTGAAATATCCTGCAGGATATTATACAGGATACTGAAATATCCTACAGGATCTTATACAGGATCCTGAAATATCCTACAGGATCTTATGCAAGATACTGAAATATCCTACAGGATCTTATATAGGATCCTGAAATATCCTACAGGATCTTATACAGGATACTGAAATATCCTGCAGGATCTTATACAGGATACTGAAATATCCTACAGGATCTTATACAGGATACTGAAATATCCTACAGGATCTTATACAGGATACTGAAATATCCTGCAGGATCTTATACAGGATACGGAAATATCCTACAGGATCTTATACAGGATACTGAAATATCCTACAGGATCTTATACATGATACTGAAATATCCTACAGGATCTTATATAGGATACTGAAATATCCTACAGGATCTTATACAGGATACTGAAATATCCCACAGGATCTTATACAGGATCCTGAAATATCCTACAGGATCTTATACAGGATACTGAAATATCCTGCAGGATATTATACAGGATACTGAAATATCCTACAGGATCTTATACAGGATCCTGAAATATCCTACAGGATCTTATGCAAGATACTGAAATATCCTACAGGATCTTATATAGGATCCTGAAATATCCTACAGGATCTTATACAGGATACTGAAATATCCTGCAGGATCTTATACAGGATACTGAAATATCCTACAGGATCTTATACAGGATACTGAAATATCCTACAGGATCTTATACAGGATACTGAAATATCCTGCAGGATCTTATACAGGATACGGAAATATCCTACAGGATCTTATACAGGATACTGAAATATCCTACAGGATATTATACAGGATACTGAAATATCCTGCAGGATATTATACAGGATACTGAAATATCCTACAGGATATTATACAGGATCCTGAAATATCCTACAGGATCTTATACAGGATACTGAAATATCCTACAGGATCTTATACAGGATACTGAAATATCCTACAGGATCTTATACAGGATACTGAAATATCCTACAGGATCTTATACAGGATACTGAAATATCCTGTAGGATCTTATACAGGATACTGAAATATCCTGCAGGATATTATACAGGATACTGAAATATCCTACAGGATCTTATACAGGATCCTGAAATATCCTACAGGATCTTATGCAAGATACTGAAATATCCTACAGGATCTTATACAGGATACTGAAATATCCTGCAGGATATTATACAGGATACTGAAATATCCTACAGGATATTATACAGGATACTGAAATATCCTACAGGATCTTATACAGGATTCTGAAATATCCTGCAGGATATTATATAGGATCCTGAAATATCCTACAGGATCTTATACAGGATACTGAAATATCCTACAGGATATTATACAGGATACTGAAATATCCTGCAGGATCTTATACATGATACTGAAATATCCTACAGGATCTTATACAGGATACTGAAATATCCTACAGGATCTTATACAGGATACTGAAATATCCTACAGGATCTTATACAGGATCCTGAAATATCCTACAGGATCTTATACAGGATACTGAAATATCCTGCAGGATATTATACAGGATACTGAAATATCCTACAGGATATTATACAGGATCCTGAAATATCCTACAGGATCTTATGCAAGATACTGAAATATCCTACAGGATCTTATATAGGATCCTGAAATATCCTACAGGATCTTATACAGGATACTGAAATATCCTGCAGGATCTTATACAGGATACTGAAATATCCTACAGGATCTTATACAGGATACTGAAATATCCTACAGGATCTTATACAGGATACTGAAATATCCTGCAGGATCTTATACAGGATACGGAAATATCCTACAGGATATTATACAGGATACTGAAATATCCTGCAGGATATTATACAGGATACTGAAATATCCTACAGGATATTATACAGGATACTGAAATATCCTACAGGATCTTCTACAGGATCCTGAAATATCCTACAGGATCTTATACAGGATACTGAAATATCCTACAGGATCTTATACAGGATACTGAAATATCCTGCAGGATCTTATACAGGATACTGAAATATCCTGCAGGATCTTATACAGGATACTGAAATATCCTGTAGGATCTTATACAGGATACTGAAATATCCTGCAGGATCTTATACAGGATACTGAAATATCCTACAGGATCTTATACAGGATCCTGAAATATCCTACAGGATCTTATGCAAGATACTGAAATATCCTACAGGATCTTATACAGGATACTGAAATATCCTGCAGGATATTATACAGGATACTGAAATATCCTACAGGATATTATACAGGATACTGAAATATCCTACAGGATCTTATACAGGATTCTGAAATATCCTGCAGGATATTATATAGGATCCTGAAATATCCTACAGGATCTTATACAGGATACTGAAATATCCTGCAGGATCTTATACAGGATACTGAAATATCCTACAGGATCTTATACAGGATACTGAAATATCCTACAGGATCTTATACAGGATACTGAAATATCCTGCAGGATCTTATACAGGATACGGAAATATCCTACAGGATATTATACAGGATACTGAAATATCCTGCAGGATATTATACAGGATACTGAAATATCCTACAGGATATTATACAGGATACTGAAATATCCTACAGGATCTTCTACAGGATCCTGAAATATCCTACAGGATCTTATACAGGATACTGAAATATCCTACAGGATCTTATACAGGATACTGAAATATCCTGCAGGATCTTATACAGGATACTGAAATATCCTACAGGATCTTATACAGGATACTGAAATATCCTGTAGGATCTTATACAGGATACTGAAATATCCTGCAGGATATTATACAGGATACTGAAATATCCTACAGGATCTTATACAGGATCCTGAAATATCCTACAGGATCTTATGCAAGATACTGAAATATCCTACAGGATCTTATACAGGATACTGAAATATCCTGCAGGATATTATACAGGATACTGAAATATCCTACAGGATATTATACAGGATACTGAAATATCCTACAGGATCTTATACAGGATTCTGAAATATCCTGCAGGATATTATATAGGATCCTGAAATATCCTACAGGATCTTATACAGGATACTGAAATATCCTACAGGATATTATACAGGATACTGAAATATCCTGCAGGATCTTATACATGATACTGAAATATCCTACAGGATCTTATACAGGATACTGAAATATCCTACAGGATCTTATACAGGATACTGAAATATCCTACAGGATCTTATATAGGATCCTGAAATATCCTACAGGATCTTATACAGGATACTGAAATATCCTACAGGACATTATACAGGATACTGAAATATCCTGCAGGATATTATACAGGATACTGAAATATCCTACAGGATATTATACAGGATACTGAAATATCCTACAGGATCTTATACAGGATCCTGAAATATCCTACAGGTTCTTATACAGGATACTGAAATATCCTACAGGATCTTATACAGGATACTGAAATATCCTGCAGGATCTTATACAGGATACTGAAATATCCTGCAGGATCTTATACAGGATACTGAAATATCCTACAGGATCATGAAATATCCTGCAGGATATTATACAGGATACTGAAATATCCTACAGGATCTTATACAGGATACTGAAATATCCTGCAGGATCTTATACAGGATCATGAAATATCCTACAGGATCTTATACAGGATCATGAAATATCCTACAGGATCTTATACAGGATACTGAAATATCCTGTAGGATCTGATACAGGATACTGAAATATCCTGCAGGATTTTATACAGGATACTGAAATATCCTGTAGGATCTTATACAGGATCATGAAATATCCTACAGGATCTTATACAGGATACTGAAATATCCTGCAGGATCTTATACAGGATCTTATACAGGATCCTGAAATATCCTGCAGGATATTATACAGAATCCTGAAATATCCTACAGGATCCTGAAATATGATACATGTATCTTGTAGGATCCTTATACATGATCCATAAATAACTAATGAGAAACAATAATCAGAATGAAATAATTATATACACTGGTCGAAGTCTGTCGTACAGTGTATGTATCAAGTTGCAAAACTCACAATATATTATGCTATCAGCATTAAAAATAAAACGTTGATATAGTATGAGACCACAGCGATTCAAACTATATAATAAACAAACCGAACCTTGTCGTTTCAGACAATGATCATTTTATTTAATGAGGAAAATAACACCATGTTATAGTCCAAGGAAGGGCGGAGAAAACTCCATTTGTTGCGAAGTTGTTCAAGTCAATCTTCACGCACGGTCAAGCAGGAACGGATGAGCACACAGAAGCATCTTTGATACTTTTGATACCTTGCAAATGTGGCAGTATATAACCTGGCCTCGGATTGCAGAGGAGATTAATTCTGAATTATAAAGCAGCAATCTGTCTAACGGCTTTTTATTGGCATTTTATTCTTCATTACATGTGAGTTCGACTCTAGTTGAAACATTAAACAGTAACGCAAAGATGTCTTCTTCATAACTGAAGTGGAATAGGTTTTCACGATGTCAATAACTGGTGTACATGGGGGTGTTTGTATACCTATCCTGCTTGGTGAGATGATATGACACACAAAATATTTCATGTACGGTAAACGTCTGATGGTTTGAAGCATGTGACACGAAATCCCCAGTTTTTTCCAAATGATAGAACATGAAATTATAGCTTTCTCATGTGCGTTTTACCCCCTCACTTGCATTTTCTGTGTTCTCAGCAATCATTATCTGCACGCAGGCTACATCCGCATCCGCCCCGCTTTTTAAACTAGTAATTGCTCATACAAATTATAATTAACATAACAAGCATAAAAACGTACAAACCTAGCAGTTCGCAAAACAACCAATGAAAATATATGCACTAATTAAGCTTCTGTAAAAAAATAAGCATTGTATTGCAAATAGGAGAGGTGGACAAATGGCAAGACCATAAACAGAAGTGTTGGTCTATTGTTATTCATCTTGTGAAGGGATAACTTTGATTACGCGATCACAAACACTAATCCTGTTCATGATCTTGAATATTAATGAGAGGATCTTAGCTTTTCCTGATAGGATCCTGTTCAGGATCTTGAATATTAATGAGAGGATCTTAGATTTTCCTGATAGGATCCTGTTCAGGATCTTGAATATTAATGAGAGGATCTTAGATTTTCCTGATAGGATCCTGATCAGGATCTTGAATATTAATGAGAGGATCTTAGATTTTCCTGATAGGATCCTGTTCAGGATCTTGAATATTAATGAGAGGATCTTAGATTTTCCTGATAGGGTCCTGTTCAGGATCTTGAATATTAATGAGAGGATCTTAAATTTTCCTGATAGGATCCTGTTCGGGATCTTGAATATTAATGACAGGATCTTAAATTTTCCTGATAGGATCCTGTTCATGATCTTGAATATTAATGAGAGGATCTTAGATTTTCCTGATAGGATCCTGTTCAGGATCTTGAATATTAATGAGAGGATCTTAGATTTTCCTGATAGGATCCTGTTCAGGATCTTGAATATTAATGACTGAGGATCTTAGATTTTCCTGATAGGATCCTGTTCAGCATCTTGAATATTAATGACTGAGGATCTTAAATTTTCCTTGATAGGATCCTGTTCAGGATCTTGAATATTAATGACAGGATCTTAGATTTTCCTGATAGGATCCTGTTCAGGATCTTGAATATTAATGACAGGATCTTAGATTTTCCTGATAGGATCCTGTTCAGAATCTTGAGTATTAATGACAGGATCTTAGATATTCCTGATAGGATCCTGTTCAGGATCTTGAATATTAATGACAGGATCTTAAATTTTCCTTGGTAGTATCCTGTTCATGTTCTTGAATATTAATGAGAGGATCTTAGATTTTCCTGATAGGATCCTGTTCAGGATCTTGAATATTAATGAGAGGATCTTAAATTTTCCTGATAGGATCCTGTTCAGGTTCTTGAATATCAATGAAGGATCTTAGATTTTCCTGATAGGATCCTGTTCAGGATCTTGAATATTAATGACAGGATCTTAAATTTTCCTGATAGGATCCTGTTCATGATCTTGAATATTAATGAGAGGATCTTAGATTTTCCTGATAGGATCCTGTTCAGGATCTTGAATATTAATGAGAGGATCTTAGATTTTCCTGATAGGATCCTGTTCAGGATCTTGAATATTAATGACTGAGGATCTTAGATTTTCCTGATAGGATCCTGTTCAGCATCTTGAATATTAATGACTGAGGATCTTACATTTTCCTTGATAGGATCCTGTTCAGGATCTTGAATATTAATGACAGGATCTTAGATTTTCCTGATAGGATCCTGTTCAGGATCTTGAATATTAATGACAGGATCTTAGATTTTCCTGATAGGATCCTGTTCAGAATCTTGAGTATTAATGACAGGATCTTAGATATTCCTGATAGGATCCTGTTCAGGATCTTGAATATTAATGACAGGATCTTAAATTTTCCTTGGTAGTATCCTGTTCATGATCTTGAATATTAATGAGAGGATCTTAGATTTTCCTGATAGGATCCTGTTCAGGATCTTGAATATTAATGACTGAGGATCTTAGATTTTCCTGATAGGATCCTGTTCAGCATCTTGAATATTAATGACTGAGGATCTTAAATTTTCCTTGATAGGATCCTGTTCAGGATCTTGAATATTAATGACAGGATCTTAGATTTTCCTGATAGGATCCTGTTCAGGATCTTGAATATTAATGACAGGATCTTAGATTTTCCTGATAGGATCCTGTTCAGAATCTTGAGTATTAATGACAGGATCTTAGATATTCCTGATAGGATCCTGTTCAGGATCTTGAATATTAATGACAGGATCTTAAATTTTCCTTGGTAGTATCCTGTTCATGTTCTTGAATATTAATGAGAGGATCTTAGATTTTCCTGATAGGATCCTGTTCAGGATCTTGAATATTAATGAGAGGATCTTAAATTTTCCTGATAGGATCCTGTTCAGGTTCTTGAATATCAATGAAGGATCTTAGATTTTCCTGATAGGATCCTGTTCAGGATCTTGAATATTAATGACAGGATCTTAAATTTTCCTGATAGGATCCTGTTCATGATCTTGAATATTAATGAGAGGATCTTAGATTTTCCTGATAGGATCCTGTTCAGGATCTTGAATATTAATGAGAGGATCTTAGATTTTCCTGATAGGATCCTGTTCAGGATCTTGAATATTAATGACTGAGGATCTTAGATTTTCCTGATAGGATCCTGTTCAGCATCTTGAATATTAATGACTGAGGATCTTAAATTTTCCTTGATAGGATCCTGTTCAGGATCTTGAATATCAATGACAGGATCTTAGATTTTCCTGATAGGATCCTGTTCAGGATCTTGAATATTAATGACAGGATCTTAGATTTTCCTGATAGGATCCTGTTCAGAATCTTGAGTATTAATGACAGGATCTTAGATATTCCTGATAGGATCCTGTTCAGGATCTTGAATATTAATGACAGGATCTTAAATTTTCCTTGGTAGTATCCTGTTCATGATCTTGAATATTAATGAGAGGATCTTAGATTTTCCTGATAGGATCCTGTTCAGGATCTTGAATATTAATGACAGGATCTTAGATTTTCCTGATAGGATCCTATTCAGAATCTTGAATATTAATGAGAGGATCTTAGATTTTCCTGATAGTATCCTGTTCAAGATCTTGAATGTTAATGACAGGATCTTAAATTTTCCTTGGTAGTATCCTGTTCATGATCTTGATTATTAATGAGAGGATCTTAGATTTTCCTGATAGTATCCTGTTCAAGATCTTGAATATTAATGACAGGATCTTAAATTTTCCTTGGTAGTATCCTGTTCATGATCTTGAATATTAATGAGAGGATCTTAGATTTTCCTGATAGGATCCTGTTCAGGATCTTGAATATTAATGACAGGATCTTAGATTTTCCTGATAGGATCCTGTTCAGGTTCTTGAATATCAATGAAGGTATTCTTAGATTTTCCTGATAGTATCCTGTTCAAGATCTTGAATATTAATGACAGGATCTTAAATTTTCCTTGGTAGTATCCTGTTCATGATCTTGAATATTAATGAGAGGATCTTAGATTTTCCTGATAGTATCCTGTTCAAGATCTTGAATATTAATGACAGGATCTTAAATTTTCCTTGGTAGTATCCTGTTCATGATCTTGAATATTAATGAGAGGATCTTAGATTTTCCTGATAGGATCCTGTTCAGGATCTTGAATATTAATGACAGGATCTTAGATTTTCCTGATAGGATCCTGTTCAGGTTCTTGAATATCAATGAAGGTATTCTTAGATTTTCCTGATAGTATCCTGTTCAAGATCTTGAATATTAATGACAGGATCTTAGATTTTCCTGATAGGATCCTGTTCAGCATCTTGAATATTAATGACTGAGGATCTTAAATTTTCCTTGGTAGGATCCTGTTCAGGATCTTGAATATTAATGACAGGATCTTAGATTTTCCTGATAGGATCCTGTTCAGGATCTTGAATATTAATGACAGGATCTTAGATTTTCCTGATAGGATCCTGTTCAGAATCTTGAGTATTATCGACAGGATCTTAGATATTCCTTGATGAGATCCTAAATCCTGTTTAGGATCTTGAATATTAATGACAGGATCTTATATTTTCCTAATAGGATCCTGTCCATGATCCTGTTTAAATGGCAGGATCCTGAAATATTTTGCAAGGTCTTGCTAGGATCCTAATTAGGATCCTAAAAAGGTTAGGATCCTGACCACATTAGGATCCTATCAGAATCCTGGTCATGATCCTGGTGATTTTAGGATGTCAGGATCTTGTTGATTTTAGGATCCTAGTAGGATCCTGATTAGGATCCTGATCACATCAGGATCCTATCAGAATTCAGGTCGTGATGACTTTAGGATCTTAGTAGGATCCTGTTTAAGATTTCTACCATGGATAGGAAATGAAATGAAACTGAGTCTTAAACATTGAGACTTGAGAGACTTAACTCTTGATCTTGCATTGTTATTGATATTATACAAGATGAAGAGATTGATATTGAAGAAAGTAGCACCTAATATTATTCTGCACCTGAGCTCAGTGTAACCCACATTCACCATTCTTACTGTATCAACATTTCTAAACATTATACGAAAAGGCCTTCTATTTAAAAGTAATTTATTAATTTAAACACAACAAAGAAACAGGGTTGCTTTTAGCAGAAGACTTGCTGCAGCGTAACAGTAACAGTGAATTGACTTTAGTTCAATACAATTCTTTTCACCCTTTAGTATCCCACACGTCCAGCTGCAGTCACCTATGATAAAACAACATGTTTGGCAGCAAGAGTTAAACCAAGTCAGCAGAAGGTACAGTATGTTGTACAGTAACTTGATTCCAACTTTGTTTCGATGCGTAAACATGTCCTGCAATAATTTGGACAGTAGGTTATTTGGAGTTTATTGAAGGCTTTGTTTGGCTAAAATTGGAAAGAGGAAGGTAATTAGGTTTCTATGGAATTGGGTAATAAATAACTTATTAGGCAGTTTAATAGTGTACAATTTAGTGTATAGTTTTAAATCTTTCCTGTCCAGTCCAGTCCAGTCAAAATGGGTCGTACAAGACTAATGAAGTTGTGACCTAACTAGCCCCCAAACGAAAATCCTAGATGTGTCACTGCTCTTCTTGACCAATCATAATGCAGTAATTGTGGCATGCATGTAATAAGAAAGCCAACCAAATTATTATAACCATCTTATTGTTAAAGGTTATTGACCAAGCAGGATGTCTTTACAGCAAAATTACCCTGCCTGAAGTCTTTCAGCAATGAAGAAACAAGGTCTGTACTGAAAGAGCGCAGGCAGGGTAATTAATAAGCCGGTTGGTAAAGACTGCTCAGGAACCAATCAGATTGCAGAAAAGTTGTGTTAAGACCACTCACCTGCCAAGCCATATATAATAAATATTCCTTTTAATCCTATTTCTTGATCATGTCTTTTCAGGTCATGTTGGAGATGTCCTTGAACACTAGTGGCCCTAGTTACTGTACATCAAAAGGTGAACAGTTTGCTTATGAAGTCGACAATGGGGAATCTGATGATAAGAAATTTTTTAAAAGGTATACTACCTGTAGTATGTCAACCGATTTTTGCCTTTTTTCTATGTGTGATATAACCACCAAAATTCAGAACTTTGATTTTCTGCGGGTTTTTGTCGAACACAGGGTTCGTACGGAAAACCTGGAAAGTCATGGAAAATCAAAATTTCAAAATCCAGGCCTGGAAAACCTGGAAAATTAGTGTCGGTCATGGAAAGTCATAGATTTTGTCATAAAAAGTCATAGATTTTTTCTGGATCAGTGTATAATTTTATTTCTGATTTTCAATTTTCTTGGCTCACATTTTCAAGTTTCTAGGGGCCACAAATGAACGTGAAAAATATCACAAAAATCGTAACTACGATATCCGTAACCATAATAGCTTGGCCATGCACTTCACTTCAGAGACTGGGTCCGCTGTTTTGTCAGCCATGTCATGTGCTTGAACTATATTTTGTTTGTGTGTGGTAACGCTTTATGTCTATTTTAAGTCAACGAAGTGAAAAGTATTTTTGCAGCAAGACGCTACATAATTTGTTTGTTCGCTTAGCTCGTTTCGATATTTCTAGCTTTTCCAGGTCATGGATTTTTGTAAATATGGTCATGGAATGTCATGGAAAAGTCATGGCATTTTAATGATCAAAAGGTGTACGAACCCTGCGAACAGTATTTTCATGTGAAGGAAACTTACTATGCAACTTTTATTCAAATGAGTTTTCTTTTGGACAAGTTTGCATTTGGGTGGATTTGTTGAGTATACTGTGTTCCCTTGCAAACCGTAAAGCAAGTGGCAAAAATGTGTGATACACATTTGAACAGAAAGCCTACACAAACTGCTTGAAGCAGTTTGAGTAGGCTTTCTGTTCTAAACTCATCTGCATGGAAAACTTGTCCAAATGCAAAACCACATCCAAATGGAATAGCCACCTGAATGGAAAACTTGTTTGAATAAAACTTACGTAGTAAAAGTTGCTTCAGAATACAAAATTTCTTCAAATGAAAATACCTTGAAAAAACATTTCTTATACATGTATATTACTAGTTGGGAGAAGTTTACAAACATGTCAATTTATATTTGGTGATCATTTCTTTATTCTCAATTTACATCTATGCTTGTAACCATTGATTAAAAACAACTTTACTAACTTCAAGCTGCAACTAACTTAAATTGATATAACTTTATTGATATAATTCAATAATCTTTGCTTGGTTTAAATTTATTTTTTTAATCATAATTTGTATATACCTGGGTTTTTACAGTGATAAAATGGACAAACAAGTGCTGTTGTCTTCTCAGGGAACCATGTCGACCTTGCAATATGCAGTGGGTTTATTCAAAGATGGTAAGCAACATAGATATTGTCGATGTATTAATGACTTATTGGTTAAGGGAGAGCTCTGTATTGTCAAAATACAAGTGGAGTTCATATGAAATATCTTACTGACTTTAGTTTATTTCCTCTCTACTTTTTGTACTCTCAGAAATGAGGATAATCAGGTAGATGAGTGGTGTATGACGTGTATCTTATAGTTGAAGTAGCACAGAAGTAGCAAGGAGTTGAGGGGGAGAATGGGTATTGAGAGGATGGGTGAGGTACTAAGGAGAGAGTGGTGTATCTTATAGCTGAAGTAGCACAGAAGTAGCAAGGAGTTGAGGGAGAGAATGGGTATTTAGAGGATAGGTGAGGTACAGAGGAGAGAGTGGTGTATCTTATAGCTGAATTAGCACAGAAGTAGCAAGGAGTTGAGGGAGAGAGTGGTTATTGAGAGGATAGGTGAGGTACTGAGAAGAGAGTGGTGTATCTTAGCTGAAGTAGCACAGAACTAGTAAGGAGTTGAGGGAGAGAGTGGTTATTGAGAGGATAGGTGAGGTACTGAGAAGAGAGTGGTGTATCTTAGCTGAAGTAGCACAGAACTAGTAAGGAGTTGAGGGAGAGAGTGGTTATTGAGAGGATAGGTGAGGTACGAAGGAGAGAGTGGTGTATCCTAGCTGAAGTAGCATAGAACTAGCAAGGAGTTGAGGAAGAGAATGGGTATTGAGAGGATAGGTGAGGTACTTTATTCTACGTCTACGTTTTCCGCCCAGAAAGTCAATTGCTACTGTGGAGAGCGTGGTGTATCCTAGCTGAAGTAGCACAGAACTAGAAAGGAATTGAGGGAGAGAATGGGTATTGAGAGGATAGGTGAGGTACTGAGAAGAGAGTGGTGTATCTTAGCTGAAGTAGCACAGAACTAGTAAGGAGTTGAGGGAGAGAGTGGTTATTGAGAGGATAGGTGAGGTACTGAGAAGAGAGTGGTGTATCTTAGCTGAAGTAGCACAGAACTAGTAAGGAGTTGAGGGAGAGAGTGGTTATTGAGAGGATAGGTGAGGTACGAAGGAGAGAGTGGTGTATCCTAGCTGAAGTAGCATAGAACTAGCAAGGAGTTGAGGAAGAGAATGGGTATTGAGAGGATAGGTGAGGTACTTTATTCTACGTCTACGTTTTCCGCCCAGAAAGTCAATTGCTACTGTGGAGAGCGTGGTGTATCCTAGCTGAAGTAGCACAGAACTAGAAAGGAATTGAGGGAGAGAATGGGTATTGAGAGGATAGGTGAGGTACTGAGGAAAGAGTGGTGTATCTTAGCTGAAGTACCGTAGCACAGAACTAGCAAGGAGTTGAGGGAGAGAATGGGTATTGAGAGGATAGGTGAGGTACTGAGGAGAGCAAGATTGAGGTAGTTGAGAAACAGTTGCAAATCGAATCGAAATGTTCATATTTGAAAGCCAATAGTCGAAATTGTAATCGAATCGAATTGTATATGAATCATTACACCTTTGGTAGACTAGTATAGGTTAGTAACGAACATTTTCTTCTCAGGTGAACTGCATCTAACGCCACTAAAGGGTGTCATCCAATTGAGACCCAGTTTTGAATATCTCGATCGAGGAAAGGAGAAAAACCTAAGTGCCACCAATGAAGAAGGTTTGTTATCGCACACTGTGTTTTTGTAAAGTTTTTGTACCAGCTTTATCCAATATAAATATATTGTGAACAATTAGTTTCGGATACCAAATGGCAAATGCTAATTGAAAAAGATGGTGACCACAATTATTTATTTTTGCTCACAACACGATGGCATCTCATTTCTCCTTGGTGAACCTCAACGCCTGTTTACAAGGAGGTAGGGTTACCCTAGCACTCTGGTTACCCTAGATCTCGTACATTTCTTCTTTTTATATTTGTCGTGTTTCCAAGGCAGCTAGGGTAACCTTAGTTCTAGGGTTATCCTAGTAGGCGGTAGAGTTGGGCGGTATGGGAATTTCAATACCGATATTCGAAAAATACCACAGTATAATACTGTTACAATTTTTTAGCAAATGTGTGATCTACAATAAGTACAGTTGACACCCAATATAACCCAAACATTCAAGGAAAGATGGAAAAAAGTTTGAGTTATCGGGAATTTGTTTCGTTAAAATAATGATCTAAAATTAGATGGATAAATCAGTGTTTTACTTTTAATACATATTTCAACTCTATATTCAAAAATCCTGGTTTTCATGATCGCTACTATGAGTACGATCGCCACGATTGCTCAAAAGTCAAAAATGAACTCGGTAATCGCAGCATTATGCATTCATGTGGTATCCACCACAAATCGCAATTGTCACGATCGCCGAGACAGAACATTATCCATCTTAGCGATCATTTAAAAGTTAAAATCTAATCTATATATTATTTCGCGCGGACACACATTGTGTTTGTTTCTCATTTGTGAACTTTTCTTGCAGTTTAAATAAAAAGATAAACTGATGATAGTCATGATACCATTTATCTTACGGTATACCATAACAACGGTATACCAGTATAGCCATACTGGTATCAAGTACATCAACTAAATATCGTGAATAACTAAAAATACCGGTATAACTTGTTTTTTAACAAGGTACGAAATAAATGTGTTACATTGTCTCATGTTAAACTTTAATATTTGTACACAATTCGAGTTAATTATGAAACGTTAGTATAAAAAGTTATATTGTTCTATAATTAATTTTTGCAAGTTTATAGGTAACAACAGAAACCTCAAGAAAAACAATTTAACTAAACTATAACACTCTTAGAAACAATTTGCTAAATTTACTATAAGTAATTTGACTCAGATGATGACATTTCCGATTGATTCATTAGAAACGACAGGAATATTAAGACATGCAGAGTAGAAAGTTAATTCTTCTACATCGGCCGATTCACCAATACTATAATCAATTAAGCCATTGATGTTTATTTGGTAGGGCAATGCCGCACTTGACGAAAGAGCGGACCACTGTTTCTCTCAATCGGCGCGAAGTTTCTTGCCATGCTTTGCCCACCCACTTAGTAAATAAAACCCGTCGATTGCCAGCAGTCAGCCAACTCTTGGTTACTTCAGATACGAATTTTTACCATCCGAAAGTAACGACCCCCCGAAAGTAGCGACCCCCCGAAAGTAGCGACCCCCCGAAAGTAGCGATATGAATGGCTGCTAAAATCCGAAAGTAACAACATCGTTGCTTTCGGAACTTTACGGTATGTCTTTTCCTTATAAATGCCTCCCCAAAAGCCCCCGCGCGCTCAGCGCCCGCCTAGTCGCGCAAAGGAAAACAAGCGCCTGGGTACGAGGCTGGTCCAGTGAACTCTATAAGGACTGGAACGATAACTCGGGGTTGAATTTTGAAGCCATCATGGAGGCTGACATGTAGGTATGCCCTAGTCCTTTTTTAGTTGACCGTGTGATAAAGAAATTAAATTTGATGAAATATAGGTTGTAAAAAACAACATTAAGGCAAAAAGATAAAATAATATCACTATTTCAAGTTTAGATTTATTGCTAGTTCACAGTATATAATTTCAATGGTGAAATAGCCAGTAAAAGCAAGAAATACAGGAAAGATTAGCCCACAAAGAAATGTAAATAATGCAAGGTCACAACTTCTTTTTTGATCAAGAATGATTTGGGAAAAACATCGAGATTCACATTGACACATTTTCAAACTGAAAGACATTTTAGAGGAACAATAACAGAAGAGCACTGTTAAATATCTGTTGCGAAAAACGCAGAGAAAATGTGTTTTACATAAACTGAGGTAGTTACTGGAGGTACTGAGTTATTTTTCGTGTCGTCAAATATTGGATATAAATCATTGTCATAAAAGTCAAAAGTTCAAAAGACAGCAAAGAAAATCAAGAGAAACCTGTATTTTTTCAAATTTCGGTGCATATTTCCCTTTTGTATTTGACGGATATTTTATTTGTTAAGCCACATGACATCCATCGCTAGAAATTCTTGAAAAGAAAGCTCAACCAACGTATTGCATTTTACCCTTTTAAAAAAAGGGAAACAGCCTAGCTCCAAAAAAGTTGAAAATTTTCCGTTCAACCATCCTACCGTTCCTACGATTATTTCCTGGCCACTGCCGTTTCGTGCACTACACGCAAATCAACACGCGTGTTTTATACCTACAACGTCGCCGAGTGGCTGTTTCGTACACTACACGCGGTCAACACGCGTGTTTTATACCTACATGTCAGCCCCCATGGCGGGAATTTTGGCTTCATCCAATCATTTTGCCGTGTTAATGGAGTTAGCGTTCCAGTCCTTATAGAGTTCACTGGGCTGGTCCGGTAGGGATAACTTGCCTACCCGGGACAACTTTTCACTAGTTCTAGCCTTGCAATGGTAATGGCAGACAATATGACAAACCTTTCCTCCAGCAACACTGGTAGGCAAAAACGCTTCCCTGCATGCATGAATTCCTTCCCCACTGATCTGTGCGTTCAGGTTGTCATCGTCAAATTACTCTCCTTTTCGTATACGCAGTCGAGCGAATGACGAGTTGTATTGCATACCAACATTTGAACCTTGTAATAAGCAAGTAAAGCAGCAGCAGTTGATTTAACTGAAAAGCTGCAGTAATCGAGGGCAGGACACTGACAGTTGTCATCAAAATCCTTCTGTCGGCATTTTTCTTGTTATTAGTGTCCGTCTGTAATAAAGTTGACCCGGCCAGTAGGGTGACTTGCTAAATTTTGCTTATAAACTTGGGCTGACTTTGGCACTCTTGCCAGGGTAATCCGGGTGCTAGGGTATTACCCTACCTCCTTGTAAATATAAATCATAATATATGAAAGAGAGAGAGAGAGAGAGACAACATTGCATTGCTGTATTGCAACATGGCATTGCTACATTGCAACATTGCATTGCTACATTGCAACATTGCATTGCTACATTGCAACATTGCATTGCTACATTGCAACATTATGGGGTAGACAACTTTCAACGTATGTTTTTAGACATATTTTAATCTTAACACTTTTCATGGTGATTGCAGTCAGTGTTCAGGACAGGAGATTATTTGGGCTTTAAAAAGCCTGTTTTAAACCGTTGTTCCCGGACTTTTCTTCTGTGATAATTTTGAAAGCCTTTTGAGGATTTGTTTGGCTAAGATTGAAAAGAGAAAAGTAAGGTTTTCATAAAATTTGGATAATAAATAATTGTTAGAATATTATTAATTATTAATAATAATAAGAATTAATTAGTATAAATAATTAATTAATATAAATAATTAATTATTTAAAAAATAATTAGACAGTTTAGTGTACAAGGAAAAATAATAGAACTTCAATGTGTTGAAAAATACTTAAGTAAGAGTACTTAAGTATATTCATGAACGACGTTTCGGACAATGGTCAGATCTGACTTGAAGAAGGGCACATAATCTTGAAACCTTTGTTAACAAATTACTGTTTTTCAGGTGATTCTCAGGATGAAGAAGAAGAAAAGGCTACCGCATTATCGGTATGATGCAACAATTATGATATTTTTAACTATTACATTATCATGTGTATACTTCATGTAAACCATTTATTAGCCTGTGTTAAAAGCAACGCATTTGGATTGATATAAACGTGTTGTATTGCGCAGACAGTGTTTAAATACAAATCGAATACCGATCTAAAAGGTTGGTGTACTGCTGAAATAGTATGTAACGTATTAGGGTGTAAGCTCAGGTGTAAGATCAGGGCAACAAATTGACGGGTGAAGTTTCATATATAGTAAAATTCAAAATTAAAATCAGCTGTTATTTCTAATGTAAAGTATTATCATAAAAGTTAGGGTTAGTATTAGGTTTAGGTTGATGGTACCGAAAAAGATGGTGACTTGTACATTTAACCATAACTCCCTGCGCGCAGTAAACATTGAATCTCATAGAAATGGCAGAAGATAGAGTTTCAAAAAGATTAAGTTTGGTAAAAAGGAAGCTTTTACGTATTTAATTTATGTTTACAAGGTAAACAATGTTTAGCTGTTATTACAGGTGATTTATGGTCGCAAAGCATTCTGGTAAAATGTACGTCCGCCATATTTTTCGGTTATCCGTTGCTAGACAACCGGTTGCTAAGCACAGGTAATTTAGCTCCCAATATACTTCGTGAGTGGTATAACCAAGATATTTTCTGTGTGGAATATGTAGGCAAACTTCTTTCGTCTGCTGACGTAATTTAATAACGTCACATTGACGTCATTGTCAAACGCAAAACTCTATTAATTTAATTTAACTCTATAAAATTAATTTTACTTAAAAACCTTCGAAGATTTTCGGGACGTCATGATGACGTCATCATGTGACATTACCAAACGAAAGAGTTTTGCCCACATATACCGCATACAGATTGTCTTGATTGATTCTTAAATCTGTGAAATTCTATGGCAATTTGTTAATTCTAAGGTCTGCAAATCTAAATACTTCCGAACGTCCGAACACCCGTTTAAAGACCATTTTCCATTACGTCCGTTTTGACCGCGCGGGCGAAGCGATCATTGTTTAGTTCGCTTTGGAAGTTGAAAATTTCCATCTTTCAAAGTGGACCGCTTGAGGGGCTCAAGTAATCCGCTTTGAAAGTTGAAAATTTTCAACTTCCAAAGCGAACTAAACAATGACCGCTTCACCAGCGCGGACAAAACGGACGTAATGGAAAATGGCCTTAAGGGTGTTTTCCCAATCATTTTGAGGTTGGAATTTCCAAATATGGATCTGGAAAATGACGGATATAATCACTTTTTATTAAACTAGGAATAGTTAACACTAAAAACACAGCGCGATTTTATATTATCATACGAGCAATTGAAGTACCAGGCGGAAATCGTAATTAAATAATAAATAACAAAGTCCAGCAAAAACACGAAATATAGGCATATTTAAAAGCTTTATTTAGAGAAGATCTTACGTTTGGTTGCTATACGTAACATCATCGGAGAATGAATGAATACATTATTTACAAAGGTGCTAAAAATTACTGACAGCGGTTAAGTTACATGATACTTTAGTTAGGATATATTACAGGATGTATTAATATATTGGCGCATGAGGGAAAATTGGAAATATGCAGTGTGAAGCAAGTGATAAGTTAAAATAAGGAAAGTGGAAAAAGTGCCCATGTTAGCATTATTAGGGAAGGGTTGAGTTTAAAGCTAAAGAAGGCTTTCTCGGACATGAAGTTCAGAGACAGAGGTGGAAGAGGAGGAACACTAAACCTATTTTGCGAGCGTCACAGTTTGATTTGCTTGCAAACTCGAAGCTTCTAATGATCTCTCGTCTTCAAAATAAGCTCATCAGATGCAATAGAAAGCTCAATCCAGTTCTATTTTTGAGATCAGTGGTCTTTACCGGTTTGTAAAGACCATTAAGCAACCAATCAGATTGCAGAAAAGCTGCGTTAAGACCGCTGACAAGTCAAGCTGAGAATAGTTTGAAACTAAAAGTGAGACTAATGTTACATTAGTTTTGCCCAAAATAGTATATTTTCTAAACCATATACAATTACTTTTATCTGTTATTACCAACTTCGATTGCCATTTTCTCCAAAACTGTATTTCCGGAAGTATTGACTATTGATTATTTATAATCTATTAACTAGAAAAGTATTTTACCAAAATCCAGGATTTTTCAGGATTTTTCTGAATAAACTCTTTTATTAACATAATGGATCCTTTTAGCCTACTTTTACAACTTAAATATTTTGTGTACAGAATTACACTAAAAGCCGTCATTAATTTGTTGGCTGGTCTGTAGTTAATTGTGATGTCTGAATGAGGTTATTGACTAATTATGTATCGTTTTTGACTATATAGCATTTAAAGTGCCTATGCAGTGAAAAATTCAGTTGTAAAATAACTCTTTTGTTTGAAAGAACTCTTGAAAGACTAACCATTTACAACTTTTTCATATCTCACTTCACTCTTGAGATATTAAGATTTGTTTATTATGTAAATGATCATACTTATGACATCACAATGCATGGTCGTTTAATGATTTCCATATTGGAGGTCATTGGATGTACTAGCCTCCTCCGCAGGCAACTCTGTGGCTTCTTTTTTCCAAGTCAAATCGCTTCCAACGCTGTGCGAGCATTGTTTTGGCTACACATGCACCTGCATTTCAAGTGATTTCACTACATAATCTCAAGTATCCTTGAGATTATAAGCGTTAATCCTTGAGACTATAAGCGTTTTCAATAAGTTATTTGCATTGTGATGTCATAAGTATGATCATTTACATATTAAACAAATCTTAATATCTCAAGAGTGAAGTGAGATATGAAAAAGTTGTAAATGGTTAGTGTTTATAGTTTCAAGAGTTCTTTCAAACAAAGAGTTATTTTACAACTGAATTTTTCATTGCATAGGCACTTTAAAGTGCCACTAAACGCAACATTTTTTATTGTCTGACTTGGAAGAACTTTTCAAATGATAAAGTAGCTTCTTTTGAAGATTTTCGTTTCTTCGCTCTCTTTTTGAGATATATCAGTTTGTTTGATATGAAAAATGTCCGGAATTTACGTCACACATGCATAATGAGTTATCAGAGAATGTTATATATCTTTGCGTTCATCAAATAAAAACACTAAAGTGTGAATAACCCGTGTGCATGTTTCTCCCACAACACCAAACCTCTCGATTTTAAAAGATTTAAAAGAAGTGTGTGACGTACATTCCTGACATTTTTCTTATCAAACAAACTGATATATCTCAAAAAGAAAGCGAAGAAACGAAAATCTTCAAAAGAAGTTACTTTATCATTTTAAAAGTTCTTCCAAATCAGACAATAAAATTTTTTGAGTTTAATGGCACTTTAAGAACAACCATATGAAAATATACTTTTTCAGATTTTCACATTTATGTATTGGATTATATAAAAAAACAGTGATGTTATTCTGTTAGAACATGTTGTAAGCTTTAGAATGATTCTCTTTAAAGCCTGGTTTCCATTTGGTCACCACGACCGCAACGGTGTCATAGTGGACGATGTAATAGAGTGTCCATCAATCTTTGCAATCAGTATAAAGACTGGTTTGCATACAGCAGACAAAAGACAAGATAGATCGACACTCTATTACATCGACCACAATGACACCGTGGCGACCAAATGGAAACCAAGCTTTAAAGGGGCAGTAAGATGCAAAAATCATTTATCCCAATTTGGGCTTTATCTAGAAGTGCATTCGAAATAAGCAAGAATAGCGCTCTTACTTTGTCAATGTCTTATCTTGTTCCAGAGATATTTCAGTTTTTAAAAGCTGTAAATGAGATCCTGATGACGTCATCTACTCCACTCAAATTCTAAAAATGAGGAATATCTTTGGAGATAGCGGCTAGATTGTGCTGAAACGTTCCAGATGTATGCTACTAAAAATGGTACACTGCATTGTGTATAGTTAATGCTTTATACATTTTTCATTTAGAGATTTCCTTTAGTTTAAATTTTGGAGTGATGACGTCATAAGTTCATTTGCATCTTTCAAAAACGTCAATATCTCTGGAACAACATAAGATATTGACTAAGTAAGAACGCTATTCTTCCTCATTTTTTTAGTACTAATAGATAAATTAAAAATTGGATAGACGATTTTCGGTCTTACTACCCCTTTAAATTGGAGCGAATACACCGCTATCCTAAAATTGAAGGTGGCTTCGCATTAAAGCAAAAACGCATTAATAATTCGTATAGGTAATCGCATGGGGCCGAGGAAAATTAAGGTTTAATTTCACGCGTGATTTCAAAGTTTCACATTTTCACATTTCTATGTTAATCTAATAGATGGCAAAATTTATTCATAAATAAGTTAGCTACGTACGTCAACAACATGAGAAAGCCAGCTAATTGTCAAAACCAAGCGTGAAAAACAACTATACAATCCACTGAAAGTAAACGGTACATTACAACGAACTATATTGAGTTAAACATCGACTTAAGAGAACAGGGGAGCTTAGATTTACAAGTAAAACAACATAATAACTTAAGTGTTTCCTGCTGGCGTCTCCACCAATCAGGTACAAGTAATTTTGCCCTGAATTTAGGAAAAATGCCCTCATTAGCCAATCATATTCGAGTAATTTTGCCCTCTATGATTACTACGCCAATTAACTGATAAGATCTATTATCAGATCTAAAACACTCGTGCTACGCCTTATTTTAAATCTGATAAAACACTGCTGCTCGTTTATTGAACAGTACATAAATAGCCAAACATTCGGGGGCCGTTCATTGTCACTATTTCCCAATTCAGGTCAATGCAAATTTTTTCCTTCTTCTGGCTTGCAACTTCGTCATAAAGTGAAATATAAAAGTGAAGCGCTCTTTACGTTTCACTCTCTGATGAAGGCACTATTTGAGTAGTGTACAACCCGTCAGAGTTTTTTATTTCTAATTAGGTTCGGTGCAGGCTTGTGCATGAGAAGAGCGACGTTTGATCCTGGTCTAACATTTACGAATAACTGCTGGGTTTTTTTAGGTTCGGTTTGCTAAAAAGGAGACAGAATATGCGAAAGCTCAGCGCTTGTCATCGTACAAATATTTAGAGAAACAAATGGGGGAAGAGCAATGGACTGATGTGCAATATTATGGGATAAACGTAAGATGTGATTGTTGTGAATGTGTGATCAAATTTTAATGTATGTTTTGCCTGTAGTTTGACATGCCATGCAATTATTGACGTGTGCTGCACACAAAAACACTACGGGAATCGATCCCGTAACCTTTTTCTCAATGTGATATTCTGAGTCTGTACGATAAGTGAGATGCTCTAACTATTGAACTACATGAACTCAGATGATAGAGTAAAAATTACGATAAGTGAGATGTTCTAACTATTGAGCTACATGAACACTGGTGGTAGAGCGAAGGTTACGATAAGTGAGCTGTTCTAACAATTGAGCTACATGAACTCAGATGGTAGAGTAAAAGTTACGATAAGTGAGATGTTCTAACTATTGAGCTACATGGACACCTTATTAACACCTTTACTACATATACCACAAGGAAACATACAGGTACTAGATTTATAAACGGGACCAGTACCAAACCACTAATCATTACTTTCGTCTTTCCCATATTCTCCCTCATAGCAGCCTTAGTCTCCATTCCATTCTTCCAGCTTTACAGTTAATTTCTCTTGGCTCTCTGCAATCATAACTAAGTCATCAGTGTTATAACAGTTCCCATGGCAAACTAGTCCTGAATTCCTGAGACAGAGCCTCCAACGTCATAAACAGAAAGAGGTTTAATACAGATCCTTGACGTGTTTGGCATTCACTCAAACACGGCTCTTAGCATTCACATATTTTCACATAGCAGTTCAATATCACACATCGAATCACTACAATTACGTGTACCTTGCATGCTTTGGTGTGGTAACTTTACTACTTCACTTTTTATAGGACACGCGAAGCATCGAAGAGAAAGATTTGTTATTCTGTCAGGAAATGAACTTTGAAGTTTTAGAATTCGATCCTTCTCCCAGGTGTGAAAAACATTAGATGATTCCAGGAATGTCTCGGCGAATTATTTATGTTCTTTACGGTTTTTCTTTGTAGTAATTATATCGACATTCTGTTGCCGTCTGCACAACCACAAGGTGAAAGGTAATCATTACCACTAATCCGAGGTACCATCAGAGACGTTGTCTGGAGGCTTGGCATATCAATAGTGCCCACGCCCCATTTAATCGCGATGACGGTGATTTATTACCAGAAGCTTATCATCATCGGTTCTATGAGGGTATAAATAGAGATCCTAACTTTACAATGATTACCCCTGATGAAGACACTAGATTGGAGTGTCGAAACGTTGGGTCATGGACAGTAACTTTTAAAGCCAGAGTAGCGTCAAACTATGTCTGATTATCACCAGGTTGCGTTGGGAAATTATTTGAAGAATAAAAGGACGTTTTTGGGGGCTTATGTTCGTGGAAGGGTTATGTTCGTTGGAGGGCTTATGTCTGTGGAAGAGTTATGTTCGTGGAGGGCTCATCTTCGTGGAAGAGTTATGTTCGTGTAGGCCTTATTATTAGGGATTATTTTCGGGAGGATTCTTACGTCGGGAGAATATTTTGTGCACTTAAAAATCCATGTGCTCATTTCAATCCCACCCGGGTCAACTTATCGTTGACTTGATAGTAGGAAAAGTACTATATAAATTCACAGCGCTATATTCCTTTTCTTTCAATAGCGGTCCTGCTCCGTTGCCAGCGAACACCATCTCCATGGCTCAGATAAGGAAATTGGATCTCGTCGACCAAGTAAAAACTCTTTTAATACATGGTACGCTTGTTGAAATAAAATTATTATTATTATTATTATTATTATTATTATTATTATTATTATTATTATTATTATTATATGTCTTCTTCGCACACTGTCTGATGATGATAAAACTTTATTTAACCACGCTAACCCTGTCAACCGAAGCTGATTTCTACAAGGGGCGTACAATCAGTAGACTAAGGTGACACTAGCTTGTTTAGCTTTCTAATGTTTTTATTAGTATCCTTGCTGTTCCTGAAGTAGCGTCGTTTTCTGGATTTGTTCAATCTTCACCTTGATTACTTCTCCGCCCCTAGCCTGCACACTCCCGATTTTCCTTCCCAGGAGCTCAGAGAATTGCTCGGCTCGATCGAGCTGCAAAAGAAGAGCCTGCGTAGGAGGCAGCTTGATTACCATCTTTTCTGTCCATTTTCAAACTTTTTACTCACAGCTCCTATAGACATCAACTGGAACTATTTCTACCTTCGTCATAGACCACAGTCTTTTATTATTTTTATCACTATTATTATTATTCTTATTATTCCTATTTTCAGCAAAGCTTATGAGTTTCCCAGAGATCTGTCGTCTGCTCCATCCTCCACCCAATGAACTAGCAGTACTCAAATGTCTTCAACAACATGCTGTGCTGGTTCAAGGATGCTGGGTCGTTAAAAGGTTGGTTGCTGTTGTGATATAAATGGAGGATATCCCTTTTCCAGCTGTAAACTACATTCCTGGCCAAAATCACTGGAACATCCAATTTCCTTCTGTAAATTGAAAAATCACCCCTCCCCCAAATCAATGTTGATGATCATTTGTACCGAGCCATAGTTTGCATTTCACTTTTTAAACCAACATTGGTCCGGGGGGAGAGGGGGATGACATTTTTCTATGACAATCTTGTGAATTTGTACGATGACCATCGTTTTTACGCAGATGAATTCGAATGAATTTTGGCCAGGGTTGTAGATTACACATGGACAATTATCAAGCTCAAATGCACAGGAAATGTTAATGAGCTTGGGATTGAACCTGTAACTTTCTGATCGCCAATTTATAGACGCTCACCCATTGAGCTACCGTGACTCAAATTAAAGTTACAATTGTGTACTTGTGTGAACAATTAGATAGTGTACTTATCTGAACAATAATTCTGAGCCCCAGACGGGAAGATATACAGACATATATGTATGTCGTATGTATGTCGTACGTATGTATGTATGTCGTACGTACAAACTAGTACACAATATAGCCTTCGCTCTGCCATCTGAATTCTAGTAGCTCAGTGATTATAGCGTCTAACCAGAGATCAGAAGGTTGTGAAGAAACATTTTCCTGCGTTTCCGTTAAAAGCTTGAGTAGCAAACAATATACTATATTGTAATTACCAAGCTGCAAGTTGCATTTAATAGTTACTTCTATATTTTGTTGTTAGTGAGTTGCTGTATCCAAAAGGAAAGACCAGTGCTTTCAGTACTGCGACGGCTGAAACCCTTTGCAAAGGAAGAGATTACATCGTAAGTACATTCACGCGCGCGTATGAAGGGCGGAAAAATAGCCAGGGTTATAACCAACCCCCCCCCCCCCAATATTTCTGCCTACATAAACGTAGGAACATTAAGTTTTGCGACGGTAACCTCAATGGGGATGGCAGTTATAAATAACCTCTATGGTGGCTTTCTATGACTTTGGCATTTCTATTTCTAAGGTGGCTCCCTATAATTAACTTATAGATAAGACCCTGTGTACGAGGTTTCCAAGTACATTGTTCGCGTCTGACCATGTTACTTGCTGTCACAATTACTTAGCGCAATTTATTGGATATCGAACTGTGAAATAACTATACTTCTTCTAATAGCTTTCTTAAAAGGTACTGCGGTCAAAAATGAAAGACCTTTAAGTATGTTTAGAAATGTTAATAGTTTTTTAAGAAATAACGTTTTCATGGTTATAATTTCATGCTACGAGGTTCCAAATATATTAGCATATATTAGCAGCAGAACGATAGATAATAGATATGTTATGTATTACCTCGTTCTTTAAAAAACCCCGCTTAACTTTCTGTTTTTATTCAGAAAGTTAAGCGGGGTTTTTAAAAGAACGAAGTAATACATAATATATCTATCGTTCTGTTGCCAATATATTTGGAACCTTGTAACAAGCTCGTGGCGTGCCTGTGGCATAGTAACATGAAGATGAAATTATAACCGTTTTCATTCTCGTATTTTATGCTTTTGGACGCCGCCATTTTAGAGTTTGCTCGACGGCTCAAAGTTGATGTACAGCGGGGGTTTCAATGTTGACGTCATTGAGTGCTGGTCTTTTGTTTCTCGCACTCAATGACGTCAGAATTGAAAAGAAACCCCGCTGCTCAAAATTTAATGCATTTTTGGTTTTCTTATTTCCTCCAGTTGTACAAGTTTACCCAGTCTCGCTCAATCCAACGAAACGAGATAATCCTCGTTATCAAGGTATACTACTTACTGATGAATATAGTCCGAAAAATTCTGAATATAGAGCTGTTGTTTTCTGTACACATGGCGACTGTATATATATATATATATATATATATATATATATATATATATATATATATATATATATATATATATATATATATATATATATATATATATATATATATATATATATATATATATATATATATATATATATATATATATATGACGAAGAGGCAGTGCCTCGAAACGTTGTAAATAAAGTTTTTAACCGAGTTCCTCTTGTTCAATTTATATATATATATATATATATATATGTATATGTATATGTATATGTATATGTATATTGTAACCACACTTTTCCATTTATCGTCTTCCCGTTAAAGACGGGAATATATATATATATATATAAACCAAAACGATGATACTCGTAGTAGAAGGATCCACAAACATGGATACAGGTTATGCTCTTAGATATTAATATACTTGAATTAATGAAATGATTTGTAATTTGAGGACATTTTGCGATTTGTGATCAACAAATACATGCGAGGTCTGAGGACCATTCTGATTTCGAAACATATAATATATTATTTGAAATAATTAATTTAAACATTTTGTCTGATACAATAGGCGGGCGAGGGGTTATTGCGGATACGTATTTCTAGTACTAACCCTAACGCCAACCTTAAAGAGTGAGTGTCAGGGTAGTGCTTTGCGCGCTTGTTTTCTTCTTGGCGGCCATTTTATGGGACGCCTATTTCAGTTCACAAACGAATCCGTCGATATTTGATCAATCCTTCTTATAAATTATCGATTTTCAAGTTTTCTAAGAAGTAAATATACCTGAGTGATCAATTATTGTGATATTTTTCGTAAAATTGATCATTTACTATAGTAATCTTTTCGATACATAGAAGCTGCTACGAGCGCTTCGCCTCCGAAGCGTACGAGCGCTTCGCCTCCGAAGCGTGGAAGGCCGGGTTACGCTGCTGAAACAGCGCGAATAAGTTTGCGAATGGAAGTGTTTGATGAGTGACTAGTAATGAAATATATTTTGTTTCTTCTGATGTTTTGTTCATTTGAATTTGCAAAGATTCAGGAACTAAAGCCATCCGGGCCAACTTGTTCATCAGAAACGGCGTTGCGCGCGGCCCGCAGTGGTTCACAAACAAGCGAACCGCTGTTCAAATCGTCTTGAACATTAACTTCATAACGCCCCGAAGTCAGGATCGGACTCCAATTTCAACATTTCCAAATAAATCTAGAGTTCACATGCAAATTATAGTTCTAACGATGCGATGCACTGCAATCAATTCGTATGAAAACAAAAACACAAGCGCGCAAAGCACTACCCTGACACTCACTCTTTAATACTAACCCTTAATACTAACCCTAATACTAATGTTGAACTTAACCCTAATACTAACCTTATGAATCTTAATATTGACGACCACCTTGATCTCGCGGATACTAAAAAACATCGTCCCAGAGACGATTGCGTGCGGGCACTGACAAGGAACGCCCGAGATATAGTAAAACCCCTTGTTTATAGATTATTTTATGAAATATTCCCACAAACGATTGTTTTATTGTTTTTTTTATCGTTTCGTTCACAGCTAACCATGGACGATGTCAATGACATTATCAATCAGGTAAAATACCATGTCGAACATTCCTTATTTCCTCAGGAAGTTCGTTAAAAATCATGAATTACCAAAAATACGCCTAACGATAGGATTGTAGTGTGCAGGGGGTTTGACGTTTCGAGCGAAGGCCCTTCGTCAGAGAGTGAAACTTAAAGTTTAGTCCTCCCAGTTTCGACAATACAACAGCCTTATATTCGATTTGTATTTCTAAAAGTGAAAATTTGAAGATTTGTGAAGAGGTGTGTTGTGATTGGCTAAAAGCCGTGTTTCTATAACTGTCTGAAAACTCGGAAATCTCCCGTCTTTTTTGAAGTCACGATAAGATGCTAAAACCTTTTTAAAAAGTTTAAAAATGTCAAATTCTGATCTTCTATGACAACATTCATGTATTTCTTGTCGAACAAATTCCTAAATCGCATTAACAGCTGAGAGTGATTTTTGTGTGAGCAAGGAGAATTTACATTTTCATGATTTTAATAAATGAACCTTTTACCTATTTTCAAAATGTAATTTTATAAATGAAATAGAAATAATTTTTTCGTGTTCCCGTACAGTTATAGAAACACTCGTGAAAGTTTGGGAGAACTCGAAATCGCAATAGAAATACTCCCACTCCGGGCTCGTGTTCCCACAGCAATTTCTCGTTCTCCCAAACTTCCACTCGTGTTTCTCTACGTGTATGGAAACACGGAAAATGTTTTCTATTTCTGAATTCTGATCTACTTCGACTGTTAACTGCCATGCATGTACAGCCTCAAAATAATCTCTTGCGCAGTTGCGTGTATCTAAGACTTTTTCTAATTATAATGTTTGATTCGTTCATCAACGATCTTTTGAAATTAATTCGCATTATCAACCATGTCTTGATTACATTCGCTTGCGAGATTTTTCGCTTGATCCAACCTAGTGGAAAACCAGCCTCGTACCCAGACACTGTGAAAAAACCGCGCGCTCACCTCGGCGCTACCCTCGCGCGCTCACCTCTCTCAGCGCAGTTTCCTCACAGCGCCTGGGTACGAGGCTGGTGGAAAACCGGCTTTAAGATGTAGGACGTTGACGGTGGTTAAAATGCCCCTGTGATCAAATTTTTGGTATCCCAAATTTTTACATATTTTTTAAGTAATTGCGAGCATGAGAAGTCGCCTTTTCAGACTGTTTTTATACGAGATTATAGCCGCCATTACTCGAACATGTTCCGGATGCTTAGGTTACGATTAGATGAAGTGACGTCAAAGACTCAACAACGGCTTGTTGTGTATGAATATAAAGCTACTTGGGGAAAACTTTCTATTGTCACCTGTTGAGTCTGACATCACAATCACATAGTCTCCTGTGGAATCGCGGGCTCGTCTGGAACAAGTTTTGAGCAATGGCGGACAAAATTTGGGCGACTTTGGAGGTTAAATTTCTTGTGATAGAATGTTTCTTGTTCATTTTTTTGCAAATGCGAACATTTATTAACCTAAAATTATGTTCTGTAATAAAAAATGCCAGGAAACGTAATGTGATATTTCGTCGCAGTGGCAACGGCCACGACGGTCATAGCAACGGCCAGAACGGCCATAGCAACGGATCTAGGAAAGGAAATCTAACGTTTTGGCGAAGGCTGTCTAACTGAAATTTCTCTTTCTGTTTTTGAAGGTGGCGAAGAGGAATGTTGCCGTTGGCTGGGAATTTAAACTGCCCTATGATGAGGACTTTGTTGAAAGGTGAGGAATAGTTTATTTGCTTTCATGCGAAATTCTCCATTATCAACTCTGGATAACATGTCGCTCCATTGTCATCTCTTGTCTTTTCTTTGTTTACCTTCAACTTATTTTGTAGATTTGGCGAAGTAGCAAAACAACAACGGGCATTCTGGACGGCAAAATATCGAACGTAAGTGCAGTTGAAAATATCAGCCTGGTGTTTTGTAGTCAAGCCCAATCAAGCTCCCACCCGGTTCCTTTCTGTCTTACTGTTCCTTTCTGTCTTACTGTTCCTTTCTGTCTTACTGTTCCTTTCTTCATTTCCTTCTCCCTCATTCTTTTGCTCGTTTTATTTTCTTCATTTCCTATGTCTCTTTTCTTCTTCTTTCTCCTCGTTTCCTATTATCCCCTCCTTTTCCTAATCCTCATCTTTCTCTTTTTCCTATCTCCTCTTTTCCCCTTCCTCCTCCTTTCTCTCCTCTTTTTCTATGCATCCTCATTTTCCTTTTCCTCCTCCTCTTACTCCTATTTTCGTCGTCCTCCTTTTTCTCCTTTTCTTATTCCCCTTTTTCTTCCTACTTGCCTTTCTATTTTTCCTGTTCCTCCTCCTTTTTCTCTTCCTCCTTCTTTTTCTCTTCCTCCTTTTCCTATTCTCTCTTCCTCTTGTTTTTCTATCCCTTCTCCTCTTTCTCCTTTTCATCTTGCTCCTATTTCTCATCGTCTTCCTTTTTCTGTTGCTCCTTTTCCTATTCCTCTTTCTCTCCCTCCTCATTTTCTTATTCACCTTCCTCCTGTTTCTATTCCTCCTAATTTTTTTCCCACCTCCTCGGCTAAGTTAATGGCGGCCGTAAATTTCTTGGAGACGTAATTCAAACTCGATCAATTTAAAGACTTCGATATTTCTTTTTATCTTTTCACTTCGAATTTTAGACTTTGTGATAAGTTCAAGATACAACCACAAGAGGAAGATCCTAAGGCTAAAGGTGTGTTTATTATCTATGTCTTCATTTCCAAAAACTACCACTGGTTCAGCCAGCTCCTTCTAAGACGAACAATTTGCTCTCTCACCTTAGATGACTCGAAAACCAACAAGAAAACAAAACCAATGGTCAACCATGGTGTGGACAAACTCGCCAATCATGCGATGGAAATTGATGTTGATTTACCAAACGGTTATGGTGAAGTAACTGTTAAGACAGAAGAACAGACAGAAGAACAGACAGAAGAACAGACAGAAGAACAGACAGAAGACCAAGAAAAACTATTTAACAGACTTCTGAAATTTGTCAAAGACAAGCTGAATATGAGTAGTTTAAGCTTAGCTGAGTTTAAAAAGCTTATATTACTGCATCAGATAGGTGAGAATATATTAACAATTTAAAGTGCCTATGCAATGAAAAATTCAGTTGTAAAATAACTCTTTTGTGTTTGAAAGAACTCTTGAAACTATAAAGATTAACCATTTACAACTTTTTCATATCTCACTCTTCATTAAGATATTGAGATATTAAGATTTGTTTAATATGTAAATGATCATACTTATGACATCACACTGCATAATGACTTATTGAAAACGCTTATATATCCTTGAGATTATGTAATGAAATCACTTGAAATGCAGGTGCATGTGCGTGGATGTATCCAATGACATCAAATATGCACATCATCAAACGATTCCATGTGATAATGGTAAAGATATGCAGAATTTTTCAATAAGTCATTATGCATTGTGATGTCATAAGTATATGACATTTACATATTAAACAAATCTTAATATCTCAAGAGTGAAGTGAGATATGAAAAAGTTGTAAATGGTTAGTCTTTATAGTTTCAAGAGTTCTTTAAAACAAAAGAGTTATTTTACAACTGAATTTTTCATTGCATAGGCACTTTAAAGACCTGGTCAAACGTCGATGAGAGTTGATGAGAGTTGAAACTCACGCTTGCGTTTGACCGCCAACTCTCATCAACTTTGAGCTGCTTCAAATTTTGATGAGAGTCGATGAGAGCTTTAGTTCGTTTGACCAGTGCACGAGAGTCGATGAGAGTTATAAACGGCTAGCGGTTTGTACTTTGCAGTGGCAGGCTCAACAAAATGGCTGATGTTTCTAAGAGTTTTTCTGAAACTCAGCCTCAGAAAAACCCAGAAACAAACGACGTTGAAGTCATTACCCATAATAAAAAGAAAACGAAAAAAAGAAAATATTACATATCATCGACAAGTGACAGTAATAGTAGTGACTCGGACTGTCAGCAACTTGACAAGCGTCAAAAAACAAAGAAAAAGAAGCGTGGAAGCAACGAGCTAAAACAAGGTCGAGGAAATTGGGAGAAAAATGGATTTCGACTTATTGATCTCTACGAAGCGCGACCTTGCCTGTGGGACGTTTTCTGTTCAGATCATCACAATAGGGAAACTACAACAAAAACAAACTAAAACATAAAATTTTAAAATTCGAGCCTAGGCCCTAAGATTGTGCTTCGCGCGGTTTTTAAACTCTCATCAACTCTCATGCAACTCTCGTGCTCGTTTGACCGAGCAATGGAGAGTTTATGAAAAACTCATGCAAACTCTCGCCTGCCAACTCTCATCGACTCTCGTGCAACTCTTGTGCTCGTTTGACCGAGCAATGAGAGTTTATGAAAAACTCATGCAAACTCTGGCCTGCCAACTCTCATCGACTCTCGCTCTCGTTTGATCAAGCCTTAAGGTAGCAATAGGGTTATTTTGTAAAAAAGCTCCCATTGCGCCCCTATTAATGTGATCGCTACATATCATATATCTGCAATTTAAAGCTAATTGATCATAGAACATGGTTATGAAATCTAATTTCACGAAAAACATTTTGGCCAACTGTTTCAAAAAGAAAAAATAACTGTTGGCTTGCGGAGTTTAAAGTCCTTTGTAATTCAGTTTGTGGTTTTGAAGTTTATTTTTAAAGGGATATGGCAATATAAATTAACTTTGTCTCATTTGAAAGAACTTGTAAAATGGTATAAGAAGACCTTTTACAATTTTTCTGTATCTTTCTTGGTTTTTGAAATATTTCAGATAATTATGACAAATCAAATTATCTACAATCCGCCATCTTGTTGTAATATTTAACCTAATTAACTAGGAAATTGGTGACGTCACAAGCAGGGTAAACCTGATGAAAATGTTGTGGGCCAATTGAAAATGGAAATAGTGCAACATAATCGAGTTTCTGGCTCATAATGTCGTAAGGTTGGCAAGATAAAAATTTCACTTACCCTACTTATGACGTCACATGCATATCGAAAATAATTCCAAGATGGCGGACAGCACGCTGTCTTTCGTCAAATTATTTCAAAAACCAAAAAAGATAAGGGAAAATTGTAAAAGGTCTTGTTATACCATTTCACGAGTTCTTTCAAATGAGACAAAGTTCATTTATATTGCTATATCCCTTTAAATGAATTATCTACCATAACGTGTCGGCCATTTTTTATATGTTACGTATTGCCTATTTTATCGCGTTTTGAATTAGGAAGATGTGAATACGTTTTCGTAGATATAATTTATCTGAGAATAGAGCAGTATCAACTTCAAAACTACAAACTGAATTATAAAGGACTTATACAGTTATTTTATCTTTTGGAAAATAAGACAGTTGGCCAAATTGTTTTTCGTGAAATTAGATTTTATAACCATGTTCTATAATTATCCAGTATCTTTAAATTGATATATATCCGGATGAATAATTTTAGGCGGGAAAAATTTCTGAGTTGATTTGAATGAAAATAAAAGAGAGCTAGGTATCTTCATAGAAAAATATCGAGCAATAAAATACACTGGAACATCATTATTGCTTTTCTTTGAAGTTATTCATCCAAAAGCACGGCAAATAAATGCCTAACTGGTGTAAAAATGAAGCGATACGTACATAGGTTTTCTTTGCATCATACAGTCTTTATATTTTGTTTCCCCCTAATAACAATATAAGCTCTGTCATGCACTATAAGCTCTGTCATGCCCTATAAGCTCTGTCATTTTACCGTGACCGGTATAGTATAGTGGTCAGTGACCGCTGCTTGACAGTTAAGCTTCGTACCTCTGGTACACTAACTGGATGGGTTACCACCTTGTTAGTGTTGCCATAATCCAATGAACAGTGCTAATTAGAGGTTGGGTGTTTCACCAAGAGCCATAAAATTGGGACCAGCTGGCTGGGGTTAATTCCAGGGATAGGAGTGGCGCCCACCCCTACTTTCGGGTAGCAGCTAATGAAAGAGGAGCCTACGGGTCACCTCCGGCTACGGCCGGCGCCGGCCAACTACTTATGCATGATTCAACAATTGCTAAAGGTTTCTCTTTTATTTTCAGCTGTATCGCCGGGAGATATCCTATCGTCAGGAGTCTCAGACGCCTTGTTATTGAAAGCTATTAGTGCATGTGGCGGTGAAGAAATCGATCTAAAGGTACAAGACTAGTTCAATCATGCGGGATTTTGTTTTGAGTGTGTCCACTCGTTGTCTTTGCTCTCTTGCATCATGAGAATTATTTCACGATTTAGTTTAACATGAGTGGTCTCTTGAAAGTTCCTGTCTTCTTTTAAACAAGAATTTCACATTTTCCTGCCGTTTGTCGTACCCAGTTTTTTATGATTGTATTTGCAAAAACAGTTAAAAAAAGTTATTCGGTTCAAAATTAATGTTCAAATTATGTTATTCATTAATCAAATTGTATTATTCGATACTTTCATTCTATTATGCAAACAACTCTAAATTGTATTACTCTGTTTTAAATTATGTTCTGTAAGTTCCAAATTATGTTCGGAGAGTTTCAAATTATGTTTTGAGTTTGGAGCATGGGTACCAACGTCCAAATTATAACCGCGTGCGACCTTAACCAAATGGAACAATTTATGCTAATTTTAAGTTAATTATTATTATTGTCATCTCTTCAATGGCGGATACGGATGACAACATAAACACAAGTAGAGAAAATAGAGAAGATAATGTGATTTCACAGGAATTGCTCAGATGTATAAACGATACAATTCAATTCTCGGATAGGTGCTCGAGTAGTTGGTGGAATATGGTCCAAATAAGCTTCGAAGGTTCCCTAGTACATTTTCCCTGTTGGACTGACCTTCCTGATTCGAAGTTGAGGTTGTGATACTACAATCAGGCAGACGTGGCTGTTGTAAAATGCTAGGGGAGGAAGTGATCAAGAGAGTCGCTTCTCTTAATAACTCTACCGCCTAATAAACTCTAAGTTTATACATCTGAAAGCTATGTCGTCACAGTGAGGACATGGTATTATAGCAAAATTGAAAATCATCGATTTGACAACATTAATATAGTTTAGATATGGTTGCCATTTCAACAGATTAGTTTACAGACTTATTTTATTTAAACATAGGTTTTACCATTTTTGTTCGCCACACCAATTTTATTTTGTGTTTCACGGGCCCGCCGACGCTAAAAATCCGAAAAACAGAATAAAAATAAAATTGAAAACTTATCCTTTTATTTTCAAAATCAAAAAGAATAAATAAGTCAAGAGTCCAAAATAATAAAAATCTATAGTTCCGTGTTTACTCATTTTTATGGCAAAATCGAATTGTAAAGACACGCTAAAAATCCTGAGGTTTTGCACATCAGTTTGGATCGCATTGAGCACGGCATTGAGCAATATTCATGAACCGGAAGTCCGGAACTAGGTAGCCTGTAGGCTCCAGTCCTCTTTACAATTATAGCGTGCACATACATGCACACAGCAAGCAAGACGATCTGTGCAGGCGCGGATTTAGAAGTTAGTCGCATAAATTAGACACTCCATGAACAACCCTATTGGTTATGCTTTTCTTAAGAATAATTCAGAACAACAACCTATCCAATAGGATTGTTATTCACAGGTATTTTGAATTGCAAATTCTAAATCTAATTTATGCGACTAACTTCTAAATCCGCGCCTGGATCTGTGTGCTCTCAAGCAATGGCTTTCAAGCTGCACTCTTTTAAAGTGACATTTAATATTGTATATATGCCTGTAATGATCTCTTCAATAGTGCTCAGAATGCGTCTGTAGTATATTGAAGTAACTTGTAATTGTTCAAATTTCTTTTGCTTGGCCAGAATTTTATGCTTATTTTATATAGTGTACTACATTTTTTTGTACACATGTCAGGTACATTTATATTTATTGAAAGCAAACAGATCCTGTAAACATTGCAAAAGTCTTGCGAAGTAACTCTTTAGTGTCTTTATAGTGATCTGAATTAATTAGGCAAATGTATATATTTTTCCCCGCCTCCGATCCTGAAAAAAATGTGTTTCTGCCCGTGAAGTACAAAATAAAATTGGTGTGGCTGATGGTTTTTTTTGTTTTAAACTTTCCTGTTGCATTGAAAATTGCACAGAAACGATGCCAACTTGTTAAAAGCCCAAAGTTGCTTTACATATTGTTAAAAACAAAGAACAATTTTGAAGGAAGAGAGACACCTGTAAACTAATCTGTTGCTATGGCATCCATTTCAAAACCATAATAATGTTTAATTTGGTTGACTGAGTAAGTCTACAAAGTTTGAGTCAATTTTGTCAAATCAATCCAAAGATATCGATGATTTTCAGTTTTGTTACAATACCATGTCCTCCTTGTGACGTCATAGCTCTAATTACATAAAACGAACGCAATAACTGAAGAACGGGATGACATATGAAAAAGCATTCTTCATTATTTTAACTGTTCTTGCAAATACAATCATAAAAAAACTGAGGAAATTTTCGATGCATAAGCACTTTATCACATAGGTGAATTTGCTGAAACATCGGGGATTTTCCAAGAAGTTGAGTTACGGAGACAATGTTGTAGTACAATTACTGAAAAAAGTTGTTTTATCTTCGACTTGTGAACTTTATAATTTTTGAGGTTTTTAATCAATCGTGCTGAAATTTTTAAATTTGAAATATTGTCATTAGAACCCAGAAACGTAATAATTATTTTTCTTTTATTGCCATTTGCAACATTAATAAGGATCTTTCAAATTTCCATCATCATGTTTTAGATGTACCCTTAAACTATATTAAAAAATTTTCAAACGCATTTTAGTGCTATGTTTATTAGAAGTTGGAAATTTAAGAATGTAGGTTGAGTGTGGCCTTTTTGTCAATCAATGAATAAAACAAGTGAATATAGTTTTAATATATTGGTTAGTTCCTGTTTGTCAATCAATCACCCAAATGTTAATGATAGTGTGAATAAAACAAGTGAATATAGTTTTAATATATTGGTTAGTTCCTGTAGGTTCAGGAAAAATATATAGTTGTCCATACTTTAATATAACTCTGCTTGAGATAAAGCATTGAATATAATATGAAAAGGAGAAATAAGAGAACTTCAATGTGTCGAAAATACTTCGAAAATACTTAAGTAAGAGTGCTTACGTATATATTCATGGCGACGTTTCGGACGATGCAGTGTCCTTCTTCAGGTCAGAAGAAGGGTGTCCTTCAGGACACATCAAAGGACACATCAAAGGACACATCAAAGGACACATCGTCTGAAACGTCGTCCATGAATATATACTTAAGTACTATTACTTAAAGTGGCACTACAATGAAAATTCGCCCCCGTCTTTTAGATTTTCTTTAGCATTGAATAGTATTTCAGGGTCGAAAGTGATCATCGATGTAAAAAAAACCTAAAAAATGGTATTTTGAAGTAAGTATTTTGAGCTCTGAAATCACTATTATTTAGGCCACCATTACTAAAAACGTGTTCCAAGTGAGCCCGCAATTTCAAAAGGTAATATTGGTAATATTAGAAGCTCTGCTTTATAAATACGTAAAAATATCGATTTAAGTATTTTTCGAAGTATTTTCGACACATTGAAGTTCTCTTATTTCTCTTTTTCATATTATATCCAGTTCTTTTGAGAACTTAGCAACTTTAAGATAAAGCCCTCCATGAAACTCTTCGTATTTCCTGTTCTTTTTACAGTGGCCAAAATCTTCCAAGTTTCCAACAGATCTCAACAGTAGAAGGATATTCATTTTGCGATCCGTCGATAGTCCACTGGATAAGGTTCGTGTCAAAGTGATTCACTTGAGCGAGTGTATAAAACAGAGAACACCCCCCGTAAAATGCATTGAAATTTGAAAACATGACGCGTATTACCTCGCCATGTTTATCTGTAAACAAAGCTCAACATATACTGTAGTGAACTTTAACATCAAGATTCTGTACGCTAATCTAGTAACATAGTCAAGTCTACCACTTTGGGAGTCGTGGGATTTATTGCCGGTAGCTTATCGTTAAAGGAAATTGGCAACAAAATTAAGTTTGTCTAATATGAAAGAACTTGTAAAATGATAGAGTAACACCTTTTACAACTTTTCCGTATTTTACTAGGTTTTTGAAATATTTCAGTTTGTTTGAATGAGATGGTCTCTGACGTCAGGTGCAGGGTAGAGAATTTTCAATCATTAAAATATTATAGTTACATCTTCAAGTTTGTAAAGTTGTATGCTGTGCAAGCTGTGTTAAGTTGTCAATACTCTGAGCACCAGACAGGACTCGAACCCGTAACCTACTGAATGCTATAGACAGACGCTCTAACCATTGAGCCACTGGAACTCAGATGGCAGAGCAAGGTTAATTACGGTATTTAAACCTGGGACGAGTCTTGCCGTTATCACAAAAACGACATGTCTGGTGCTCAGAGTTTTTCTGAGTATTGACAACTTAACACAGCTTGCACAGCAAAACCTTTACAACTTTACAAACATCAAGCTGCAACTACCCAACTTATCTTCAAATTTGTTCCACAAATTTACTTGGAAATATGCGTATAATAACTCCTTATGATAATGAACGTTGTAAACTTAGCAATCACTGAGATATAAGACATTTTTAATGAGTGAAAATTCTCTACCCTGCACATGACGTCCGATACCATCTCATTTACATATCAAACAAACTGAAATATTTCAAAAACGAAGTAAAATACCGAAAAGTTGTAAAAGGTGTTACTCTATCATTTTACGACTTCTTTCATATTAGACAAACTTAATTTTTGTTGCCAATGTCCTTTAAAGTGCCACTACGATGAAAATTCATCCCCGTCTTCTAGATTTTCTTTAGCATAGAATAGTATTTCAGGGTCGAAAGTTATCATCGATGTAAAAAAAACTAAAAAATGGTATTTTGAAGTGAGTATTTTGAGCTCTGAAATCACTATTATTTAGGCCACCATTACTAAAAACGTGTTCCAAGTGAGCCCGCAATTTCAAAAGGTAATATTGTTTATGACGTCAGATTCTCAATGCTACGCCTGAATTTCAGTCGAGGTTACTGTTTTCTTGTTTTCTTCGATAAGTAGATGAAATGTTCAGCCTTTCAGATGAAGAATTTGAATAAACGACTTTGATTTACTTGAAGAATTAGCGATGTGGAATTCGCGTTGAGAATTTGACGTCACTTCGTTACGCTGGTCAGGAACATGAACGATTAATGGCGGACATAACAACTCCAGATTCGGAGTCAGAAAAATAATACTTGCCATCGTCTAATCGCAAAACGGTTTCGACCGAGTAATATTTAGCAGCTCTGCTTAATAAATATGTAAAAATATCGATAGGTAAAAATTTGATAGTAGTGGCACTTTAAGGTTTCGGCCGGACATCATCAGTGCTGGCGATTGCATCGTGATCGAATGTGCTGTGTTACGATACGCCAACAACCATTCGTCCAGGGTTCGTCCAGCGGTACAACCACTGGACACTACATATACAATGTTGAACCATAGATAGATTTCATAGCGGGAAATGTAAATGAATGCGGAGTAAAATGCTGGTCATTGAAGCATTGCGAGCAATATAAAACGTAATTTTTAGGCTTGAAAACTTTATATTAAAGTGGTACTATGATCACATTTTTACCTATCGATATTTTTACGTATTTATAAAGCATAGCTGCTAAATATTACTCGGTCGAAACCGTTTTGCGATTCGACGATGGCAAGTATTATTTTTCTGACTCCGAATCTGGAGTTGTTATGTCCGCCATTAATCGATCATGCTCCTGACAAGCGTAATGAAGTGACGTCAGACTCTCAACGCGAAGACTCCACATGGCTAATTCTTCAAGTAAATCCATAGTGATCAAGGTCCTTTTTTCAAATTTTTCGTCTGAAATGCTGGACATTTCATCTTCTTCTCGAAGAAAACAAGTAACCTCGACTGAAATTCAGGCGTACCTTTTGAAATTGTGGGCTCACTTGGAACATGTTATTAGTAATGGTGGCCTGAATAGTAGTGATTTCAGAGCTCAAAATACGTACTTAAAAATGCCATTTTTAGGGTTTTTTTTGCATCGATGATCATTTTCGACACTGAAATACTATTCTATGCTAAAAAAATCTAAAAAACGGGGGTGAATTTTCATCGTAGTGCCACTTTAAGGTCTCAAAGTATCATGTAAGGTAGGCAGGCACAGAACACGCATTTATACCATGGTCAAACGTGGATGGGAGTCGATGAGAGCTGGTAGACAAGACTAGTTTGTATATGAGAACTCTAAAAGGTTGGTGTACTGCCGAAATAGTGCGGAGGAGGTCGAGCGAGGCCCTTTCTTCGCGATGTATGTTTGTAGGGGGGGGGGGGGGGGGGGGGGGGGGGGCTGTCGATGAAATAAAGCTCTCGTCATAGAAGTAACCGTTTTCTCTTTTTCAGTATCGCAGTGTAATCTTGGATTTGTTCCACGGTTCCTTTGGACTGCAGCGAAAAACCATCATGGAGAAAACTAAAGAAGTTCTAGGCTCTTCGCCCTCGAGTTTTGAGTACAACAAAGTCATCCAGGTATTTGTTTTCCCTGTTACCTTTTGTTGGAAGTTGTATTTGGACTTTATTAATAGGGCCACCATTAATTGGAGTTATTAATATACCGATTATTACCGACAATTGGAGTTAATTAATATACCGACCCGGTATTGTAGTGGTCACTGAACGATACTTGCCTTTCCAAAAGTCGAGCACCATACACACTAACTGGATGGGTTATCACATTGGGAAAATCGCAATTGTAAAAATTACGAGACAACTCTGGTGCGCCTTGTTCAGATATAATAATAATAATATAATAGTTTTTATATAGCGTCATTTCCATTGTTGTCCAATGGCGCTTTACATTGGTTTAAAATAATACACTTGTATACAATATTATTTAATCTAAAAATCTAAACATCAATTTAATTTTAAAATGTTTTCCTAAAAAGATGAGTTTTTACTTTACTCTTAAAATCACTTTACTCTTAAAATCATCTTAAAATCAAGTGTTGTACACTTTCTAATGTCTTGAGGAAGATCGTTCCATAAGGTGGGGGAAGTACTTGAAAATGTCCTATAGCCATAACCGTAAGTTATGTGGCACGTGAACCAGCCTATTGCTCGTAGCAGATCTTAAACAACGCCTAGGTGTATATAAATTAACTAAATTGGCAATATACCGAGGTGCCAAGCCATATCGGTCTTGGGAGACTGGAAATTAGTGTTGCCATAATCCAATGAGCAGTGCCTAATTGCAGGTCAGGCTTAATAAAATTGGGACCAGGAGTAGCGCGCACCCATACCTTCGGTAGCGAAAGAGCAGCCTACTGGTCGCTTCCGGCCGACCACTTGCTTACTTGCTTGCGTTACTTGCTTACTTGCTTACTTACTCACTCACTCAATCAATCAATCAATCAATCAATCAATCAATCAATCAATCAATCAATCAATCAATAAAGCATTATTACTCACTTACTTACTTAAAGTTAAAGCTACTTAAAGTTTGTACATTTTTTGTGGTCTTTTTATTTCAAATTAATCACGAAAAATTCCTACTTTTGTACTACTTTTTTGTACGTTTTCCTACTTTATTCCTACCTATACTTTTTGACATAAACCTGTCAGAAAGCCTGATACATTGAATTGACCGGTGGTACTAGATTTGTATTAAAGTACTCCATGTTGAATCGAACAGGAACTTGGCTTGGAGAGGAAAGGGAACAGCTGGCACATGCGTGGAACTCTTTCTACCACACCCAAGTGAGAAGACGGGTACTTCATGTAACCCCACCTTGCGTCAGGTGATTCACCGCTGAATGATGCTGTGTGACCGTCCCTGCTAGCATGAATGACGCGGGAGAAGATTCTGAAAGATGATCCATGAGATCACAAGAACACGTCGGAAAAAACGTCACTGTTTGTGCGTCGAAAATATTCTGAGATTGGACATTAAATCTCACAAGGATGCCGTATTCGTTGAAGACAAGGAGGAAATCGAGTTTGCGTTTCTGCGTGTTCTTTTGGAAACGCTGTCAAGCATGAAACGTAATAGGAAATCATGAACCCGTCATTCAGCTCTTTGAGACTCGTAAGCCTAAAATCTATAGCAGTCACCCTTTTGAGATCATGTCGCAATTTTTAAGGGTCATATTTGGGTCAGCGAAAATGGTTTGCATTCTTCAATTATTACTCGTGACTCTGCACCTTCGTGAAGAACGAATTTTAGCGTGTGACAAGCACGCGCTTTATTAATCAACAATATCTGCGCGAGAAAACGAGGACGTCGTTTCTCGTTCGCTGTGTTGGCGAAGAGTGACAAGCACGCACTTTAACCATCAACAACATCTTAGCGCGCAACAAATGAAGCGCGAGGCTTAATAATACCCATATACATCCACTGGTATATACAAAAGCTAAAATAATACTAATTATAATTATACATATATAATATATATTAAAAAATGAATTCTAAATGAAATAAACGTTTTGGGGGGACACGTTTATTATTTCTTGCTGAGCTTTCTATCTGTTAACTCAGGTCTTCTTTACAGCAAATACCAACATCCTGTTGACTTACGTTATGATTACTAAAATTACGTATAAGATTACAATGGTGTATGTAACGTTTATCTAATTAATTAATTAATTAGTTAATTAAATTAAACAAAAGTATCGAGATTGTTGACTGAAGCAACAGCAACTAAACAGCACATGGTCAGCTGTCTTCAACAATCTTGATACCTTTGCTTAGAGTTTGCTCGACGGCTCAGACTCGATGTACAGCGGGAATTTATTTTCAATGTGCAAGGAACAAAAGACAAGCACATTGAAAAGAAAACCACCGCTGTACATCGAGCTTGAGGCTAAGCCGTCGAGCAAACACTAAAATGGTGGCGTTGAGAAGCATAAAATACGAGAATGAAAACGTTATTTCTCGAGTACAAGAGCAGACATCGTAAAACTATTAACATTTCTAAACATACTAAAAGGACCTTTATTTAAAAGTGATTTGTTTTTTGACTATAATTCCCCTTTAATTTAATTAACTAATTAATTAATTAATTAAGATAAACGTACCACGCCATTGTTAACGTGATTTTAGTTGATCAACTATGTTGTTTATATGACGTAAGCCAACAGGTTGATAGATCAGCAAGAAATAATAAACGTGGTGTACCCAAAAGTCAAACATTACTATAAAAGTAAATTGTTATAATAGAGTGGAAGTTATATACGTGCAAAAACTAATATAGTCATTAGTTAATAGATATTAGCAGAAGTTATTCTAGTCTTTGATCATTTTTAAAAATTACCTTGTGTTGGTACAGTTCCTAATGACTTTATAGGTATATAGTTAAAATTCTTAGAGTTAGTGTATGAGTATCATTTATTTAGAGTCAATCACGTAGGATAAGGTTATCCTATTTATTTAAGCCAGAGGCTCGTGTTTTTAAGCGTTCGATTATTCAGTTTATCACTCTTCAATGAACGAAAAACCCAACTGATAGGCCCTCGAGGGCCTACGATTTAAGGTCGTTTTCCGAGAAGACCCGAAAGTCTTACCATTTGCTGGTGTTGTTGCAAAGGCAGCAGTACCTCGATTATTTTCCAGGATACGAACCCGGGTCCCTTCTAAAAGTTGAATTGACGACGGTAATTTTTTTAAACTAACCATGACTTATTGTAAGACCGGTCTTGTGAAGCACCCCTTTTGTTCAGAGCGAGCGTGATGGGTGAAAGGCCAATGGCCAGTATATAAATTGAGTGATATATTACAAAGAATGTGCATGTTTCCTGTATTTCATTGATTAAAGTGTCCACCTCACGTTTGGGCATTTTACATATTAGCAAAATCATACATCTTGTCAGCCGAAAATTTCATCTTCATGAACTTTTTTGTTGTTAAAGTTATCGGATGTGATGTCACAAGAGGCATTTTTGTGGCAAGTAATAAAAGAAAACTGGTTTGGAATGCCTCTTGTGACATCACATCCGGTAACTTTGACAGCGAAAAACCCGTGAAGATGAATGTAAAATCGGATATGTAAAACCCCCAAACGTGAGATAGGCACTTTAAGCTTGAACATAGTTATGGCTTGAACTACTAGTGACGTCATCAAGCTAAAATTTCGAGTACTTAAGACAACGGCAATGTCGAGTTTTTCATGTCAAACACTAAGTAGCTTCTTTTGTTACACCAACATGGCCGCGCCATGCTCTTATTTGAATCTCTGGGGATGGAGTGAAAACGCGCTATAGAAACATTCTCATTGCAAAATCACCCAATTTTACATTTCATGCTTTTAAAGCACATTTTGACTACATTTTCATATTTTAATCTTATTTTGACAATTTAGTAATGGTCGAAAATCGTCAAAAAGGCCAAATTTTTGGAGGTCTAAAAATGACCGAATTTTACGCTAGTTTATTCTCAGATTAACATATAGCACTTTCTTTTGGCTCTATAGCACATTTTAAAATGGTCAAAAAGTTAAGGTTAACCCCTTTACTTTTTGGTCAATGTCGTTCACCCAACTTCCACTCTTGTTTTTAATTGAACACGGAAATTTTAATAACATACATGTCGTATTAAACACTAGACTCTCGAAAGTGGCGATTAAATAGCTATTTTATTCTGTATTTTATCTTAGCAGAACATCTAAAGTAAAGTAATATATATTGCACAAATATATCTCGCAGATCTCTAAGGATATTCTCTAATCGAAGGAAATCAGCTGAGCCTCGGCGGCATTCTGTTCGTAGTACTGTTGTGGCGGTGGTGGTTGACCAAATGGCTGTTGACCAAAGGGTTCTTGTACTGGCTCGTAACCTGGATATGAGGGCGGTGGTGCTTGTTGTTGAGTAGGCGGTGGGTAGTTTCCACTTGGAGCTTGCCCCGCCCAAGACTGTTGTCCGCCAGGTGCTAGACCTGGGTATGGACCAGTTGGCTCGCTTGGCGGGTTAGGATACTGCAGAGAAGGTGGGCCCTGTTGTAGTGATTGACCGTGGTAAGGTGGTGGATTCTGTTGTGGCGGAGGGCCTTGCGGAGCTTGTTGTGTATTGTATGTCTGTCCGGCCATCTGGTTTTGCCCCGAGTAATGTTCCAAGGAAGGTGGACCAGAAGATGGTGGGGTGTGGTTATAAGCATTCTGAAGAGCAGGATGGGTTGGTTGGCCCTGGAAGGACAGTGGTCCACTGGAGGGATAGTCAGGTTCCATGGGATACCCCTGTCCATTCTGTCCTTGTCTTGGACCCATACTCTGCGAAGAATCCGCCACAGCGTCTCCTTCAAGGTACGACCCTGGGTTACCCCTCATTGCTGGGTTTTGGTAATGTCCGACCGGCTGTTGTATTTGAGGTTTGTTAGACGAGGGTGCCTGACTCGGTTGTCCTGGATGTGGCAGACCTTGAGGAGGTGCTTGCCCGCCAGGTTGCTGGTATTGTGGTTGACCGACTGCTGGTTGGATGTTCTGCGGTCGCATTCCCTGTTGCGGTTGGTAGGTTTGACTTGGCTGTTGGTGTGCCTGATTAGGTGCAGGCTGAACAGCTGGTTGGTATGCAAGCACGTTCTCACTCTGCAGGGACATATTCTGGTATTGGGTGATCGGCGGTTCGTACTGGTTAGCTGATGACCGGTACGGGGGTGGTTGGGCTTGTCTCTGGGCTCCAGGGGCCAACGCTGCGGTGGATTGAGCGCCCGAGGCTACTGACTGATAAGCTGGTGGTGGTGGCTGACTTGGTAGGTTTACTGGCTGGTACTGAGGCGGCACCTCGCCTGCAGGATTGTAGGTGGCTCCATTATCGGGTATGGCAGTCTTCTTGTCTTGAGGGACTGGATACTGAGGGGCCGGTTGATACATCCCGTATGATGACGTTACAGGGTAGTTCAACGCTTGTTCTGAAAAGACGGAAATAAAATAAAATGCTAAACAAAACTGGTGGATATGCGCTAGATTTAGACACTCAACAGAAGGAATAGTTTGTTTGTTAAATGAAATTGGAAAACCAGTCGGAATACCAGTCGGAATATAGTAGTTTTGCGCTATGAAAATGCTCGTAACATATTTTAAAATTTGAATAAACATCTGTATACAGGCTGTTGGGCCGCCATTTTGAATATGACCGTGACGTCATGAGCGTTGTATTTCTCACTGATCGTGAAGCGATGTATTGCCTTAGTTGTTGTTGTAATAGCGATTACAAAAATGATGGTAAAAAGAAGCTTGATTTCTTTACATTCCCATTTGTCGGCAAATTTAATGATTAACCCCCCCCCCCCTGCTCAAACGCGTTCACGACGGCCCTAAGTGTAGATGCAACACAAAGTACCTTTGGATCTTTGTTCCAATGCCTGCTGCCTCTGTGCCTGTAGTTGTTGTTGATACAACATATATTCTTGCTTCTGTTGTCGCAGCAACTCCATTTTCTGCTCCATTTGCATTCGTCTTAGCATATCTTGCTCAAGCTCTTGCTGGTGTAGTTTTTCTCGTCTTTGTACCCGCAAGGCATCCAGGGATTTCCTGGTCTCTTCCAAAACACCAAGCTGCTCTTGTAGTCCTTCGTATTTCTCTAAACAAAATTAAAATTAATAATCCATGAAGAAAAAACAAATGGCTTCCTTATAACTATCGTTGCAATAGCAGAGTAATATATACAACACGCATGAAGGAAAAGTTAGTTTCTTGTAATGTTGGGCGATATTTCGATATATCGATATAATCACGATATTTTCACTCACGATTATCGTATCGAAGGTAGAAACTTGAGCGACGATCAGGGCTCAAAATAACGGCCGGTCAACGGACAATGACCGGCCAAAAATGCCTCTTGACCGGTCACTGTTTTACCTCACCAGTCATTTTGACCGGTCGACACATTTGTACGCCTTTCCGATAGAATTTTAAATCGTTTTTCTCTTCGGCATATCTGCTGAAATCTTGTCAGAGAAAGACTGTATATTTCATGGCGAGTACGCAATTTCACTGTATGTACGTCAAGTTACGTACGACAAAAACATTGTTTGCTCTTGTCCAAAATGTAAATATATGCTGGTTGCACTTGAAAGGTTTCGATTTTGTTTCGTTGGAAGGAGGTGAGCAGAGTGACGATGAGGAAGCAATGGAGGAGGGTAGTGACGTCGAGGGTACAGACTCAGTCAAGCAAGATAACACTTTGATAAGAGAGCTGGCTGAGTTGGAATGAAGAGTTTGTGCTGCTCTTGACTTAACTTTGAAAGTTAACGTGTGCTCAATTTATACACAAAATTGACAAGAATAACGCTTTGGTTTCTTTTGCGTTTTTGGTATTTGTTAATTGGTAATAATTATTTAGGTAGGGAGTCGTTTTAGGCTAAATATAGTAAGTGGGATGAAAAATTTAACTCCGTCAAAGACTACCTGTATAATAATGAGGAAAGTTTATTACTCAATAATAAAATTATATCTAGAAAACAATAAAATGTTATTTACTTTAGACAACCACCTACGTTGCCTGTTCACTTTTACAATGTGATTGCTAACGTCTTGAGCATTTAAAACATGAAACAATAAAAGCGATGTCTCGAAACAAATTCGTTATTATTTGTTTCACTGTAAGTGTATGCGTATTAATGACTGGTCAAAAACATATTTTGACCGAGCTAAAATCAAGTTGACCGGTCATTTTGACCGGCGACATACCGGCCGTTATTTTGAGCCCTGACGATATATCGTAATTATCACCATGCCCGTTGACTATCGTAATATTGCTTTGCATGTGTACTTATCTTTTATAAAATCCTAAAAAATTCTTTCAATTCCTTGAAAATATAGTTTTTTAAACTATTTTCTGTAAGTTTGCCACGAATGAAATTGCCGGCTGTTTGCGCCGTGCGCCCACGGTATTTGTGCCAGTGGAAACAATACATTATACAACGTTGTCAAATATTTAATATATTTTTATATATCTTATAGTAAGTTATTGAGGTTGTGTTTTTTGATATTTATTAAAGACTTGAAACTGTGTTGGCTTTTATTGCATTTATCGCGATATAATCGAATATCGCGATAATTTCTCAGACGATAATCGTGATATGATTTTTTAATATCACCCAACACTAGTTTCTTGTTACCTTTTTCTTGTTCTTGCTGTTCAATGAGGGCCATCAACTGCGGATGCATTGTGCTCACGTTTTGCAACAAAGACTATAAGGAAGAGACATTTATAGAATACAGTATATCATATGGCTTTTGTTCGGTTTTGTTTTTAACACTGTTTTCGTTGTGCGAGATGGCGGTTTACGTGAATTGCTTGCTTCACCCTGGAGCTTCGTGTTTATCCAGCATTCATTAATTCATCTTGTTTTTACTTGAAATATTCGAGAAAACTATTTACATCCCTTCTAGAGCAACTTGTTGTTCTAAATTCTTTGTTAAACATTCTTAACTGTCTTTTGTTTGTCTTCAATTGGACATCTTTCCCGTCGACTATTACTTATTATTATGTACGCAAAACCTATAGAGCGGCTAGCTGGCCAATCAGCGTGCAACAATGATAGAACAAACATACATGAACGATCGTCCAGCTCAAATCCTCAGAAAATGTAACCTTCTGATCGCCGGTGAGATGCTCTAACCATTTAGCTACCGAGGCTCAGGTTCGATTGATATATGGGGCTTCGGTGGTCTAGTGGTCAGTGCCACTGCCTTCCACCTCTGAGGTCAAGAGTTCGAATCCTGTGCTCGGACATTTGATCGCACGTGGAAAGAGTTGGTCAACACTCTGCCGAAAGTCGTGGGTTTTCTCCGGGTTCCTCCCACAGGGAAGTTGACAGGGCGGGTTAGGATAAATAGTTAGGAAAACCAAAAACTAATGATGATAAGAACTGTAAAAATAAATAGCTGAGGTTAATTGATTGGAGTACTGGGTACTGAATGTAATAGAATAAATTGTCGATGTTGTAAAGCGCATTTGATCATATACACATGCTAATTTGCGCTATATAAATAGTAACATTATATGTATTGCCTATTATGCGGCAGTCAACAGCGTACGACAATTATTGCGGTCCCAGAATGAATTAAATTGAATGAATTAAGTAGTTTTAAGAGTGTTCCTGTTCAAGAGCTATTATAGACGCAGCAGCGTAGGATACCAATTAGACTGACTGCGTACAGAATTGCATTTGGGGCAAATCGTTTTCCATGTTTGCGTCTGGGTCATAATGGTCTAATGCCCTGATGTTAGTATTGCAGGAGGTTGCATTTAATGTTAGTTAACGTAACTCCATCCAACCATATTTCGTTCGGGAGGACATTCCACGTCCTACATGTTCGTGTGAAGAATGAGCGCTGGAAAGTTAGTGTTCTACATTTTCGCGGACGAAATTGTATAAGATCTGGGGTCGAGCAGATTCTAGTTAGCCTCTTTGGTGTGTATGGAGCAGGTACGATTTCAGGGTTGATTTTAGCCAGGTCATTCACAGTTTTAAAAAAGAAGATCAAATCGAGATGTTACCGGAACATTGTTTTTTACGTATGTATACTCAAACGTGTGTCAGCCTACCAAACTTGCCTTGTATATATTCAGAGCTTTACTATAACAAAGTAGTGTCTTACCTGAGTAATTAAGTCCGTCGAAATATGCCGCCCTTTCCCTGTCACGTATTTCATCCTTTGCGTTAAGCTGTCGACGTTCGTACGGAATGATTTTAGGAATGCTTCCGTCTCTGCGTCTTGCGGGGTCTGCTAGAAGGAAAAGATTGGTTAGGTCGAGGGGTTGTAATTTTATGTTACGAGGATCCAAATATATTAGCATATATTAGCAACCGAACGATAGATATGTATTACGTCGTTCTTTAAAAAACCCTGCTTTAAATTTCTGTTTTTACTCAGAAAGTTAAGCAAGGTTTTTAAAGAACGAGATAATACATAACATATCTATCGTTCTGTTGCTAATATATGCTAATATATTTGGAACCTCGTAACATGAAATTATAACTGGTCGAGGACTGGGTAATGGGATAAGGAAAATTTCAGTTTTCCTTAACCATTACCCTCGAGAACTGAGGTGACAAAAATGGCGGGAAAATTTACGTGTAGAAACACGGCTTTTATCCAATCAGAACACACCTTATCAAAATGTTATTTTTTAATAAAATCTATTACCTGGCTCTGCTGTTCTTCATTTGCTGGTGCTGTTGAGGCAACTGGTTGTTCATTCGGAGACGGCGTTTCATTATTGGACTCTTTTCTGTTTTCCCAATAAGGTCTGTTGAGGTAACGAGCCAGCTGCAAAGACAGAAAATATAAGGCTATTGTGTCTGCAGAAAATTTTGTTGGGATCACTTTCCATGGGAAGCCATCTGATTGGCTATCAAGGTCCCCAAAAAAGTGAAAATGTCTCTCCATTCACGGCCGATTAGGGCTGCTACTTCGTGTACCGGACACAGAATACTACATCCTCATTGAAATGTTGACTTTAAAAGTACGGTTAGTATTTCTTTATTTAAGGGTTAGGACTAGATTAGGGTTTTTGTTCTTGTAAAGCTTCTGAATCTTGAGAAAACAACCTTGATGTGTCTATGCAGAACAATATTTTGAGCTCATTTTTGAAATTTCCTGTGTAACCACGCCTTATTCAAAATGGCCGCCATTATTAGCTAAAAGGGAGCTTGTAAATAACCACTAACCCCAAAATAACAAAGATCCAATATTGGCTGCCATTTTGGATAAGGCCTGGTTATCCAGGACATCTCGAAAAGTGAGCCCAAAATATAATAGACGAAGATGCTCAGATTAGGGTCGGACAGATCTACAACACAACCTCGACAGCAACCTCCTCATGCAAAACAAATTAAGAGAATGGACGATTTTCGTGGCAATAGACGAGTTCCGGAAAAGTAATTGAGCAATGCATTTGACTCATAATCCTATCGGTTGGTTAAAAACCAATCCAATTCAAAGCAGGTTCAATGAACAATGTGAAGAGATGAACTGCCCGACTTGTTTCAGAACTCTTTCTATTGCCACGGCAGTAAAGCGCATGATGAACCATCTTCACGAATCTCAACTTACTTCTGGATCAACGTCTTCTTCCTCCTCCATGGACTATAAAAATAACAAAAATAGACCACCATCAAATAGAAAGCAACACTGTCTCTGCATACAATAGCCTGTGTACGGCCTCCGTGCAAAGGCTAGGTATACAATGGTGCACCATTGAACACATGTGTTCAAGAATGGATGTATTCATGTAAAATATTTGGCAACTGTTAGTTAACTTACTGGAGAGGAATAGATGTAGCTAGATGGGATAGCTGGTGCCGAAGGCTTTGTTGCTGGTACATCGTAAAGACTAGACGGCTGAGAATTTGGTCTTTGGCTCTGAAAGAGAGAAAAAACTACAGCGAAACTGCACTGAAGCTTTGTATTCGTTGTTCAGAGGTTGTGACAACCGAACAACCTACGAAAGATAACGAAAGTTAGCCGACACGCGATCGGACTTTTGTATCCGATTTCTCCTTTTGAAGAGCAGGCTCTATTACAATGCAATTTTTCATCGACTTTAGGAAGCCCAGGATACATACATATAAACTTTATTTCAACACGCTAGCCTCGACAACAAAAAAATCTGATTGCAATGAGAGGCGTGCGTATTCTTAACTTATTACAAATTTAACAGGTTTACAAAGTCGATAATTTTACAAAGTTAATAAGTTCATTAAGTTAAAATTTAAAAGTCTCTATAAAGTTTTCACAGTGGCGTGACCCAACTTCATCTCATTATTAGCCAATAAGCCTCTTTTAAAAGAATTCAAGGATTCTACTCGTTCAGCTTCGTATATGAGATTATTCCAGAGCATAGCACCGCTATATCTAAAGGTTCTTTTGATAAATTATCTTTTGGGCTTCGAGAGTGCTAGGTCTGCATCATGCTCTATTGCCATGAATCGGATCTGTCAAATCACATACATGCAAATGTCATACAGCGATCCATATTGGATCCAATCTTTAAGTATATACGAACCAAAAGGTTTAATACCGAAATAGTGAGTAAGGTATTAATTTATATAATTTATAAGTAATAAGATATAAATAAAGGTTAATCTTCCACCAAGCTATGTTTACATGTTACATATACTAAACAATATAAAAATGACAACAATATAACTAATACATAACGTGATAAGCTAGGTGAGGGGCAAGCGAACGGACTATGTCCCAACTAGGCAGACCCCAGATACATAGACTATGAATATACAAACAAATTAAATTTAAAATACAGTTAACAACAGGACATGCGATCTATTGATCTGCATTTTGAACATATTGTCTTCCATGTTCGGACTCTCTCAGATTCAAAGTAAATATCCAACTTGTTCAAGTAAAATTATACAGATTCACTTTAAACGATTGGAAAGAGGGAGACTGCCTAATTTGGAATGGTAAATTATTCCAAATTGGAACAATACGATTAAAGAAAGAATCTCTAAAGAGAGAGGTACGGAAACATTGAGGTCGAAGATTTAACGTAGCAGAACTTCTAGTACGACCACTTGCAAAAGAAATGAAGTGACCTAATTGAAGTTTATAAGTGCCACTCGTACATTTAAACAAAAAACACAGGTCACGATACTCAAACCAATACGAGATTGGGCGTAAATTTAAGGCTATCAAGCACGATTTATAGCTAGGCCTTTCGTCGGGATTAGGGCTACAGTTCATTATAAAACGAGTAGCACGACGCTGAACCCCCTCAAGTAACCTAAGATCCGATATACAAGATTGGGGAGCCCAGACCTCACTGGCATACCACAAGTGGGATCGTACTATGGATAGATAAAGAAGTCTCTTTCGATCTTGCCCTATATGTGCGCTGTAATGGATGCCGCCACAAAAATCCAAGCATCCGATTGGCTTTGGCCACCACAGTGAGGGAATGGCCACCCAACGTATAGGGGTTATCTGCAAGAGCAGGCACAGGACTACTTCGTTTCCTAGATATGCGCAGAGAAATACATTTTGTTACATTAAAGCTAAGTCCCCAAAGGCAAGTCCATTGGAATAAACAATTAAGGTCGTCCTGTAAAGTCTGGCGATCCTCACAGGATCGAATACGATGGAAACACTTCGCGTCATCAGCAAATAAAGTGACGGTTGTATTGTCACTCACTTGATCGGGTAAGTCATTAACGTACAACAGAAATAAGAATGGTCCCAGGATACTTCCCTGTGGTACACCGGATTCAACAGGGACCGAAGGTGAAGAAGCACCGTCCAGAAGTACTATACTAGATGTAAGGTAATCCGAGAACCAATGAAGGAGGGAATCCCTGATACCAAACAGAGCTATTTTATGCAAGAGCTTACGATGAGGCACTGAGTCAAAGGCCTTGCTAAAATCCAAATATACCAGATCAATTTCTTCACCAGCGTCGAGTAGAGCGCCAAGTTCGTGCAGTATTGTTAATAGTTGAGTAACACATGATTTACCTTCCACGAAGTCATGTTGCAACGGAGACAAAAGGTGGATGGTGATAGGTAACAACTTTCTCAACACACACCGCTCACATAGCTTACTGACAAAAGTGAAATCTGTCGGTAGTTGGGTATGGCTGATTTCACACCCTTTTTGTATACAGGGGTAATGTTCGCAGACTTCCAAGCATGTGGTAATTTTCCCAGGCGAAGAGGTTGATTGAAAAGCATGCATAGGGAAGGTGCCAACACATTGGCGCACTCTTTAAGGATCTTAGGTTGTATGTCATCAGGGCCAGGCGCTTTGTTGGTTTTCAACTGTTGAAGAGCGAGCAAAACGTCTTCTGTAGTCAGGACAATAGAAGATATAACTTGGTCAGTGTAGGGCGTAGATGGTAAATCGTTAGGTAAGGATGTATCGCGGTTGAAAACAGACGAAAAGTACCTATTAAATGCTTCTGCTTTCGCGCAAGCATTAGAAAACGAGGATTCGTCTAGTTCGACAGTATCTGGGATTGAAGAGCGCTGCGATAACCGTTTGAAATACCCCCAGAAACGTTTAGGTTGACAGAAACATGTGTCCGAGATGTCCTTGAGGTATTCGATACGTCTAGATCGGATGAGATATTTAACCTCCCTGCGTAGTTGTTGGAATTTTAACCAGAGCGTTGAGCTATCCTTTTGGAGGGCTTTCTTCCTTACAGAATTCTTTTTGCGTATAGCATAAAGGGCTTCACCATCTATCCAAGGTGGCATAGAGAATTTTCTAAGCTTACGCTTGGGTACAAAGGACTCGATACGTTTAAAGAGAGCCGATTTCCATGACTCCCAATTCGTCTCGATGTCCTCAGTAGCACTATCGATAGAGCTGGTCGTGCGACTAATAACTGGATCGGCTAACAAAGCTGATCTCAAACCATTAAAGTCAGCTTTATTAAAGTTGAACATAGGCCGTTTGACCTTGTTCACAGTTTGAAAAGAGAAATGTAAATCAAATGTGATCGCTTTGTGGTCCGATGATACAGCAGCGTCATCGCAGTCAATCACAGATATGTTTGTGACACCCTCGACAAAGTTGGAGAACATTAAATCAAAACAATTGTCTCCACGCGTCGGTAGGTCGATCAACTGGAACAAGTTCCGGTCACTAAGTGCTTCGCAGAATGTAAACAAAGCTGAGTCCGGAGAATTACAAAAACCAGAACCTTCAATCCAAGAGATTGTGGGAAGTTAAAATCGCCAAGCAGCAAGATCTTGTTATAGGTGCCGTTACTGAGTAGGTTAATGAAGGTGGTTACCCAGACAGCGGAAGCGGATGGAGGTCTGTAGAATAATGCGAGCAAGACTTTGCCACAATTGTTAGTTAGGACTTCAATAGCAGTATACTCGAGTTCGGAGGCAATATTCACAGATAGAAAAACACGTTTACAACGTAAATTACTTCGACTTGCAAGTAGAACACCCCCACCACAGGTGGTAGAAGCAGGACTGAGAAGGTCAGCACGGTCGCATCGGTGAATATCGTAACCCCAAGGCAAGAGTTCTGAATCTGATATGTCATTAGTTAACAGCAACTATATCAAAGTCATTTGCATAAACCAAGTCTTGAAATTCTTTCATCTTTATCGCAGATTTTATACTTCGAACGTTTTGATAGAAGCAGTGCAGCGAATGATTATGGTAACTGGATGATGAACCAGCTAACGAAATAGGCTGGCCCAAGCTAATACGACCGCCACAACCAGAAGAAAACGACAAACCTCTGACTCCAGTGTCGTTAGACTGACTAGAGTAAATGCTCTGAGACGACTGATTTAAGTTAGGACCTGGATGTGATTCAACATCGCTTGGAGGTAAATATGACCCGATGGAAGCCAGTTTGTAACAGCAGTTTCTGACAAACGTTTAAAACGCAATCCAGAATGGACACATGGACGTAGTGGCACAATAATTGAATTGGCGAGTGGAGACTGCAAAAGATCTGCTTCAGACGAAATAACAGCGTACACGCTCATAATGCAGAGCTATCACATAATGACGATGGTCAATACACCATTGTGTACACGAGCAAGGAACTATCGCAAGAGTACAACCTTTGTTCAACCAAGAACAAAGACACATTATCCTATAGCCCCCAACCCCAGGTTCGCCAGTCACTTTAGTCATTCTAGCATTTACTTCCCTGGAATAAGCCTACACGGGTAGTCACTAAAAGAAAGAAAAATTTTCCCCACCCCAGTAATAAATAATAACTCTCCTTTTGTACATATCTCAATAGTTTTTTAGAAATTACTTGTTACTGTAGCACTATAGAGAAAACATTTTGTAATATCTGTAAAAAAATTTAAATAAAAATTTAATAGGGGCGGGAAGTGGTGTCCCCCAGGCCACACTTCACCCACGGTGAAGCCCAGGCCAGGACATGAGGGCAAGGACCGCAAGGTCCTTTCCAACAACCCGGTCTCTTCCCTTAAATTAACTATTATCCTTAATTTCCAAATCGCTCTAAATTAAGGATAATGGTTAATCTAATGCAACCCCCCGCTAATGGGTTTTCTCACCTAACCCCCCGTCAAAAAGGACCCAGACCCTCAGAACTGCACTTCCCGTCACCCATATTTGCCACACGATTTGCGTAGAATCATTAATCTAACATTTCAAGCAAAGGCGCTCTCTTCTTAGAGTGACATTACTTTTCACTCACTGACGAAGACCTGCATCTCGTAATGTTATGCCTCTTATTCAGTATTTGGGCAGTATACACCAACCTTTTAGAGTTTTTTGTCTTTGGCTGCAGCACACTACTTCTCGTGTATCATATTATAGTGCTATATACTTATCATATTTTACCGGTTTGGAGTCTTGTTCAGACACAGACAGTGCCATGGCTAGCTGAAGGTCTTCTTGCTCTTGCCGTTTTATTTCGTCGGCAGATTTCTTCTCTGGAACCTGAATGCAGTGAAAACATTGCTATTTTTTAGGAAAACGTAATAACGACATGCTATATGATTTTCATAAAGAAATGAAACTGTATTTGTAGCTTTTGAAACTGTATTTGTAGCTCAGGGTAACATGAAAGTTTATCGACATCGATTAACCTACATTACTGAGTAGACGGAAAATTGTTGACTAGAGCGGGATTTGAACTTCCGATGAAGGAAAGTTGTGGTGAATTACGAGTTTCGAATATTTTTTTGTCGAGATCCAAACGGGACAAGTTTGGGACACTGGCAGGTTTCCCGATGGGCCTCCAAGAACTTAGGGGGTGTTGATATGGAGGCGAGCTACCCGGGCTGGCCCGCTTTGCCGAGATCGGCTTTGCGTTTATATGAGAGCCGGGCTGGCCCGCCTACCCAGGCTAGCGAGCATTGTGGGAAAATAGTTAGCTCGGTAAAACACCAGCCCGGGTAGGTAGCTCGCCTCCATATAAACACCCCCCTTATTGTCCATTCTTAAAAGAAATATAAACATTCTTTAAAAAGTTAAACTTTCCATTCTATTTTTATATTGCGAGAATGCTCAAAATTGCAAATATCTATAGATACCTCAAAATTATTTTTCATGTAGTATTAAAGATCCCTCTATATGCTAGATAACCGTGACCGTGGCACAAACATGTATTGGGAAAGCTAATATTTTTTAGGTCAGCGCTACCTGACACAGGAAATCATGAAGCCAGAATTATTTTTCAATGAAATTAGTTTTGTTTAAATGGGCCGTTTTCCCGGCCCTTTGGGAGCCACACCACCCCTGGTTCTAATGAGACCACCCCAAACTGGAAGACACTGCGTCGTAGAATGTATACCTGTGGCTCCTTGGCCAGTGTGCTCTTCAAGTATTCTGGAGGCAATTCACTTTCAGTTGATGAGGGTGTTGGACTAGTGGAGCTCTGCCTGTACAAAATAAAGATCAACAATTGTTTGTGTCTTTTTCGTATCTGAGATAACAGTGTATTAACGATTGTGCGCTGTCAACTAGGTTCCAGGTATCTACAGTATACCAGCAACGACGATGATGTCCATCATGTCCTACTCATTTTTTCGCTTTTTCGGACAGTTTTCGGTATTTTACCTGAACATCCTCATCCTAGCGTTAGGTCATTTAGGTTTTGCTTCAGCTTTGTGGGGCCCCTTTGGCTTATGGCCAAGTTGGCCATCAGCTAAATAGAGTGTACTCACCCCTGCTAAAATTTATGTTGCTACTAATATTGCTACGTAACTGCACTTATAACCAAGAACTGACAACAATGTGGTACACTGGCAAAAATTTCAGACAGTTTAAAAAAAATTTTTGCCAAATATTGAGTAAAAAGAAAATAAACTTGCTTTCAATTTACACAACTGTAATTAATCATGAAATGTCAGCAGCAAAGCACTCTTTCTCAGATCAACCAGTGCCTGCTCTTACATGTAGTGATATATCCCTAGGCAAGTTCTGTCCTCACCTAGTTTCCCCTGGGTTAAGTTGATCAAAACACGGGTCACATACGCGAACCTCCCGTTCAATGCCAAATTTGGGAATCGTTGACACCTTGGAAGAACACTTGTGACAGAATACTTGACCACAGCAACGACAGTGATGCTAAATAGGAAATGGTAAAACATGCCATTATACATATTTATTGCGTTAGAAATAAATGATGTTAACGATGAGTAGTGTCAGTGGTCACATATAAGTCTTGGTCAATCCACTGGGCTAGCTTGGTTATTTCAATTTAGTGAATTGTTTGCTATACTCAAGCTTAAATGCAAACTCAGAAAATCAGAGGGTTGCAGGATCAGAGATCAGAAGGTTGTGGGTTCGATTCCCTTCTGGGGCTCGGAAACATTTTTCTGAGTTTGCATTTAAGTTTGAGTAGGAAAATAAACAGTTTACTAGCTTGTTCCTGTGTCTCACATATTGGTAATGGTTGTTCCTGTGTCTCCCATATTTATAATGCTTGGTCATGTGTCCCCCATAATTATAATGCTTGATCCTGTGTCTCCCTATTTGTAATGGTTGTTCCTGTGTCTCCCATATTTGTAATGGTTGTTCCTGTGTCTCCCATATTTATAATGGTTGTTCCTGTGTCCCCCATATTTATAATGCTTGGTGGTCCTGCCTGTCGCATAAAGGGTTAATGAGGTACTTCTTGTGAAATTAATATTTTTGACACAAACCTGCCGATTGAAAGTCTTAAATTTCACGCGGCACCTGTGGCAGACTTCTCCATCAGCCCAATCCGGTGCCTAGAGAATAATAGTTGTGGTCTTCATTAATAGGTATAGTACTTACAACATTATTATACTTTGTTACTGTATATCCCAAGTCAACTTCTATTAAAGTGCCCATAACCTCAAAATGTTTTATTGTCTTGTTTGGAAGAACTTTTAAAATGATAAAGTAACTTCTTTTGAAGATTTTCGTTTCTTTGCTTTCTTTTTGAGATATATCAGTTTGTTTGATATGCAAATGTCTGGAATTTCGTCACACATGCATAATGACTTATTGGAGAAATGTGTATATCTCTTTCATTCTCGAACGAAATCCTTTAAAATCAAGAAGTTTGGTATTGTGGGAGAAACGCACACACGTGCTATTCACACTTTAGTGTTTTTATTTCATGAACGCAAAGATATATAACATTCTCTGATAACTCATTATGCATGTGTGATGAAATTCCAGATATTTGCATATCAAACAAACTGATAAATCTCAAAAAGAAAGCGAAGAAGTGAAAATCTTCAAAAGAAGTTACTTTATCATTTTAAAAGTTCTTCCAAAATAATAAGACAATAAAAAATGTTGAGGTTAGGGGCACTTTAAGTATTTTTTTTACCAAAAAATTGTGATTTTTACAATCCAGAGTATAAATCGAGTCTCTACAATTAAATAGTTACTGCATGCACACTTGTAACTGCAAATTGTTCAAAACTTAGCATATTTACAAACAATTATACCAACTATTGAATCTATTCAGTAGAGTTGTTAGAAATGTTGGCAAATTTAACAACCTTTTGAATCTTGCTTCGTAACTTCTGCATTTTGTTAGCAGCATGTTGATGTGTTTACTAGCACAACTGCATAAAATGTGTGATTATGTGTTGATTGATACAAGAGAACTGGGTACCAGGCCTTGTGACAAGATCTGCTTAATTATGGTTTTGCACACAATTTCATGACCCTTTGTATAAGTGTCAATTTAGGGTCCTAGGAAATCGACTTACATGTATATGCCAGGATATACAATAAATTCAATTAGGTTCAATAGTAGGAAAATCCATTTGGCCTTTACTGCAGAGGCTTTGTACCATGGCATGGAGGAAACCAAGGGAGAAACCAAAGTCTGGGAAAATCCTCCTTCCCCCTTGCGACCGATGATTTTCCCAGCAGTTTCTCCCATGCCAGGGGGGAGCATGCAAAGCTTCTGCAGAGAAGAGAGCATTCTGGCCATTATTGATATGGCCAGAAGGAATTTTGGAAACTTATCTTACACATATTGCATACAATAGATGGAGAAAATCAAAGATACCTTTAGAGCACTGAACATTGCATCACTTTCAGTTTTTTCTGGAAAGGTATAACCTAAACAAAATTTAAAAAGAAGTGTAATCCTTTTAATCTTTATGCCCAGTATCAACTGAACATACAAATTCTCCTTATTGATCTCCAAACATTTCTTATAGTACTAGTTGGGAGAAGTTGTTTTAAAAACAATGTATCAGTTATTAAACCTTTGGTGATCATTTCCTTTATTCTCATTACCTCTAGAAGTTAGATGCTGATCACCCCTGGGGCCTGGGGATAAAGGGTTATATATTTTATATACATTGAATATTCAGTAGTTTTAGGTCAAATTACCCTCCATCTTCAAAAGATTGCGAGTATCTTCAATGATCTTATATTTAGGCTCATTTCGAAATCCGTATGCCCAAGCCTGAATAATTCTGAGTATTTCTCCCTTGACTGTATCTGGGCATATCTAAAAAGATTTTTTTTAAAAATTAATTGACCATAATAAGTGCTGTAACTCATGCTTACTGTATCTACAGCAGGGTCTGAATTGACGGTACCGAAAAAGATGGTGACTGGTACATTTAACCATAATTCCTTGTGCACATTAAATCTTATAGAAATAGCAGAAGATAGAGTTTGAAAAAGATTAAGTTTGGTAAAAAGCAAGCTTATACAGTTGGTATTTAATTCATGTTTACAAGGTAAACAATGTTTAGCTGTTATTACAGGTGATTTAAGGTCGCAAAGCATTCATCTTTTTCGTCGCAAAGCATTCATTTTTTTCTTACAGCTGCCATCTTTTTCGGTACCGTCAATTAGCACTTCGCAAATTACGCAGCAATTTTGGAAAATGTGAAGATTTGCAAAGCCATTTTTATGAAACTTGTGAAGTTCATTTAGTGATGAGCGCTAATTCAGACAACTGTATAGTAATACCACTCACTATTTATATGCATACAAGTATATAGTGCCGGTACCTTCAGGTATTGATGAAAATCATCCATTAGTGCCTTTGTGGCAACCTCTTCGTGGATAATAGTTCCACAATTTTTAACACAAGCTTCCAAAGTCTAGAAATGTTAAAATAAACTAATTGATTCCAGGAAATCTTGACAATATGCAAGACTACAACAACCTGGACGATCAACTTCACACATATAATGCATGCTTTTATTAAGAACATGTATGCTTTTAACCAGTGCTGTGAGTAACTTTGTTACAAGTAACTAGTTAAACTAGTTACTTTACAAGTAATCGTTACTTTTTTTAGTAACTGTAATGGTAACTACCGGTAGTTACTTTTTTTGAGAAGGTAACTGTTACTGCAACTAGTTACAAATTTTCGAAATAAAAAGTAACAATAACTAGTTACATTTGCTGCTGACGGCGCCGTTACTTTTTGCTCGTTTATAGTTTTATTAGTTTAGACTTTTATTCGTTTTATATAAGCAGGATGTTGCTCAAATTTGTACCCAGGCCCCAGGGTCTTATCTCCATTTGACGTTTCTGCAATGCATTCTGGTCAATATATATATGTGTGCAGTTGTCCTCTTCCTTACCCTACAGCTTGTAGGAACTTGATGATACAGTATAAACACAGCAAGATGTATTCGCAGTTGGTATCGCTAAATCCATGGTCGTATTTGGCTAATATATGTTCTTGGGCTTGCCTAACTTTGTTATCAAATTTGCGTCAAAAACATGTCCATGCATTTACTTTCCATGGCTTTACTTTCTTTAAGTCACAACTTGTATTGATTTGGTCAGTATATAATAGTACATGTAATTAACCAGTGTCCAGTGCCAACTTCGTTCGCAGTTTCAATATCGGTAACTGAAACCAAGGAATGTAACTACAGTACTTACAAATTTGTAACTAGTTACTTTTTTGTCTTGTAACTTTTACTTGTAACTGTAACTAGTTACAAAATAAAAGTAACTGTTACAACACTGCTTTTAACATTTAAGGTGGCTCACTAAGGTTTTATGACCATACGTATATGGTGGTCGCTAATTTGGCAGGAAATTAACTGTTAATCGATACATTTAGTGTCACGTTAGCACACATAAAAAGCCAAAAATAAATGCATGTATATCTTGGGTTTCCTTCAGTGAATTTTTTTTGAAAAATTGCACACTTCAAGATGAAGCTTATACCTTTTTAATTAATCTGTTTTATCAAAACACTCTATTGGAAAATTCTATTAAGCAGTAAAACTTACAATAATGGCATTCTTAGAAACATGTGGGTTAGAATCAATTATCCTCCTCTTTATTTCACTGACAGCAATCTTTCCCCTAGAAAGGAATTAATAAACCATGAATGGGGCAAAGAATAATAACAGATGCATGTACTTGGAGGCAACAAAACTCGTGCAACAATATGGAATTTGGAGAGTACTACACAGAATAGGCTAATTCTACTTCTGCCGGGTATGCTTGGGTCTGGGTACGAGATTGATTCTACTTACGAAACATCTTTCTGTCTGATGCTGTCACAGACTTGAAGTATCGCAACCCAGTCTGGTTCTAACAAAGTAGGACTTGTTGCTTTCTCTAGAAGGTTGAGAAACAATTAAGTACAAATTTGGTTTTCAATGTTAATTAAGTGATCATTCCATTGTGACTCATATGACATGCAGTATTAAAGTTAAACTGTAGAAAGGGAAGCATCTACAAATATATACCATGTCTATACCCAGCAACCAGGAAGGGTTTTCAAATTATTAGATGCCTGGCAGTCCAGAATTTGGTAGCCTGATTCATGTTTAGAAGATTTATCACTCTTAGGTGAACAGAATACCCAAACAGGCCATTACCGAGAAGACCCAAAAGTCTTACCATTTGCTGGTATTGTTGCAAAGGCTAAAAGGCAGCACTTTCTCCTTAATTATTTTAAGACCCCGAGTGGTTGAACCTATGTCTCCCACCGTAGTGGTTACCACACATGTCTATGAGCTACCACAAACAACAGCTGGTACAGGTAACTAAACTTAGTGACTATATTTATCTGCCCGTAAATATAGTCACAGCGAATATTAAACGTTATATCATTAACGCAAACATTTGATTGATTTGAGTAAACAATCAGACAAGCAATGCTGGACTAACCGGACATCGATCTAGTTGCGAAGCAGATCTCCGTCACCGGCCCACCAGTCTCAGAAACAACAAAGTTTAAAATCAAGATACTAACCAACTGCTTCTTTAAATGTAGAATTTATACCCATGATATAATGTGCGAATCCGGGCAAAATCGCGCAGTTTATCCTTGGTTATTGTGTGAACTATCTTTCTTCTTGTCGATTTTTAATCTGATCTGCTTTTGAACAAAGGTAACCAGGCCTTTTTACTGTAAACATTACGTAATGATAATGTCCTTTAAAATTAGAAGTTTTATAATTACGTCATTCGTTATCAAACCCCCGCTTCGAATATTATAACGTGGGCTGTTTGCATGGTTACGCATCGTGACAAACCCGTTGCCCGCGCCGACATCGACTCAGTGAACGCTATAAGGACTTATAGAGAGTACGAAATTCGAGTACGAGTACCAAAATAAATACTCAACTTTGAGTTGCAGTGGCGAAGCTGGCCATAGCAACTGGTCATGCTATGCAAATTTTAAAATTGTTTTACATATTCAGACATTTAGAAATGTATTGTTTTCAAAATATGCAGATGCTTATAAATTAGAATAGCATGACCAGTTGCTATGGCCAGCTTCGCAATGAGTTGAGTATTTACAGTTATTCTGTGACGAGTACGAGATACGTCATTTTTGCCCGCCAATTACTTGCGTCATCGTGTGCTGACGCAATAAAGTTGTAGTCATCGCCATTTGAGTACGAGTTTTCAGGAAATCAGCAACGACTATTTTATTTTTATTTTATTTTATTGGATTTGCCGCTGCAGGTAAATTACAAGAATAATAACAAAAAACAACGTCAAAATTGTAGAAATGTGGCAGGGTCACCGCAACAGCATACGCCAATTATAGCAGTCCCAGATATGTAAGAATAAAAATAAACTAAAAATTAAAGACTAATAGATCTTCCGGAGGTCAACTACAGCAGCAGAGAGCACCAGCCAGACTCCGGGCTGAGCCACACTTGGGACAAACTGATCTCCAATGTAGTAATGCAGCAGGTGCCGTTTGAACCCGACCGGGGTGACACCAATTAATCGCAACTCGATCGGTAGGACCATGGATAGTAAATAGACTGGATAGGAAACTGGATGGCGTCAGCGTGAAAACCTAGTTGAAATTCGTGATGTCACGAAGATGTCACGAGACACAGATTTTGCTGAGTTTCTCTTCGACTTCTCCATATTTTCGTATTCAAGTAGCTATATTGAGATTCCAAAATGTTTCATCGTCTTACAAACCTGCCTAAGCCACGACCAAATGATCGAGGTAAATGTTGTTCGTCTTTGTTTCAGCTGTTTTCGTTTTGTGGTGAAGAAACTGGCGTCGCAAAACTACATTTGTTTTAGTTGAAATTTGCGACGCGTTTTTCACCGTCTAAAGTTGGATCTTTTCGCCTAAAATGAGTAATGGTAGTCGGATATTCCATCGTAAAGTGGCATTGTGATATTTTTTGGTAGTTTGACTATCATTTTTAGCTGTATTATTGCTAAACGTTGCGATTTATGGTGATTTTGTGACATCACGATTTGCAACTAAAGGTTTTCACGCGACCAACTGGTGCCTAAACCAATCAGCATGCTGGAAACGTCGCACGTGATCTTAGTTTCCTATCCAGTCTATTTACTATCCATGGTAGGACGTTCCACGTTCTGCACGCTCTCACAAAAAGGACCGCTGAAAAGTTAGTGTTTTACATCTCCGCGGGCGGAAATGTAAAAGGTTTGCTGTCGAGGAGGTTCTTGTTAATCGTATAGGTGTACAGGGAACAGGTAGAGTTTCGGGGTTGATTTTCGTAAGTTTGTTAATAGCTTTAAAAAAGAAGATCATGTCCAGATATTCATGCCAGTAAGTGATTGGAAGTAAGTTTAGACATAGCAGACGTTGTTTGTAGGATGTCGAGGATTGGAATGGAATGTTTAAGATGACGATCAGTTCAATAGACTGTGGTGACCATATCTGTGTAGCATAACCAAGATGCGGGCGTACGATCGCTAAGTAGGTGGTTCGAACAGAAGAATTGGTGACCTCTCTTAATGTCCGACGTACTAAGCCAAGCATTCTATTCGCTGTAGTTGCCTGGGCAACAACTTGTTTTGACCAAGTCAAATCACTTGTTATCCAAACACCAAGATCTCGTTCTGCTTCATGCTTTTCAATCAGTTTATCTTTAAGATGGTATGAGTAATTGACTGGAACCTTTTTACGGGTGATGGATTGGGATTTTGTTTTTAACTCATTGAAGTTAAGACCAGAACAAGATGACCATTTATCAAGACTATTGATGCTCGGCGTCATGACGAGTGTTGATCGTTTTGAATACTAATTTGGTGTCATCAGCGAAACATGCGACATTTGAAGACAGCGTAGAGCTTGTTAGGTCGTTTACATATAGGAGGAAGAGCAATGGTCCTAGGATCGATCCTTGTGGTACTCCTGATGTTACGGGTAGGGTAGATGATGTAGCTCCGGGTATGATTACACGTTGCATACGTCATATCAAGTACGAACCAAACCAAGAGTGGAGATTGCCTTGGATGTTGATTTCTCGCAGTTTCTCGAGTAGGACACTGTGACGTACTTTGTCGAAGGCTTTTGTCATATCTAAGTAGATAACGTCTGTTTGTTTACCGTTGTCAAGTTGTTGGCCAATGCAGTCCAGAACCTCTACTATAGTTGCGTCGTGCACGATTTTCCAGGGATAAATCCGTGTTGGTTTGGGTTAATAAACTCTAATAGGTGGTCTCTAATCTTGGTCAGAACACAACGTTCCAGCAACTTGGAGATGTTAGAAAGAAGAGAAATAGGTCTGTAGTTTTCTACACACTCCTTTTCACCTTTTTTAAACACCGGAACGATATTAGCGATTTTCCACTCAACAGGGAAGGTCATAGTGATGGAGCTATCTGTTCAGCGGTTTCTTTCAACATTCTGTTAGATATGCCGTCCCAGGGCCTGATGCTTTGTGAACGTCCAACACTTTAAGGAAATTATGAATTTCTCCGGTAGTGAGGTGAATGTCGCTTAGCGTATGTTGATTGGAAGGATGATCCTTGGGAGACATGTTTATCGACAGCATTGTTTCAGTGTGAAAAACGGAGGTGAAGTAATTGTTAAAGAGCTCTGGGATGGTGTTAGGGTTAGATGCAATCGATCTGCAACCGTCGCTTGGGGAATTTGCCGTAGACATCGGCATATATGGGTAGACTGTTCTTTTTCGAGGAAAACTTGAAAACTGACCAAAAACGTTTTGGGTTAAATTTTAGGTGGGAAGGCAGTAAAGAGAAGAAGTTTTCTCGGGCTGCGGAGATCATTCGCTTGACATTAGATCTTAGTTGTTTGTATTTCATTTTCAAGTTTTCATTGCAGGATTGCTTTATTCTTTTCCGTAATGATTCCTTTTGACGGATAGCGTGTAAGAATTCACCGGTCATCCAAGGTGGTCCGAGTTTTTTCTTCAAGCGTTTGGTTGGTATAAATCGAGATATTAAGGTCATAAAAGCGGTTTTCCATCTCGTCCAGTTTTGGTCAACATACAATACAATACAATACAATACAGTGCGTCTAAATCATGTTCTAAATCATGTTCATGTCCGTTAAAATCTGCGCGACGGTAATCGTAAACAGATCTACGAGTCATGACAGGAGGTTTGACTTTGATGTCGATGTCAAACATGATAATGGCGTGATCTGTGAAAATTCCAGCGTCACTGGGTTCTAACAGCTCGCGAATTTCTACGTGTTCTGGCGTGCTCGTGATGACGAGATCAAGCATGCACATTATTGCAACGGGTTGGTGTAGTCGTCAACTGAGTTAAGAAAAAGTCATTTAAAATTTCTGTAAAACCGACTTCTTCAGCCCCAACAGTATCTTCTATAGACTCCCAGTTGATGTTCGGGAAATTAAAATCTCCACAAATTAAAACATTCTCGTAATCATCACGGGCTTTTAACAAAAATTCGTTAAAATTCAGTACTCCATGGGAGGTCTGTAACTTGAGCAGAGAAGGATCTTGCTGTTGCAAAATGTTGTAACTTCACAGGAAACAAGTTCTAAGTTGGTAGACATATAAACGTTTTTTATAGATTTGAATAAATTAGATCTTACCGCCATTAATACACCGCCACCGCGAGATCTCTGTCTGTCTTTTCGAAATATAGTGAAGTGCGAAGATGGTAAGATTTCCGAGTTTTGTATCGGTTGTAAGCCAGGTCTCTGTTACAAACACAACATGAATGTCATCTCTATACACTAAATTTTGAAAGCAGGCGATGTTCGACGCAGGTTTATCAGCTTCTCGTCGGTGCACACTCTTTAAACTTCTAACGTTTGTAAGTTGAGAAGAGCACAATTTATAGTTGCAGGACGGACATTTGTCGTTGTGCTACGTGGTCCACAACCTGCATGTTGAAAAGTTGACCGTTGGTGAGACTGGTTGGTAGAGAACGTCGTGGTTTGAAAAGGACCAGGATTACTTTCCACATCCCCAGATAAACTGATTAGGATAACTGAAATTGAAGCACGAAGAAAAAGATTGCATCCAAGAACAAGTTTTGCTTGATACGACAGCGGTTGTCAGTTGATGTTTAACCGTTTTTCGACGAGCTTGCATGACCATAGTAGAGGTTATTCAGCGAAATTGCATCTTTAGTAACGTACAATAACTTTATATTAGATAATTGACTTGAAGTACAGCTCGCACGGCATGTTAATTCACTGAATAATAAGTAAGTATAAAGTAAAAGTAACAAATTCCGCGAGCTCAAGGTTCTGCGTCTATACCGCCATGATGCATGGCGTGTGTATGACTCGGTGAGCTCTCTCTCTATAACAAATAGATTCCATTTTTCCAACGTTGTCTGCATGTTTATTTATAGATACACAGTGGCGGATCCAGGATTTTGAAAACGGGGGTTCCAAGCTCGGTCCTAAGTGACGACACATTTCTAAAGGGTCCGGGCTTACCATGTTCGACCCTTTCTGAAGCCGAGCATGCATGTTCTTTACGCTTGAAATAATTAGATTTGTAGAATGGAATTGATTTTAGCGTACGATACTTCCAACATGGTTCGATAGAACTATGGCTCTCTATAGAAATAATAGTATCCAGGACGCCGTGATTGATCTGACAACCTCATACAAACAAGTTCCAACTAAATGAGTCAAAATGTAAAGAGCTCCGAATATCTTTTGCCAAGCGTGCTCCTGATTTCGCTCCTATTATCGTCAACGGAAAACTAATCGAAGTAGTGTCAAGCGCCAAATTACTGGGTATAAACATCTCCAGTGATCTTAAATGGAACAACCATATATCCGAAATAGTTAAAAAAGTTTCAGCACGTTTATACTTCTTGAGGCAATTAAAAAGGACAAATATCGCAACAAAGGAACTTATTACATTCATCGAGTATGCCTGCCCAGTTTTTCACAATGGTGTGCCAAAGTATTTATCGGATGACCTTGAAAGGTTGCAGAAGCGGGCCTTACGGTTAATATTTTTTACCTCCATCAATTACTCCGATGCGCTACAAGCAAGTAATTTAATACCTCTCAATGATCGTATGGAAGCACTGACAAGTAGTCTTTTCGAAGAAATTTGTAACAATAACAATCATAATCTATATAACTTACTTCCTCAAATTAACAAGTGTTCCTTAAATTTGAGAAACAAACGCACTTTTAATGTCCCTCTTTGTAAAACAAACAGGCTTAAGAACAGCTTTATATATAGTAATTGTTTTTAGTCCCGTATTCGAGTGCGCCGATAATGTTTCCCTCATATAGACGACTCGTCTGATGATTGCCTTAGGCATGAAACACAGTGTTACGGCATCTGTAAAAGTTTAGATTTTGCATATACTTTATAACTAGCTCTACAATTTTTGTATCGAGCACTCTTACTTACTGGGATTTTGTCCATGTTTTGGTCTATTCACCTAATATATATATATATATATATATATATATATATATATATATAATATATATATATATATATATATATATATATATATATATATATATATATATATATATATATATATATAACTGTAAATAGCAGTTACCTTCATCCTGCTCATCAGCACTACACTGATGAGGCCCAAAAGGCCGAAACGGTACCGTCTGTAGTTAGATATCGCTCTATGACCTTTAGGTCATATTGAGCACTCTACAGGATGAAAACCATTGTCGCTTATGCATTGTGCGCACGCTCACTGCTTGCAGTTTGAGCACTCTGGCATGGTTTTTGATGTCCCACATTTGTGTGGCATCAAGGGTGACTGTAAATAGCAGTTACCTTCATCCTGAGGCCCAAAAGGCCGAAACGGTACCGTCTGTAGTTATATATATATATATCTTATCCCGGCATTACCACCATATATACAGAACTCGTGACTAGGCTCTCGGCAACGGCTTCCGTAGCTCAGTGGTCAGAGCACTGCACTAGCAATCGCAGGGTCGCGGGTTCAATTCCAGCCGGAAGGCCGCTAAGTTGCATTTTTCGCAACTGGTCCCGGTTTGGTCTTAAAATGTATGTATTCCAACACTCGAAATTTTCCTTCACCATAAATCCTTTCAACAGGTAGTTTGATCGAGTGAAATGCCAAATATTACCTATAATATACCCAGAATCTTATCCCGGCATTACCACCATATATACAGAACTCGTGACTAGGCTCTCGGCAACGGCTTCCGTAGCTCAGTGGTCAGAGCACTGCACTAGCAATCGCAGGGTCGCGGGTTCAATTCCAGCCGGAAGGCCGCTAAGTTGCATTTTTCGCAACTGGTCCCGGTTTGGTCTTAAAATGTATGTATTCCAACACTCGAAATTTTCCTTCACCATAAATCCTTTCAACAGGTAGTTTGATCGAGTGAAATGCCAAATATTACCTATAATATACCCAGAATCTTATCCCGGCATTACCACCATATATACAGAACTCGTGACTAGGCTCTCGGCAACGGCTTCCGTAGCTCAGTGGTCAGAGCACTGCACTAGCAATCGCAGGGTCGCGGGTTCAATTCCAGCCGGAAGGCCGCTAAGTTGCATTTTTCGCAACTGGTCCCGGTTTGGTCTTAAAATGTATGTATTCCAACACTCGAAATTTTCCTTCACCATAAATCCTTTCAACAGGTAGTTTGATCGAGTGAAATGCCAAATATTACCTATAATATACCCAGAATCTTATCCCGGCATCTCTCGGCAACGGCTTCCGTAGCTCAGTCACAGAATAAATACTCAACCAGAAGTCCGACTCCGTGTCGGCGCCTTTGATGTTGGTGTCCTCGCGCATCTCAGCTCGCGCATCCGCCGCCATTTTGCTAGCAAGCGTGCACTTGGTGGCGGAGGAAACGTCGTGTAACGACTGACAACTGTACCTTTTGTGGTCGAAACTTTAAAGTGGAACGACAGAATGCACATAACTGTTATGTTTATGCATAGCTCGAGTTTCTGCATCATCTGTAACTTGTTAAAATGTCTATAAAGTGATAATCAATTGACGCCATTTTGCGAGCAAGCTACTTCTTGGTTTCAGGCATACCCCCCCTGAAGCTGGCTTTCACAATTCTTAAATATCACCACCATATTTGTTTATAGAAGAAGATGGCTTATAACTTCAAAACTACGCATTTTTGAAAGATATCGTGTACGTATGTTGTTAACAATTTCATAAGCTTTCGTTTGGTGTATAGTGCAAATTTTTCCGTTATCTGTATTTTTTTTAAATGTTCAAAATGTTTGTACCATTGCTCGTAAATGGGAAGGAAATTTCTCCCTAATGTTGTAGAATTTTGAATATTGTTCATAAAATACTTAACACAGAAGCTTGGGCTTGATATCAAACAGAAGATACTGTAACATTTTATCTGTGGTAGAAATCTCAAGTTTCTAGCTTAACGGAAAGTATTTCAAAAAAGAGGAAACCTTTTTTTCATTTTTGTCTGGCCTGTGTGAATTGGTGAAGTTTGTTTTTCCTTTTGCAGTTGTGCTGTTTGCTATTTCATATAACTTTGCAAATACTGTATGTATGAACTTCGGATATGCTTTAAACAAAAGCTAATTAAAAGACAAAGTTCTGCAAACGTTTGTAGTTTTCTAACTGAAGCAGAAAAAGTTTTAGACGAACATAATAGTGAACATATTTTTGAATATATCTTAAGAATATTGGAATGATATAATTTCTCATCTTGTAGTTTGTTGTTAATCTATAACTTTAAAAGAATCGTATAAATTTATTTTACATCAAAAAACAAAGTTTCATATTTGTATTAACTTTTGTTTAAAACATATCCGAAGTTCATACATACAGTATTAGCAAAGTTATTTAAAATATCAAACCCTGTAACTGCAAAAGGAAAAACAAACTTCACCAATTCACACAGGCCAGACAAAAATGAAAAAAAGGTTTCCTCTTTTTTGAAATACTTTCCGTTAAGCTAGAAACTTGAGATTTCTACCACAGATAACATTTTACAGTATCTTCTGTTTGATCACAAGCCCAAGCTTCTGTGTTAAGTAGTTTATGAACAATATTCAAAATTCTACAACATTAGGGAGAAATTTCCTTCCATTTACGAGCAATGGTACGAACATTTTGAACATTTAATAAAAATACAGAAAACGGAAAAACTTGCACTATACACCAAATGAAAGCTTATGAAATTATTAACATACGTACGCAGACGATGTCTTTCAACAATGCGTAGTTTGGAAGTTATTAGCCATTTTCCTCCATCAACAAACATGCACGCTTGCTAGCAAAATGGCCGACTCGCGCATGCGCATAAAAAAAATGGGACATGTTTTCACGGGAGTCGGACTTCTGGTTGAGTATTTATTCTGTGGCTCAGTGGTCAGAGCACTGCACGAGCAATCGCAGGGTCGCGGGTTCAATTCCAGCCGGAAGGCCGCTAAGTTGCATTTTTCGCAACTGGTCCCGGTTTGGTCTTAAAATGTATGTATTCCAACACTCGAAATTTTCCTTCACCATAAATCCTTTCAACAGGTAGTTTGATCGAGTGAAATGCCAAATATTACCTATTATACGACAGGGCAATATATGTTAAAATGGCGGACGGAGCCATATCCCGGCGGCTTATCTTATTTAGTGTTATATTGGTCTTATCAAGCCAATATTATTCGCTTTCTTGTCATCAAGATCTACCGGCCCTTGATAGTTTATATACATCTCAAGAATTGTGCAAACGATCACATACCTACATTTGCCACTCGCCGTTATACGAAATCACGAGATAAAGTAAGCAACCATCACAAGCTATTCAAATATCGGGATTTAAAAAAACTTGATGAAAAGGCATTTAATGAAGCTCTTAAAAGTGCCCCCTGGGACACTATATTCGTTTTTGAAGACACGGATGATATCATGGATAGTTGGTATAACATATTTAACGATATTGTCAACGATAATATACCCATGAAAGAAAAGCGTGTTAAACGGCAAAGTCAACCAAAGTGGTTTACTGAAGAAATTAACCAAGCGATTAAAGATAGAGATCGGCTACTGAAAAAGGCGAAACGAAGTCAACATAACAACGACAGGGCAATCTATAAAATATCAAAAAACAACGTAACCACCCTCATACGACGGCATAAGAAAACATATTTTAAGACACAGGTCGCTGAAAATCGGAAAAATCCCAAAAAGTTATGGTCACTCGTGCGAGATCTTTCAAATACAAATGATGCTAAAAGATCCAACTTTTCAATGCTTTCCGAAGAAAACAAGATCATAAGAGATTCAAGCGAAATTGCTGAAGTATTTAACGGTTATTTTATAGATCAACCAAGGCGTTTGCTTTCTTCAATAACATCTGCGCTATTAAACACATCTACCGGTTTGGTTCAATATGGTCTTTTTAAAATGAATATTCAAATAACCTGCAAATTCGAACTGCCTTTAATTACCCAAGATAAAGTCAATAACTATTTGAAATCTATGCCATCTCATAAAGCGACAGGCTCTGATGGGTTAAGCATAAAACTCCTTAAGATAGCTGCCTCGGCCATATCACCATCAATCTGTAAACTCATTAACCACTGCATATCAAAGAATGAATTTCCATCCCAGTGGAAGATTGCCAGAGTTACACCAATTTTTAAAAATCAGGGACAAAAGGATGACAAGAGCAATTACAGACCAATCTCGGTTCTCCCGATTCTGTCAAAAGTTTACGAAAAACATATCCATGAGTCACTTTATGAATATTGCAATAAAAATAACATTTTGCATAACCTCCAGTCGGGATTCCGCAAAGGTTACTCAACAGAGTCGGCACTTATTCGTATAATCGATCAAATTTTATTTGATTTGGATAGTAATAAAATCAGTGGTCTCGTTTTTGTTGATTACAAGAAGGCCTTTGACCTAATTGATCACGAAATCCTGCTTGCAAAACTCAAGGAATACGGTTTAGAATCAAGCGAAGTTCAACTCTTTAAGAACTATCTGTCAAACCGAAAGCAGTACGTTCAAATTGATGGTAATAAATCGTCTCTCAAGCTGATAACAAATGGTGTTCCACAAGGCTCGATATTGGGACCATTGCTTTTTTTGATATTCATTAACGATTTGCCAACAGAAATTCAAGAATGTATGACAGACATCTATGCTGATGATACCACCCTGAGCACATCAGGTACTCCTAATGATCAAGTGCAAGTGCAGGAGAGACTTCAAAAAGATGTTGACAATATGAAAACATGGTCAGGAAAAAATCATATGGTTTTAAATCCAACTAAAACAAAAACAATGCTTGTGACTGGAAAACGATTATCAAAAAAAGTTCCATCAACTGAGTTAAAAGTGTACATCGATGGTGAACAAATTGAACTGGTCTCTACACAGAAACTACTTGGACTCATTATTGATAAAGAAATGTCCTTTAATGAACATGTTGATAAATTGAGTACAAAGTTAGCGCAGAAAATTGGTGTTTTGCGTAAAATTCGGAGATGTCTTCCCATTCGCGAAAGAATGCTCTACTACAATTGCATGATAAAACCAAATATGATGTATGGTAGTACTATATGGAGTTCTTGTTCTAGTGAAAAGTTGCAGAGAATTTTCAGGTTACAAAAAAGAGCTGCAAGGACAATCCTAAATGCTGACAAAACTGCCAGAAGTGTTGATCTATTTTCCAAATTGGGCTGGATACCATTTTTCGATGAGATAAAAATTAATAAATGTAAATTAATTTATAAAAGACTGAATGATTTTACTCCATCATATATCGAACAGTTATTGACACGAAATTCTGACATTCATGGACGTCAAACTAGACACGGTAAAACAAATCTCGTTTGTCCACGGTACAAACGAGAGACTGAAGGTGGTAGATCTTTCACTGTGTCAAGTATTAAATTGTGGAACAGCCTGCCGAACTCAATTAAGAAGTCTGAGTCTTTTAATAGTTTTAATAAAGCAATACGCTCTTACTTTTTAACTAAATATGAACATATTGATAACTTTGAAACACTAATTTTTAATACCTAACCTATATATGTAAAATAGCATTTTTAATATTTAGTTTTAATATTTATCATAGTTAGATTAATTATCATTCTATTATAATTGTAATTAGAAATTGTAGGAGGGCCACAAGTTTATCAGCATTTTGCTGTCATGTGTTAGCCTCATTAAATAAAGTTTTATTATTATTATTATTATTATTATATATATATATATATATATATATATATATATATATATATAGTGACCGCATTTTTGCGGGGTGGGGGCCCCTGCCCCGGAAAATTTTGAAATCTAGAAGCTCGGAAAGACAATTTGCAGCAATTTGAGCAAACTTTTTCATCTAATTACATGAATCCAAGAGTTCTGTTGCCTGCTGCCTCTTACCAGGTGACGCCATTTTTGCGCCTAGTACTGACAGAAGGGTCTGGGAATCAATCTAACACTCGCGTGGCTAACACTTCATGTTATATACCCGTTTGTAAAATGCCCGTAAGCTTCTCTCCTAGCCTCCGAGTCGTACTAATACAATTGAGAAAAAAACCATTAAATTTAGCAACGCTTGTCCCCCCCATTTTCAGCCCCCCCCCGGTTCCTACGCCTATGACTCCTCAAACGTATCGTGTTCCATTTAGCAAAATGTTGCCGGACAGACCGGTCTGACCGTGTAATTGGAAAGCCCGTCAGTGTGCTCAAAATTTTCAGAAATTATTTTGTGCCCTGCCGTTCCCAAGCAAGGTACTTGTGGATAGATATCAAGAAAAAAGAGAAATTTCAAAACTTTTTGTGTTTTCGGTGCAGGCTTCCGGTTAGGGGGCCTGGTTGCACGATCTCACGAAACTGATTGTGTAATTGTCAATTACGCTGTTGTTCAAACTGTGCGATCGACTTCTCAAGCTAATTTCTTCGTCGTTACTTGTTCTTCGTGTTAAAGGAGGATGAGATGAACGATTGACTCGCTTATGAAGAACGAAATCGGTTTAACCAACAACATTCAGCTCCGGTTTCTGAGCTCCAGTGATGTAGAGGAAGTGAAAGGCTTATGTAGCATATGGTTTCCCATTGAGTATGTATCTTTATTAATATTATCCTTTCTAATGAGCTACACGCAAGATCAGATAAATTCTGTGAACAGGATCCTTGTCGGTTCGGACAAGTTGGCAAAAGCGCCCGTTCGTACGATCGTACTTATACCACAGACTATCCGTCGAGTGGACACCTACATACAAGGGCAAGGCTCACTTAGTTACTGACTGGGACGTGTTCCTTAACGGTCTGTTAGCAGGCCTTTATGTTTCTCGTATAAAGATCTCTATCAAACGAAACAGATCCTATATTCTGTACTATAATTTGAAAAATTGAAATATATATATATATATATATATTTATATAATTATATATATATTACGCTCCTTCACTTCGGTGTTGTTGAGCACTGTGAAGTTGGTGTAGGTGTCGTTTAGCGATAATGCAACGCCCACTACCCTTGTGGTAGTTTGAGCACTCTGGCCCTATACCGCTTCACACTCTCTGGATGTGCGCATGACCGCTGTTTATCCGACAAGCGGTTGTCACTGGCAATCGTTTGTGTATAATTAGTTCTCATGCCCATGTCTAGATTGTACCAAGCTACACTGATGAGCTGTGGAACAGCGAAACACGTGTCTGTAGATATTGTAGATATTGTACTATATATATATATATATATATATATATATATATATATATATATATATATATATATATATATATATATATATAATATATATATATATATATATATATATATATATATATATATATATATATATGTATATGTATATATATATATATATATATAATATATATATATATATATATATATATATATATATATATATATATATATATATATATATATATATATATATATATATATATATATATAATATATATATATATATATATATATATATTTATATATATTAATATATATATATATAAATCAAATACCTTAAAAGGTTCATGGTGTACTGCCAAAATAGTGTACAAGAGGTCTAACGTATTGAGTAAATGACTTTTCACTCTCTGACGAAGGGTCTTCGCTCATAACATTAGACCTCATTGGTCCTCCTACTCTATTTTGGCAGTACACCAACTTTTAGAGTATTTGATTTAATTGTGTTTCTACACTGCCTACATAGCACAACACATTTATATACTGTACGTTTCCAAGAAAGAGCAGCATATATAATATTACCCTCTTGACTAAAAACAAATGATTTTACATAATATAGAGTGATTCCTTCCTCAAGAACACCAAATGGTTAGAACCTAGTGAAACTTGGGTTTCAAATTCCACTCACCCATGAAAACAATGAACACAATAAAATACACAATAGGAACTGTTATTCTCCTTTAACTAGGTAGTTTGATATATTATCCACATTTAGGAACAGAACAGCTTCTTATAACATGTAAACTTATTAAGTAAAAAGTAACTCCTCAGTTTATACTAAAGTACAAGTACAGGTATGACCAGAAAATTTTGTTTTTAAAAAATCTTCAAAAGAAATTATATACTTTATCATTTTTAAAAGTTCTTCCAAATAAAACAATAAATTTTTTTTGACATTATAGGCACTTTAATTATATCAAATATCTATTTATCTTATTTAATCTCAAACCATAGTTGGGCAAAATATTGAGGAGGGCTAATATCATCAAAATAACATATGGGGGGTGGGGCTGCAGCTCGTAGAACACAGTTCCTACGCTCTTGCTTATAGTGTGTAGAGGGTGCATATGCATAATCTAGGAGACACTGCATCAGCAAGTACAATTCTATGTAATGTACATTTGATATGTACATTAATTTTATGTGTATGATATAATTATATACATCTACATATAGCTATCCTGACACATGGTATAAAGACATAACATCAAGTCCACGATTTTATTCCTTGGCTGCCTGTCTGAATAAAAAGATCATTGGAATTTTGATTGCTGAAGTAAAATGCATTTCTAAATGCAATCTAGAGGTACATTTCTAGATTATATAAACAGAAGTAGGTTTGTAAACCAAATCACACAAGTGGTAGAAAACCTGTAACCTAAACATCATGCAACAACACCTGCAGTTTACTGTATTAACCCTTTAAGCAAGACTACTTACATATATTATATTAATGGACGACGTTTCAGACAATGTGTTCTTCGATGTGTTCATAATAATAATAATAAAGACGTATTAGGAGCATTATACAATAGTCTCAATGCTCTTACGACAATATATTCTTGATGTTACTTATAAAACTAATTACAGTTTCATTATAAGATATAGCCCTACTACATTACCACTATGAACAAAAAACTATTAATTTTAAAAAAGAAAAGTCTTAAGTACTGATTTAAAACTACTTAAAATATCAATGCTCAAATATCTCAAACGGCGTGTTTGAGAAAAATAAGGTGGTCGAAGTTGATCCATTGCAGTACGTAACAAGGCCTGCACTAGGTTCTCCTCAATATGACGAATCCTGTGAAGAACCAATCAAACAAAAAGGATAACGTGGATTGCTCGTGTGTCTACAGCGAGTACCGGTACAGTTCGATGAGTTTTTAATCATCCGAAACATCATCCATTAATATGTAACTACTCTTACTTAAGTATTTTTTGACACATTGAAGTTCTCTTATTTCTCTTTTTCATATTATATCCAGTTCTTTTGAGAACTTAGCAGCTTTCTTATTTACTATTATTAACCCTTTACGCCCCAGTATCAACATACAAATTCTCTTTATTGTTCTCCAAACATTTCTTATAATACTAGTTGGGAGAAGTTGTTTTAAAAATATGTCAGTCCTTCTGTGGTGATCATTTCACTATGCTTGGTTAACTATTGATATTGTTAGGAGAAGTTAAATCACTCTTGGGAATATTTTCTTTCCTTGTAGGATTATGGTATATTGGGTGGACGTTTGCTGAAAGAGACCAAAGTTGCTTACATTTTGAGTTTAGGAGTGGTGAATGAGTTTAGGGGAAATGGAATTGGTAAGTGATTCATCTTGTTGGCTATATATCATGCAAACACCAGGACCCGTAGTTAACTTTAACTATATATCATGCAAACACCAGGACCCGTAGTTAACTTTAACTATAGTTAGCATTAACTATACATTTTTATTCTTAACTAAGTGATTGAACTTAATTATGATTTAACTGCCCAATTGGTAGCTAAATCGTAGTTAAGAGTTTTATACAACTGGCCCCAGGTGGTTTTAAAACAACGAGATTGTAAGCAGGGGTAGATCTATAGAGGTTTGCAACTGTAGCTCATGCTACAATCAGATTTTCCGGAGAAGATAATAACTAAATTTAAATTGCAATAACACTTTTCATACACTTTCCCAAAGTTCTGTGGTATCATTCTCGGCAATATGTGCCCGATATTAATGAAATTAACATTTATTGCTAACCCACGATTGGGGTATACTCCTGCACACACCCGCGCTTGCTTAATATTTTCCCACATGTTGTCTAGCTACATAGCATCACGCTAAAGCAGGCATTTAGCCATCCTATGGACGGCCACTTTTGAAAAATCAGATTTTTTTTATGGACGGCCATGGATGGTCTTTGTATGGACGGCCATGGATGGTCTAAAGCACTAGTCAATTGAAACCCCCGGGGTTAGGGTTTTAACGGGACTTTGCCGGGGAAATACAAGGTTTTAACAAACATCGATCTTTTGGTAGCCGGGATTTTAACAGTGACCACTATGGGACTCCAAGTGTCAAATTATTATTTATAGTTTTCAGTGTTAGTTTTTTCCTGATATATTTGGTTATTTCAAATAACCAAATTAACTTGGTTATATCAAATAACCAAAATAGTTTTTGGACACTTGGTGAGCATAAAATTTTAAATAACCAAAATTAGTTTTTGGACAATCGGCAAGCATTATTTCAAATAACCAAAAATAGTTTTTGGACACTCGGCGAGCATTATTTTAAATAACCAAAATTAGTTTTTGGACACTCGGCGAGCATTATTTTAAATAACCAAAATTGTTTTTGGACACTCGGCGAGCAACGTCCTCAGTACATTATGGTCAGCGGTTGGCACATATTGCTGTTTGCCACGTTTTTCTCGTTTTGCCTCTCTGTCAGCATGGCACAGGGAGTTCAGTACTCGATCTAATTAATACCTGTTAAGGTCTCTTCCCAACACAGCCTACATGTTTATCACTAATCATCCGCCTGGTAATCATCTATACAAAACAGCTACAAATTAATGTTCATTCCTATATTAAAAAGTTATGATCGTATTCGTTCGTATAAAAGACTGTGTAACCACGGCTTACATTACTCGGCCTCATAACTTTTTAATATAGGAATTAGGAACGAACGCTAATTTGTAGCTGTTTTGTATAGATGACAGCAAGAAGCTCCAACCGCTGACCATAATGTACTGAGGACGTTACTCGCTGAGTGTCCAAAAACTAATTTTGCTTATTTAAAATAACGCTCGCCGAGTGTCCAAAAACTATTTTGGTTATTTAAAATAATGCTCGCCGAGTGTCCAAAAACTAATTTTGGTTATTTAAAATAATGCTCGCCAAGTGTCCAAAAACTATTTTGGTTATTTAAAATAATGCTCGCCGAGTGTCCAAAACTATTTTGGTTATTTAAAATAATGCTCGCCGAGTGTCCAAAAACTATTTTGGTTATTTAAAATAATGCTCGCTGAGTGTCCAAAAACTATTTTGGTTATTTAAAATAATGCTTGCTGAGTGTCCAAAAACTATTTTGGTTATTTAAAATAATGCTCACCGAGTGTCCAAAAACTAATTAATTTTTTTTTAATAATGCTCACCGAGTGTCCAAAAACTATTTTGGTTATTTAAAATAATGCTCGCCGAGTGTCCAAAAACTAATTTTGGTTATTTAAAATAATGCTCGCCAAGTGTCCAAAAACTATTTTGGTTATTTAAAATAATGCTCGCCGAGTGTCCAAAACTATTTTGGTTATTTAAAATAATGCTCGCCGAGTGTCCAAAAACTATTTTGGTTATTTAAAATAATGCTCGCTGAGTGTCCAAAAACTATTTTGGTTATTTAAAATAATGCTTGCTGAGTGTCCAAAAACTATTTTGGTTATTTAAAATAATGCTCACCGAGTGTCCAAAAACTAATTAATTTTTTTTTAATAATGCTCACCGAGTGTCCAAAAACTAATTTTGGTTTTTTAAAATAATGCTCGCCGAGTGTCCAAAAACTATTTTGGTTATTTGATATAACCAATTTCGATGCGGAAGAGGGGGGGGGGGTCTTTAGCCCCCCCCCCCAATAATAATTCTGCCAAAAATTTCCGTGTTTAAAAAATTTAAGTTGCATCATTCAGTGTTCTATCTAGGGTGTTTGAGGGGCGGAAGCTTCCCCCAAAAAATGTTATTATTGGACGTAAGGTGGTGTATCGCGTGCATGTAACTTTAATAATTCAATATGAAATATATTATAAATTTTAATAAACAATAAAAAATGTACTTAACATTCATGCAAGAGTCTGCGATAGCACCCCGATAGCCCCGCGACTCCTGACCATACGCTGTATGGAACCGCACCTAATTGGGCAGTGTCCTGAACCAATTCATTCTTTGGAGGGTTAGCTCTGTCGGAGAGGGTTTTACGCTAATAGCTGAGGAACAGTTTACAGGACCCAGAGATCCACAAAGACGGGAGCGGTCTCATAGGTAGAGCAGCCCCAGGCGTGCCTAAACTCTCCAACTAACTTGTTACAATGTTGCCGAGAATTACCCTCTACTGACCAGAACTACTGTCACACATAAAGTGGAGAAAAACACTTACCGTATAATAACAAATTACCCCTGGGAACCAAACAAGGCCCGACCTTGAAGTTTGATCCCAAACCAGAGCCACATCAAGCTAGAGGATGGAGATGACTGGGACATTTCCTATGGAGGATTGCCTTAGGAGCATTGCTGTGAAGAGAATATAGCTGCGAACATGCACAAGAACAGACGACATTTAAGTTGATGGAACAACAAAAGAGATTGCACACAGTAAACACATGCAGCAGGACAGGAGACAAACAAGCATTTTAGTTATCACCCAGTATAGCTGGGGAGCAGACCAGTTCTACTGGCGCGATTGTACACACTAACAGTAAAATATCACCCGGAGTAGCCGAGCAGCAATATTACTTTATACACAGTAAAACATGCGCAACAGAACAGGAGACAAACATAAATTAAATCAAGTCACCCAGAATAGCCGGGGAACAAACCAGATGTACTGGCGCGATGGTACACACACTAACATTAAAATAGTAGCCAAAACAGCGGACCAGATGCACTGGCGCGACGGTACACGGATACATAGACAACACAGTAGAACAGGAGACAAACACAAAGGAAGTTAATGGATACATAGACAACACAGTAGAACAGGAGACAAACACAAAGGAAGTCACCCAGAATGGCCGGGGAATAAACCAGATGTATTGGCGCGATTGTAGACACACTAACATTAAAATAGTAGCTAAGCAGCGAACCAGATTGCTGGTGCGATCGAGCAAACACATGCAGCAGAACAGGAGACAAACATAAAATAAGGTCGCCCGCAGACGAAAGCAAATACTGGCAGCTGCCGACAATATGCAAGCAAAGACATGGCGCAAATACAGTCCCCCAACGGCTGAACGATAAGCAACGTTGCAGAATATACGGACCCGCACAAGCGCTAACAGCAGTTGAACCGGATGACCCCCCACACGACTAAGCAACAGCAGGGAGCACAAATAGAGTCCCCCAACGACTGTACGGCGACGTTGCCCAGTACGGACCCGGATGACCCCCCACACGACTGAGCAACAGCAGGGAGCACAAATAGAGTCCCCCAACGACTGTACGGCGGTGTTGCCCAGTACGGACCCAGAGGACCCCCCACACGACTGAGCAACAGCAGGGAGCACAAATACAATCCCCCAACGACTGTATGGCGACGTTGCCCAGTACGGACCCAGAGGACCCCCCCCCCACACACGACTGAGCAGCAGCAGGGGGCACAAATACAGTCCCCCAACGACTGTACGGCGACGTTGCCCAGTACGGACCCGCACTAGCAGCTAGCCAGCAAGCAACAGCTGAATGAAAGCAAAGTAGCACATTCCGAAGCACGGGAGCACAATACTAAGCTATGTTAGATGAGGGTTGGGTGGGAGGGAACGAAGTATTGTGTACGACGAACAGCGCACGAATAAGCCCTGAAGTGGAGGACCGTCAGATGCCACGAGTTTTGCATTGACGTTTGGCATTCAGTGCACACACCCTGAATATCTATATAGGGCCCCAAGGGACCACAAGACCGGCAGCACACTTACTTTGCATGATGTTAATTATTTTTATTGCATAAATCCATTTAAAATCCTGAAAAGTCTTGTTTTCAGTGTTTTATGACTTTTCCAAACCTTCAATATTTTGTAAAATCTTACCCCAAAATGCAGGAAATGGCATTTCAGAGACTATAGATTTCAACATTTTCCTGGGGGCATCGCCCCCGGACCCCCCTAGATGCTCGCGCCTTTGACGCTTGTTAACCCTGTTTCCGAATCCTGGCTACATCCTTGCTTCTCCGCTAAACGAAAAATCCTAGATAGAACCCTGTCATTTAGATCAGGAAAATACCAAACCGAGAGCTTTTCGTCCTTACGAATTGTTCGCATATTCTGATATTCATCAAATGGTGAAGCTATGTAACTAGGCAATTTTAGGATTGGTACCCAGCCCCCCCCCCCCCCCCCCCCCCCCCCCCCCAATACAGATTTGCTTCCGCCGTGCCTGTTTGAAATAACCAAGTTACATTAACTTGGTTATTTGATATAACCAAGATATAAAACTTGGTTATTTGAAATAACCAAATATATGAGGAAAAAACTAACACCGAGAACTATAAATAATAATTTGACACTTGGCGCCCCATAGACCACTGACATGAAAAAGCGGGGATGGTGTAGCCGGGATTTAACACTCGTAGAGTCTGGGAACTAATCGATTTAGCATGATCAGCAGTGATGACGAAAAAGCCGACGAAAAGGAAATGAGAAATTCTACTATTAAATTCAAACTTTTGTTGTGCAGGTTTTCACAATTAGACTATTATTGTTGGTTTCACATTCGATGTTCGTGGTTCTGCCCGAAGTGCAAGCCTATGCGCAAAAAAATCAGTTTTAAAAGAACAGTTATTAAAAGACGAAATGAGCAAAACAAATAGAAAGCCTTAACATTTTTTTGTGTTCTGTTTGTTGTAAGAATATTAAACTTACAAATGTTTCCTTATTGAAAACTTATTGAAAACTGTGAAAATCAGGGAAAACTAAATCTTTATGCCCGGATAGCCAGGTATTTTAACAACTGAACGGTATTTTTGAGCCGGGTTTTTAACACTCGTGTAATGTTAAAATCCCCGCATAGTCCCAAATATTTTCCTCAAACAACAACTTACAGGTTTCCCCCTTTCTAATGTTTCTTGATTTCTGCATGGATAATAAAAAGACTGGATAGGAAACTAGCTGACGTCAGCGTGAAAACCTAGTTGAAAATCGTGATATCACGAAGATGACTTCTCTTTGACTTCTCCATATTTTCGTATCCATGTAGCTATATTGAGATTCCAAAAAGTTTCATCGTCTCACAAACCTGCCTAAGGCACGACTAAGTGTTCGAGGTAAATGTTGTTCGTCTTTGTTTCAGCTGTTTTCTTTTTGTTGTGAAGAGATTGGCGTAGCAAAAACTACCGTTGTTTTAGTTGAAATTTGCGACGCGTTTTTCACCGTCTAAAGTTGGAACTTTTCGCCTAAAATGAGTAATGGTAGTCGGATATTGCATCGTAAAGTGGCATTGTTATATTTTTTGGTAGTTTGACTATCACTTTTATTATTGCTAAAAGTTGCGATTTATGGAGATTTTGTGACGTCACGATTTTCATCTAGGTTTTCACAATTTTCACTAGATCAGTGGTTTTCACGCGATCAACTGGTGCCTTAACCAATCAGCATGCTGGAAACATCACACGTGATCTTAGTTTCCTATCCAGTCTTTCTACTATCCATGATTTCGGTTAGCTGATGTTTATTTTAGCTATTGTGTAGGTTTCGTTGCTATTTTTTGTCAAGAACGTGCACACACGACGATTGATTGCGAGATCGATTTAACGTTTATATGCTGTAACTGAAGTAGCGAAAACGTTGTTTAATATAACCGCTGTTCAATACGTTTGATAAGCTCACGGCCACGCCCACCAACATTTTTTTGTGGCCACGCCCACCAAAATATTTGGACGGCCAGTTTTGAAATCCTGGCTAAAAGCCTGCGCTAACAGAAGTGGGGGGGGGGGGGGGCTTGCCGAGCGCCGAAGGCGCGAGAACCATCTAGGGGGGTCCGAGGGATGCCCCCCAGGAAAACGCGACTTCCTGCATTTTGAGGTCAGTTTTACAACAACAAATTATGATCATAAACAACATAATTTACTTTTACTTCCTTTACTTTTACTTCCTTTACATTTACTTCCTTCGACAATACCTGACTAGTTTCTGGGAAACTAGTTGCACACGGTTGCATATGCTCTATAATTTATAATAATCTATAAGAACGCCAAGAAGCAAGCTTTATAAGCATTGGCGACTGCGAGGTTCTTTGGTGCTTGCGTATCCATAGCGTTAACTGTAGAGTTATTTTGGTTAACTTACCAACTTCAGTCGCTGTATTTTGTGTTGAATACTTTATGTAATTGGTTTTTAATGACCTGTGATAAAGCTGCGAAGCACAAACCTTACAATGCTAGTGTATTTACTTTGTGATATATTCAAGTATTTTTAAAGATATTACGGTGATTTATAATTGTGCAAAGTTTCACTTCGAAATTCGTTGAAATAAAGGTTATACTTTACGTGTGAAGTTTGTATTTTAGAACGCCGCCATTAAATTGGCCGAGTTTGAGAAAAATGAGTCGAGGAGATCTTTTGACATCATAGCCTCCAAAAAGACAAAAGATTCATTGTTATTTTGGTGACTATGGCGTTAAAAGCTCTCTTCGACTCATTCTTCTCAAACTCAGCCAATTTAATGGCGGTTTAAAATACAAACTTCACAAGTAGAGCATAACCTTTATTTCAACGAATTTCAAAGTGAAACTTTACACGATTATAAATCACCGTAATATCTTTAAGATTCTGTAAGAAAATGACAAGCAATGTTTTCATCGGAGAATCACTTTAAAGAATACACCGTACACAATAACCTTGATTTATTAAAGTTATTCCAGAGAAAAAGTGTGGGGGGGGGGTCTCCGCCGTCCCTGGTCTAAAGGTGCACTTGCTGCATTTCGTCGGCTACAGTCATGAAAAATACGCGTATCACTATATTAAGCACTATATTAAGTAAATACGTACCTAAAATGAATAGGTTTTGTGATTGGCTACATGGAACAAAAGCGGTTAGGGTTAGGACATTGGTTTCTTTATGGTTGATTCTATTGTTTTAATATTGTTTAATCAACCAATCACAAAACTTGATAGTATAGGTGGCAACCTATTGAGGGTAGACCAGTGAGCTCTATATATATATATATATATCTGGAGGGCTATCTGCCAGTCATTGGCCAGGCAAAAAGTGAAGCCCAAGATGGCCGACTTTGCACGTCAGTTTCAGTCCCCTACGCGGTTTATATATAAGAAATTGACGTACAAATCGCGCAGGGGACTGAAACTGACGTGCAAAGTCGGCCATCTTGGGCTTCACTTTTTGCTCGGGCAGATAGCCCTCCAGATATATATATATATAGAGCTCACTGGGGTAGACCTGTTTCATAATGGCGACCATGTCCATCTTAATTATTTGCATCTTTATGTGCATCTTAATTACCTCGTTTGTGAACTCTTATATAAAGGCTAATTTAAATGTGCATAAAAGAATATTTAAAATGGCAGCCGTTATGAAAGAGGTCTTGACGTCGGAGACAGTTGACTGTAGCCGACGTCATATGCTCGAAGCTCTTGGATAATGTGATATAGTCGTGTGCTACAACATTTGTCCTTTTCGGTCTGTGCAACAATGGCAATCATTAACAATGTTTTACAACAGCTGTTGAATATATTGGATGGAAGTTATTGGCTCCAGAGGAAAAGTCAAATAGTTTAATCGTTATTAAAGCATATTCTTACGCGAGAAGTTGAAAAGGAGGCGTGTGTACTGTTCATTTGTATAATTTTGCGAAGTTACTCGTTACAACAACCTGGACGATCAACTTCACACTTCTAACAAAATTATACAAATTGGTTTGACATATATATTTTTAACCTGAATAAACCTGACAAAATTGCTAACCTGAATCATTTTGTCCACCATCAGATCTTGATGTATTTTTTATATGCGTGTGACGTCACAACTGGGGAATGCGAACTTTTTGTCTAGCCATCCTCCTGTCTTTATAAAACTTGATTTTTGTGAATGTCTTCCTTTTTCAATTGAACCACAACTCTTTAAAAAGCATTCTGCGGAAACTCGGCGACCCTAGTTTTACGTTCATCATGTTTACCCAAGTTGCGACGTCACCAACTTTCCAGTTTGTTGGAGAGTATTACAACAAAATGGCGGATGACAGGATTGTCTTTGGTTAAAATTAGTGCTGTTGTTTTGCACAAGAGTAGTTTTATATAATCAGTTGATTGTATAATACATTTACAACATTGTATCATTAGATGTATGAAGTTGATCGTCCAGGTTGTTGTAGTCTTGAGAAAGACTATTGTTGGTGACTGATATTTCGACAACCTCAGCGGCGGTCATCTTCAGAGTCAAGTAAAGCGTGTTAAACACGCTATAGTCTAGACTACAACAACCTGGACGATCAACTTCACACATCTAATTGTATTTTAAATTCGTAAATAATAAAGAGCTGGGAAAACCAATTATATGAGTCTGGTTCTTATCTTCTAAATCTTCCCAATCCACATGACCTTCGGCCATTATTCTTTTTTTGTCTATTACAGCGTCTTTGTTGTTGAACAATCTTTTTGGTCTACTGACGACAGAAGAGTACATTAGCTGCAAAGCGGTTTATCTCCATGTTCTCACGTCCAATTTTGTTGCTCTTCGGTTTTATGAACGCCATAAGTTTAAGCTGATTCGTTATATGCCACATTACTATTCCATCAAAGGCTACCACAAAAACGGGTATTTATATGTTTTGTATATCAATGGAGGAAAACCACCATGGACATTCTCGTATCCTTTAACACGCTATCAAAACGTGGCTCGATTAAAAACATCGTTTTTTTTTGTTTATCGATTAACCTCTTCACCCATTGAAGACATGTGGTAAATAGACACAAGTTGTACTTCTGAATTCCACATACTGGTACCGGTGGATGAAATTGGTTATCTCGCATACCGTATCTGCCTCTAATCTCGATCCTCATTCTCTTCCTTATCCATGCCAGCCCCCTAGAGGAAAGCAGGAAGCCTCTGCGGAGGAGAGTGCCCAGTTATTATGAAATGTAGATTATCGTAAATGTCCTGAAAATAAGCTAAGCACTCAATCCTCAATGTCGTCAAAATTGAAAAGAAACTTCCGCTGTACATCAATTTTGAGCCGCCGAGAAAGTGAGAAACTCTAAAATGGCGTCGTCGCATATTTGGATTCCCCAGACAGTCGGAAGCATCTTTAATGGTCAGTAGCATATTCCTAACCCACCGCCTAAAGTGTCATTCTAATCCCCCCCCCCGGAAGTTTCCCCATCCCGAACTCCCAGCCATCCACTCCCGACCATCAAAGATGATTGCTACCGACTGTCAACGGATTCCAATCTTGCGGCCGCGGCGTCCAAAGCATAAAATACGAAAATAAAAACGTTATTTCTCGAGTACGAGAGCAGATACCGTAAAACTATTAATATTTCTAAACATACTTAAAGTGCCTATGACACGAAAATTAAGTTTGCCTTATTTGAAAGAACACGTCAAATGACAGAGGGACATCTTTTGAGGTTTTTCGTTTCCTTGCTTCGTTGTCAAGATATTTCGGTTTGCATCATATGCAAATGACAATGGTGTGACGTACACGTGCATAATGACTTATCGGAGAATGTTATATATCTTTGCTATTACAAAACAAAATTTAATTTGAATGAAGATGTGCGTGAGTATTTCCAAAAACATGGAACTTGTACAATTTCAAGTGATTTTGTGTGATAATAACAAAGATATATAACCTTCTCTGACAACTTTTCCGTATTTTACTTCGTTTTTGAACTATTTCAGTGTGTTTGATATGTAAATGAGATGGTCTCTGACGTCAGGTGCAGGGTAGAGAATTTTCACTGATTAAAATATTAGTTCAATCTTCAAGTTTGTCCCACAAATTTACTTGAAAATGTGCGTGTAATAACTCCTCATGATAATGAACGTTGTAAACTTAGCAATCACTGAGATATAAGATACTTTTTTAATGAGTGAAAATTCTCTACCCTGCACCTGACGTCAGGGACCATCTCATTTACATATGAAACTTCACCCGTATCACTAGTATAAGCCCAAGTTATATATACCCCGTCGACTTAGTAGTGTATGTTAATCATGTCGATAAATTTTCTTGTTACCTGAGGATGATTCCGAAATATAATTCTCAAACTCATTAATAATTCATGAGCAAATTATTCAATCAGATCTTCTAAATTGAACCACGTGATGACACTAGAAATGCCAGTAAAGTACTGGGCAGAGGACTAGAAATATTTTTTCCAGTCCAAGGACAAGAAATAATATTTCCAGTCCGGTGCTGCGAATATGACGTCAAGAACTAATAGGGATTACATTTATCATTAATAATCCACTTAGGGATTACACTTAGGGATTACACTAATTGATTTTGAGAAGTCATTCAAAGGCCTCGAAATCGGACTTTCGCCTCGGACTGGAACAAATCCTCGTACTTGAAAACCCGGTCTAGTCCTCTTTCTCGGCCTCTCTCTCGGCCTAAATATTACTTGAAACACTACACATCCTTACGTAAGTGTTGAGGCGGATGACTATAAGACAATAGAATATTTCCTGTCCGAGGAAAATTTTCGTTAGTGGAAACGGGCCTAAAGGCCAGGGCGTATTTCGGAAGTGTATTGTAGCCCTTCAGTAGGTTAAAGGTGACCCATCTTGACATGCATAAATTCCCATTATTATTTCCCATGAACGATGATCAGTATTGATTAGTTTTAATACCTTAAATCCGTCCCAGAGATGTGATACAGTATGGGCTTAGCTTAGTCTGTAGGATACAACCTTGCAGGCTTCCTTTTCTATTTGCCAACAAACTATGGAACTGTGCAATCTCACTTGCCTTCGATGTGCAGAGAAGATTAAATGTCTACCCTTTGGATGCTGATCAGATGTTAGAAAGTGGACATAGGCAACCAAAGTACAAGACACAACCACTTTAGCACCACAATTTGTACAGGTTTTGGATTTTGAGATATAAAAAGCAAATGAATGAATGCTCTTTAGAAAAGAATCTGGAGAGTTCATGACCGGCTGATGCTCGGTGACTGACCACACAAGCTACCAAGATCATCATGGCTGTGGTGATAATGTCTGGGTTTATATATATATATATTTATATATATAACTGGAAGACTGTGTTCTTGTCTTTGGTCGGACCTGGTGGAGGTGATTTTGTATTGGAGTTTCAGTCCCCTACGCGGTCTTGTACGTCAGTTTCAGTCTCCCACGCAACCTCTCTATCATTCTCAAACATAATATCAAGAGCTAGGTAGAAATGAACCAATAATTTCAAATTTATATTACCAAAGTTGGAATAGTATATTGCTTATAGAAACAAATTGCATAAATAACACAAAATAACGAAAGAAGTCCTCCAACATTTCTTGAGAAAAGCAGTTCAACGAACGATTTCTTTTTACCGTTTCTCCCCCATCTCCCCCATTTTTAGACAACTGATGTCACTAGCAGGTCATAGAACATTACTAAATATTTTTAAGTACTCGGTTACTGAAAATTTGTCGGTTTCACTTCGTTCGAGGACTTCGTTCGTTCTTGGAAATGATTTCGTAACCGAACCAAACAAAACCTAAAGTACAATATCGTGAAAAGACTAAAATTGACGTACAATGTCCGCCGTGTTTGGCTTCACTTTTTGCCTGGAACATAGACCTCCAATTGTTTATATATAGAGAGAGAGAGCTTACTGTATGTACCATGCATTGCACATTCCTTATCTTGCAAGTGATTTTGCAAGTTGATTTATCCCCATGCTGGCCTTGGGCAAAGTATAATCTACTGAAATTGTAATTACTGTAACTAAAGGTTTTAAAAATGATATCACCCTTGTTTTACACACTTATTCAAAAATGGCCGCCGAATTAATATATATTTTTTGCATATAGATTGGCCCATATATGAACTCGTTTTCATGTACGAAATTGAAAAGGATTCTTACTTTAAAGTGGCTATCTCACGTTTGGGGATTTTACATATTCATAATATTTAGGTCTTCCTGATAAAAATCATAATATATTTTGTCAGCCGAAAATTTCATCTTCATGGACTTTTTTGCTGTTAAAGTTATCGGATGTGATGTCACAAGAGGCATTTTTGTGGCAAGTAATAAAAGAAAACTGGTTTGGAATGCTTCTTGTGACATCACAACCGCTGACTTTGACAGTATAAAACTCCATGAAGATGAAATTTTCGGCTGACATGATATATTATGATTTTGCTCAGGAAGACCCAAATATTACGAATATGTAAAATCCCTAAACGTGAGATAGGCACTTTAAAATGAGGTCATAAGGGCCAATTTATCGGCTATTTATGAATAAGGACATAAGGTCTATTAGAATTTTAACCATACATGGTAATCTGGTTAGACGATGTTCATATTAATGGTAATACAAATGAGTCACCTTGAATGATAAAGAATGTGTGAAACTACTGTTGTATTAAGCCTCGCATCTGGATGATGTAAATTATAAAAGATTGAATTGGATTAATTAGAGTAGTAAAATAAAATGAACCAACGAAAATAAACGTGAGAACACACGAGTGAAATGGGATGCTTTTTAACAAAACAAAAGGGTAGCATTGCTGATGGTGCAGGGATTGTGTATGGTGGAGGGATGCAGGTATATTTATTAACAAGGGGGCTCTCCGGCACGGGAATTTATACTAAAGACAAATTGTGATGCCTTGTGTCAGCGGCTGACAATGTGGAAATGCTCACGAAGATTGATGTCATTCCAATATTCCATGTTAGATTATCGTTGAACGTCACCCCAGATGATTGAGAGAGCCACCGATCGAGTGAAAAATTATATTGATAGCCGTCGAGATCTTGCGGCTTATTTTTTTGCAATCTGCGATGGCTTGCATAAGTATAAACTTAGATTTATCATAATTTAAAGTTAGTGAAATTGGAATTGAATGTTGCAGGTTCATATTCAAGTGGTGTTCACTGTTCAATATTTTGGCATCCCTTCGTGTACCGGACACACAATGGACACAGACTACGTCATAGACACATTAAGGTTATTTTCTGGGGATTCAGAAGCTTTACAAGAACAAAAACGCGAACCATAATCCAAATAAAAACTAGTCCTAACCCTGAAATAAAGGAATACTAACCCTACTTTTAAACTAAATATTCCAATGATGTAATATTCTGTGTTCGGTACACGAAGTAAGAGCCAATACTTTGTGCTGATTTGGCAGCAAATACAGCAAGGTATTGTCGGCAGAAAGTAAAACTTTGCAATGTTTCAGACATAAAGACAAATCATTCACATATATTAGGAGTAGCACAAGTCCCAAAATACTGCACTGAGGAACACCAATTTTCAATGTTTAGCATCTGAAAATTTATTTTTGGCATCTGAAATTTTTTGTTGATAAAATTACGTCACGTCAATTGAATAGATGGAAACTTGTGGTAAGTGGTAACCCTAAATTTCAGAGAGAAGATGAAAACCCACTGATCTCTAAATAAAGACTGGATCGAGCAACTATTGTTCAGAAAATGAAGCCGGAAGTCCGCCATTACTAAGGGACCAGAGAATCCTATGAGGTTTTTTGATGGTTTATGTGCTCTTACCATCGACAAAATAAAATATTACTATAAAGAGAACCAGAAAACATTTTTCAAATTACTGGGTAAAACGCCTACCACATATTTACTGCGACTTTGGTCCCTTAGCAATGGCCGCCGTTGGCTCTAATTATCCAGTGAGAGAAGCCTGATTTGAGACGTCAAATTAGGTTGAAGATTGTATGCATTTAATGTTAACAAAGAAACTATATTGGCCAGACACTAAACCTATTTTGCTAGCGTCACAGTTTGATTTGCTTGCAACTCGGAGTTTCTAATGATCTCTCGTTAATTTACATTATGCAAATATGCAGGCTTCAAAATCAGCTCATCAGATACAATAGAAAGCTCAGTGGTCTTTATTTAGAGATCAGTGTGAAAACCGCACATTAGAAAAAGAAGACGCAGTAACAATAAGCCAGTTCGTAATGTCGGCTGCGCATCAAAATGATGCGTTCTGTGTCGGGATAAAACTTATTTCAATTCATAACATCAGGCTGGGGAATTCAGTATAACGAATTTGCAAGTGTAAATAGAAATGCAAATGTATATTGTGGTTTTAGCCTGATGTTATGAATTGAAATAAGTTTTATCCCGACGTAGAACACGTCATTTTGATGCGTTATTGGTTCCCCACAGTCGCCCAAGTTCGTGCGCCAATTTGTGTTTATATTGGAATTTATTCGATTTGTCAAAATTAGAGGATATTTTCATCTATTATTTGCAGTTTATTGTTACAATATATAAATGAAATAATGTGTATTTATATCTACCATAAGGTGTATGTGTCTTTCATTGTAAGTTTGGTGAGATTTAGGACAGTTGCAGTGCGACATGACGACATTAATTCAATATATTATGGCCACATTGTTTATATCAAACATTATACCTATGAATACTCAACAAAATAAACATTTATAAACCTTGTTCCACTTACATGTTTATTGTGTCGTAATATTCTTCCTTGTTTTCTTGGCGCCATTCTGCCGCATTACACTTCGAACCCGTTTAGGACAAACAGGTTTGAAGTATAGTGAACAGAATGATGCCAAGTTTCACAAGGAAGAATATTACGACACAATAAACATGTAAGTGGAACAACAAGGTTTATTTAAAATGTTTATTTTGTTGAGTATTCATATGTATAATGTTTGATATAAACAATGTGGCCATAATATATTGAATTAACAGGGCTGCAAAATTACCCCTCAAAAAGGAATTAATTACAATTACAATTACTTGTTTCAAATAGTAATTAATTCCTAATTACAATTACCACTCTTAAAAAGTAATTAATTACAATTACAAAATTATTCTTCGAAAAAATGGCTTTAATTAGCTTCAACAACAATGGCTTTAGCTTCTACACATTTAGGCGCTGGGCTGTGCTTTGGGTATATGAGATTGGTTGAATTTTCTCTAGCCAGATCGTTGTGTAACTCGTGCGTAACATTGGTAACAACGATTGTTTCTAAATCTTCTGCCATATTATTGATACTAACATCTGAGATTTCGCTTTTGAATTTATCCAGAAACAGGTCAAAGACCTATTTGACACGTGTTGAGAGTGTGGGTCACGGGGACAACCTCGTCCCCAGCTCCCAGGGTCTACTCTATTTTCAAGAAGGCCGTAGCCATATGAGAGCCATAATATGTACTTGAGCACGTTTCCATGTCAAACATTAGTTGTTTTCGTCTTTCGATAGGAATTTTTCAATGGTAAATAACATTTATTATATTTATGAAAGATTTAAGGAAAGGAATTTGTAATTTGCTACTGCAAAAGAACGCGTTCCTTTGTTTTGTAATTAATTACCTTTTTCGTTCCTTCGCTAAAAAAGTAATTAATTACCGGTTAAAATTACCACAAATGTAACGAGTACACGGTAACGCGTTACAATTGTAACGAGTACTCACAGCACTGTGAATTAATGTCGCCATGTCGCACTGCAACTGTTCTAAATCTCACCAAACTTACAATGAAAGACACATACACCTTATGGTAGATATAAATACACATTATTTCATTTATATATTGTAACAATAAACTGCAAATAATAGATGAAAATATCCTCTAATTTTGACAAATCGAATAAATTCCAATATAAACATTCGTCCGTATCCTACCAAATCATGCTGTCTTATTGGCTAACGAGCCCATAACGGACCTCTTGTACGGACCCTTGACATAATTTCATTTTTAAATGCGTTTTATAAGCCGTAAAATATTCTAAAAACATTTGAAAATGAACTCAAACGAGATTGAACATATTGAAAGACTCTCAATTTCCATTCCTTTGACGAAGAAAAAGCACGCGGACTTTTCTTTTTTGTCCACTTACTAGAAATACTGATTAAAAAATAAATAAATTATTTACCGTTTTTGTCAAAAACGTAATTTTATTCGAAATTTTTCGAGCGCGCGTGGAGTGGCTTCTCCCCGCGTGTTTTCTCGCACGCCTTCACGCAAATAAGCCGCTGCGTTGCAATATCATATTGTGAGTTCTTAGTTCTATAAACTCTGCGGAGGAGAGAGCCTTTGTAAAATGAACTTTATGAACACAAAAGATCCTGCTAAAGGTGAGTTACTTCATCTTGGAATTGTTTCCGAAAATAAACTATAATTTGTACAGACTGACTATCCTTAAATCTTATTTAAAATATAAAAACACAATGCTGCACCCCCCTGCGTAGGCAATGTGAAACGCAAATAAGAAAATATATAGTAAAGCCTTTTGGACTGTCAAACGCCCTTTTCAGATGAAGGACTTTCGCTAGAAACGTCGACTTGTTTGGAATTTGCCACCTGGCCCGTCCTGGCACAAATTATAAAATTAAAATCGATGACGATGCATAAGCATCGCTTATCTACGCTTGACCTTGACGATGCTAAATTATATAATTATTGAATATAACAAATGAACAGACCACAGCGAAACAAACATTATTCATAATAATTATTTATATAAAAACGTGGGGCAGCAAGAAACGAGAAATATTGACTTGGCCATAGCGTGCAGCTAATCAGGACTAAATTGAAAGGAAATAGTTGATTCGTGCAGTTATTTTTCAAGTGTCTCCTTTGAAACTCACTACGCTGCACGCACAGGTGAAGCAGTTCATCAGTGCTGTAAAATAAAAATAAAAAACTCGACAAATTCGCTCGCCCTGTTCTATGATCTATCCCCCTGCAGGATTTTGCCCTGGAGATCAACTCCTTATAAGGAAGTAAAAAGTTTGTGTGACCGTTTGAGTCGGATAATATTTGGGCCTTGTAACAATTACTTGAAGTGCTCTAAAAAGTGCCCCTAACCTCAAAATTTTTTATTGTCTTATTTGGAAGAACTTTTAAATGACAAAGTAACTTCTTTTGAAGATTTTCACTTCTTCACTTTCTTTTTGAGATATATCAGTTTGTTTGGTATGCAAATATCTGGAATTTCGTCACACATGCATAATGAGTTATCAGAGAATGTTATATATCTTTGCGTTCATGAAATAAAAACACTAAAGTGTGAATAACACGTGTGTGCGTTTCTCCCACAACACCAAACTTCTTGATTTTAAAGGATTTTGTTCGAGAATGAAAGAGATATACACATTTTTTCAATAACTCATTATGCATGTGTGATGAAATTCCAGACATTTGCATATCAAACAATCTGATATATCTCAAAAAGAAAGCAAAGAAACGAAAATCTTCAAAAGAAGTTACTTTATCATTTTAAAAGTTCTTCCAAACAAGACAATAAAACATTTTGAGGTTATGGGCACTTTAATACAACAAAAATGACAACATTTTAGACAACAAAAATGACAACATTTTAGACAACAAAAATGAAACTTTTATAAATTCAACTTGATTTACGTTCTTCTTCTGTTGAGTAGGTTGCCCTATTTATCCGAGCCTGAGGCTCATGTTTTAAATGCTAAATTATTCAATTTATCATTCTTAGGTGAATGGAAAACCCAACTGATAAGGATTCTGAGGACCTATGATTCTTGGATACACCTTTTGATCCCCCACTAGGAATTTGAACCCTCACTAGGAATTTGACCCCTCACTAGGAGACCGTTTTACCCCACTAGTTTGGTGATGATGTTATGAGACCTTCCAACTCTCACGCATTTAGCGTGAGACACACGTATTTGACATCTATCTCACGCTCACATGCATAACTACTATTTCATCATGCATTTCAAAAAAACCTGCAAGCTCCTTGTTCTTGGAGCTTGGTTCAGATTTTATATGTTTAGTTCAATCAAATCAATGGCTATAACATGGAGTGTTTCCGCCAGGGGTGTGAGAACAGAGTCTGCTCTCGCAGACTAAGTGTTTCTAGGCCATTTGGTTTTGCGCTGACCAAATTAAGACTGATGGCATCAGTCATATATGGCATGTCTACAAAACAAGTAAACATGTAGAAAAGTGTAACAAAAAAATTGGGATTAATTAACAATTTTATTCACAATTTGTAGTTTTGTGAACAATATCTGTGGCTTGATATCTGGAAATTGTCGGGGGGGGGGGGGGGGGTGCTTGGAAGTCACCAAGTTGGAAGGTCTGATGTTATGAATATGCATGCATGCTCCTCAAGCTTTTAAACAAGATGGGGATGGGGGCAACTTATTAGAATTGGGCTAATTAATAGAGGGAAGGTCTTATTAAATTTTCTAACTCAAGGCTGGAAATAACGTTTTGAAAATGTATGTTCTGATTGGGTAAAAGATGTGCTTTTATTTATAGATGATTAGTTTGAAATTTCTGAGGACAAGGGTGAAGCCTGAGTTAACTATTGCCTCATAAACATTTTGAGTTCATAATCTCATTGTTTTGATAAAAACTAATTTATGTTTGCTATTTCTTCAAAATTATTTCAAATATAAAGGGGATATTAGCATTTTTTGGAGAAAAAAACGGCCTTATTGTGTCACTTGCTGCTACTTGATATCTTAGTCGAAAATTATACAATAACCTGTTTACTATTCTCATTAGTTGTTAAATATAAGCCATGATCTATTAGAGGACAGACGTGCAGATCACGTCAGATCACGTCAGCCAACTGCTTTTGTCTTTTTCCATGCACCAGAAATCCCCAAGAGCTTCAATAAACATTTTGAATGGTTTCTCTTCTATTTTTATTGTATAAAACAAATAGATTCCATTTTTCCATTATCTGTTCAGTTACAGATGCACAGAAGACATCAGAACGTGGTAAGAACATCAGTGACCCATTCGACTATCGTCTTGTGGGTCACTTTTTTGTTCTTACCACGTTCTGACGTCATGTGCATCTATAGCTGAACAGACAATGGAATCTATTTGTTAATTAGATAGCTACAGTAGTAGCATAGCCAATCAGATTGTGGCATTGGCAATAGACTACTAGTAAGTTGTTGTTGCCATATAGGCAGCACACTAATCTTGAGTTGGGTTGCTGTGTCTCGTACCCAGACCTCTTCGCGGAACTGTGTATAGTCGATTGACATTAAAAGAGTTAATATGATGTAACTCGTAGATGTTCGTATAATCGCCAGATGCGGAAACTATCCGAATCAAATGTTCAGAACTCACCAACGGCCTGCATGGAAACAAAATAAAATATCTTTAGCTTCTTGGGCCACAATATTTTGTGAAGAGCTTTGTTTGTCAATCATCATATAAATGCTTTAGTGCTGCAGTGCTTAGCCTGGTTGTGCTCAGAGGTTGTGCGGGCTTCAGCCCCCCAAATTTTAAATGTGGGGGCTGAGCTCCCCCAAAAATCAGGACAAGCGTTGCTAAATTTAATGTTTTTTTCCCAATTGTATTAGAGGCATCTCCGCTGCGACTTTGACTTCAATAAGCCCACCACTTATTTTTACAATTTTGCACAATATCACAACTGCCTTGAATTTCGAGGCAGCACTTCCCTTGCGATAGTAACTTCTAGTTACTAAAACTGTATAGAAATATGGAAATTCAAATGTAAGGTTATTAAAACATTTTTAGGAAGTTTAAAAATTTAAAATTCTGATCTACTGTGTTAAGATAACATTAATGTATTTCTTGTTGCTAAATTACTTTTGCTCTTCAGTTGCATTGACAACTGAGAGACTAGAGTGATTTTTGCGTAAGTAAGGAAAATTTACATTTTCATGATTTTAATCATTTTACTTATAAGTAATACCATGACTTGAGGGAAATTAGCGATTAAATTGGCCGCCGCCGAGGGAAGATTTGTGAAAGTCCGAGGGCGAAGCCCGAGGACTTTTACAAATCTTCCCGAGGCGAAGGGCAATTTAATCACTAATTTCCCGACAAGTCATGGTATTAGTTTGTAATATTATGATCGCCGAGGATAACTTTGAGAACCTTATCCAGCCCGTGGTTGGAGACAGAGTTTTTGTCTACTAAATTTCCCGTGCAGTTGAATGAGGGAAAATTAGAAGACAAAGAAATCCTTTGTGTTCTACTAAATTTCCCTCATGCATATCATAGGAATGAGGAAAAATTAGAAATTTTCCCTAATTTGTATGCATGAGTAGTTTTCAAACAAATAAACGTGGGGAATTTAGCGATTAAATTTCCCTGCGAGAACAAAAGAAACCGAGTAAATCATGGTATTACTATAATAATACCCTGGTAGAAATCCTGAACAGGATCCTGAACCCTGATACAGGATCCTGTAAGATCCTAAATAGGATCCTAAATTTTTTATCAGGATCCTACACAATCCTGTAGGATCCTGTACAAGATCCTACAGAATCCTGAAGTATCCTGTAGGATCTTGTACAGGATCCTAAAATATCCTACAGGATCTTGTACAGGATCCTGAAATATCCTACAGGATCCTGAAATATCCTACAGGATCTTATACAGGATCCTGAAATATCCTGCAGGATTTATACTTTTAGACTTTAGACTTAGACTTATCTTCATCCAATGCGAGTCGGTGCCATGATATAATTCTTCCTCCGGCCCACTCTTTCCAACATAATCGCATACAGTTCATCACCTTCAAGTCCAGTATCTTCTTCAAGGACTTAGATTCTTCAGTGTGGTGTTATGTCGCCCAACTCTTCTGTGTACATCCGGTTTCCATAATAACACTCTTCCTTCTGGTTCGTTGTGTCTTGCTGCATGACCAGCTAGTGCGAGCCTCCTCTGCGTTATGATGGTTGATACTGTAGGCGAGGATATGACCCATACAGTGCCTTGTTAGTGGTGCGTGATTTCCATGAGATGTTTTGTACCATCCGCAGCATTCTGGTGTCAGTTCCATCAATTCATTTGGAGAGTGATTTCGTTAATGTCCAAGAATCAGAACCATAAAGGAGGATGGATAATTTCTTTTTGAATAATTTCATCTTTGTTGTTCTTTTGATCGGAGATGCCCAAACTTTAGAAAGGGATTTAGAGCACCCCAAGCTTTGCCAATACGAGTGTTAACATCGTGAAGTGGTAGAAAAACCTCTCCGAGCACTTGATGGATCTGAGATTAATAAAGTGGATGACTTTCTCTACAGTACTTAGGAAGCTACACAAACACACTTCACGCTTTATTAATCTCTGATCAGTCAAGTGCTCAGAGAGGTTTTTCTACCACTGGATTAAGCTGCATAAACTTTGTTTTCTTAGCATTCAAGAATAGCCCAATAGATTGTGCAGCTTCCTCTACCCGGTGTAAAAGATCTGCTTCTTTCAATGTGTTTTCCATGATTGCGATGTCGTCAGCATATGCAAGCTCTGGAAGAACTTTGAGCTTTGACGTCGTTTCAGAGCTAACCCATCTGATGGAAAAAAGTCTAAAAAAAACCTAATCCTAACCCTAAATATCCCTACAAATTGTCGGACCTCTAACCACGACGTAAAAATAAAACAAGTTTTATTTGCGATTCAAACTATATAATAAACAAACCGAACCTTGGCGTTTGAAACAATGATAATTTTATTTAACCAGGAAAAAACACCATAAAGTCCAAGGAAGGGCGGAGAAAAGTCCGTTTGTTACGAAGTTGTTCAAGTCAATCTTCACGCACGGTCAAGGGGGAACGGAGGAGCACGCAGAAGCAGATTTTATTCTTTTTATACCTTGCAAATGTGGCAGTATATAACCTGGCTTCGGATTGCAGAGGAAATTAATTCTGAATTATAAAGCAGCAATCTGTTTAACGGCTTTTTATTGGCATTTTATTCTTCATTACATGCGAGTTCGACTCTCGATCTCAGTGATATGGAGGTGTAAATCGACGCGTTTCCTTTTCATGCTGTCAACTAAATTGTGTCGGCAAAATGATACCGGTGTCCCAGGAAATTCGTCCCGCCGTAATATCGCCCCCCTGGAGGCGATATTCCTAGGAAATCCGCCCTCCGGGGGAAAAAATTTCCTAGGAATATCGCCCCCCTTTAGGAATTTCGCCCTCCGCTTTAGTCGCAAGATATAAATTGGAATCCACCTATGAACCATCACTCACGCGTGCAAAAGAAAAATATGAACAAAAGGGTCTAGAGTTTGAACATTGGTCTCTTCCATAGATCTCTAAAATAGGACTGGATCGGACCTTCCTGTTGTGTGTGATGTTTTAACTTTATCTTATAATCGCTTTTTAATTCTCTGGGCTGTGCTTCCTATTCATGACGTAGCTACCCTCCCATCTGTTTATATTATTACCAGAAAAGAATTCTTAAAATTTTAAAAAACGATTTTGTCGTGGTGACAAAATTAAATATTGCTTTGGAAAATGCATTCATGGAGGTGAATAGCAATGTTGGATAGTTCTTAAAAAAAGTGTTCAAAACATAGCAGAGTCAGAGTTAAGAAAAAAAGTGGAGAAAAACATTTAAACTAAAAAAGAATGATAATGCATTTCAGCGGATAATAAAACAGAGCGGGTATTTATACGATAAATGTTGAATACGTCACCCATTAATCAAGTGACGCTATATTTAACAACATACTAAAAACAAAACCCATGCACATCAGGAGAAAGATATTTTACAATCGTTGAGTCACAACAGTGACTATTGGCTCGCTTCGACATTGCCGTTTTGGCTGCTGACGAGTGGAAATAGTTTTATTTCGAATGACACAAGACACGTGTTGTTACCACATATTGACGGTTGTTAAAAAGTGGTCACAACGAAGATATTTAAGTATTTTTTTTGTAAAATATTAAATTTAATAAACAATGTTCTTGAGAAGTTTTGATTTTAAAACGAAATTGAGAGGGGGGCAAATTTCCTAGAGGGGGGTGAATATCCTAAGAAATTCGCCCCTAGGGGGCCGAAATTCCTAGGAAATTCGCCCCCGGGAGGGCAAGATTCCTAGGAAATTCGCCCCTCCCCCCACCAAGGGGAGGGGGGCGAATTTCCTGTGACACCGGTATGTTTTGGAAGATTTTAGAGATACTAACTTTAAGTCAAATGTAAGGCCGTAAGCCACACGTTGTTTACTCGTTCGAATTCCTCAAGCGTAAAAGACACACAGTTAACGCATAGTAACGTTAGCGCCAGTTGAAACTTTAAACAGAAACGCAAAGATGTCTTCTTATCGGAAGAAGCGCATAACTGAAGTGGATTCGGTTTTCACGACGTCAATAACTGGTGTGACCATGGGGGTGTTTGTATACTTATCCTGCTTGGGGGATGATATGACATACAAAATATTTCATGTAAACGTCTTATAGTTTGAAGCATGTGACGTAAAATCCACAGTTTTTTTCAGATGACAGAACGTGATATTACAGCTTTCTCATGTGCGTTTTACCCCTCACTTGCATTTTCTGTGTTCTCAGCAATCATTATCATTATCTGCACACAGGCTACATCCGCATCCGCCCCGCTTTTAAAAATAGTAATTGCTCATACAAATTAAAATGAACATAACAAGCGTATTTATCTAACCTTGTTAGAATGAGAAATGCACGCAGTTTCTCTCTCGGTTGCCGGCAACATTGTACGGCAGCTAGAAAGTAGTTCCCAAACGTCCGATGTTTTCTCCACTCTTCAATTGTCGCGGCCTGAGTAATTTTGAATTAGTTTCTCCAATTCGAACTTTTCACCAACGACTCGAACTATATTATCACTAGCCTATATTATCACTAGCCTAGTTTCTAGGCGGGAGTTTGGCGAAAGGAACTCCTGCCAAAATCCTATTCATAAAAGCGTACAAACCTCATTAGCATGATTGACATTGTTTACTTAGCAGGATCTTGAATCATAATGACTGCATCTTAGATTTTCCTGCTAGGATCCTGTTCAGCTGAACATGATCCTAGCAGGAAAATCTAAGATCCTGTCTGAACAGGATCCTATCTTCGTCCTAACCCTGTCTGAGCAAGATCCTGTCATTAAGTTAGATCTTGAATATTAATGACAGGATCTTAGATTTTCCTGATAGGATCTTGTTCAGGATCTTGAATATTAATGACAGGATCTTAGATTTTCCTGATAGGATCCTGTTCAGGATCTTGAATATTAATGACAGGATCTTAAATTTTCCTGATAGGATCCTGTTCAGGATCCTGTTCAGGTGGCAGGATCCTGAAATATTTTAAAGGTCTTGTTAGGATGCTAATTAGGATCCTAAAAAGGTTAAGATCCTGACCACATTAGGATCCTATGTCAGGATCCTGATGACTTTAGGATCCTAGTAGCCGTAGGATCCTAGTAGGATCCTACCGGATCCTGTTTAGGATTTCTACCAGGGTAATAATAATAATCCTTTAATACCCATCTTAAGTTTAAAAATACAGTGGGTTTACATACATGATATTAATATAAAACAAGACGCCCGCTAGGCGTTAACTCGGGCTACTTGAGGTTGTGGCTTGTTGAAAGACATTGTAGGCAAATTCAGTGATTTGAATTCAATATACACAAATCTATAGTTGTGGTACATGTAATGATACAGCTGTCAGTGCAGCGGTGGTTAAATTTTCCATCATTGCAAACCCATAACATAGTGTTCGCCAACGGCTTTGATTATACGAAGGTGAGTTGGCTCAGTATCCAAGCTGGCTTACTGAGAATTCTGCCCCACCAAATGAGCCACCCTGTTTGCTGACCTAATCCAGTTCTAGCCAACAGGGTCAGCCTGGCAAGCGATCCCAGGGGCGCACATTATGGGGGGTGTGGTGGGTGTGACACCCCCCCAAAAATTGAGAATCGGTTAGAAAAGTCGGTCCCAAATTATCCATCAGACATTTTTTTCGGTCCCGTTCGTCCCTGAAAAATAATATGTAATATTCGTGTCCAATAAAGACAAAACTAGTTACAAAATATCTGATTATGCTAAATTAGGCTCTCATTTTATATGCAGCCATGAAGTTAGTGAGTTACAATATATTCGCGTATAGTTACTTACTAACGATTGCATAACAAGCAGACAGCCCGTTTGTAATGACGTCGATTTTTGGTTGAAATTGGGTTGTGACGTCGCACAATGTGATATCGGCATTGACAGAACGTCATTTTGTCGACGTTGCGACAACGTCGGGAAAAGACGTGTTTCAATGTCGAATTTCGGTTGCATCTCCGACCATGGATAATAAAACGACTTATTTTCTTTCTACTATCCATGCTCCGACTCATAACACTTCGGTCGAAACGTGATGTCGGTGCCACGTCGTCATTTCGACTCGACGTTTCCGTTATATAAGTCTTACAGGTTGTCATTTCAACTGTAAAGTTTTAATAATTGATTTGTGCGTTTGTAGCTAATCTGAATGTCTGTTTAATGCGTACTATAAATTTGGTCAATTCACGAAGAAACTGTAAAATCACTGGAAGAGTTGCAGGATGCAGATGATAGCAAGAGTGAAATCGTTTGAATTCATTGTCATGGTGATGTTCATGAGAAATGTTATGGTGAAAACCAAGATTTTGACAAAGCAAATCCAGAGTGTCGATATCAACATCGTTGATACTCTAGAAGCTGCTCATGATACTATTGCCATACTGCGCCACTTAGTACACTTACGCGACGACAAGGATAATTTGGATAACCAAATAGATGCAGCTGTTGTTTTTTCAGAATGAAATCGATGCACACCTTGATCTCAAGGACTTCTACAGAAAAGACTTTTCTTCAAATCCTGGACGTCCAAATCCACACTCACAGATAATGTCAAAGCTGCCTGTGACATCCTTGCCCCGGCTGTTGGTCTTCTCCTTCCACCTTACGACAAAGACCCAAAACCGGAAGAGCTCAAGTCCCTGGTAAAGATGCTTCCTGAATCGCTGCAATCTGACGAAGATGTCTTACATGTTGAACTTACGCCGCCAGTCATGCGAACAAGCTACGTACAACGTTTAGAGATCACTGCCAAGCAAACAAACCAGATATAAAAACGATTGCAGAAGCAGCACGTTGTGCTAAAGAATTCCAGACGATCTTTCCCTTGATTAGTAGTATATGCTATCACATGATCTTGACAGCGCACATCACGTTGGCATCAAGTGAACGCAGTTTCTCAAGGCTGAAACTCATAAAGTCAGTGATGCGTTCAGTGATGAAACAAGAGAGACTTAAGGACTTCATGACCCTCGGATGCGAAAGAGATTTTACAGACTCGATTAACCTAGACAAACTATAACTAACTTACTTTATCTAGACAAACTAGTTGCAGGGCAGAGCTTCCAAAAACCCGTCGCATTATTAGTGTTGAGTAATTTAAAAGATGTTCATGTATGTATATGACCAGGCTTAATTCAAACGTCGAAGTTTTCATGTGCCGAATCTAATGCAAATGAGCAAAATCCTTTGTTTGAGATCATTTGCATTACATTCGGGCCTTACATGACTACACTTTTAAAGGACGTTTCAGTGTATATAATTACAAAAATCCATATATATTATAAATAAATTAAAGTGTTCTTTGTTAGACTTAAGCTATAGCGCGTTAGCACTGTACAATATGCTCAATTTTTCGCAAAATAAAGTGCTGTATTACATTTGAATTTTTAATTGTATTGCTTTGGGAACATGAAGGAACGAAGGGGGTATACAGTCATATCCGTACATTTATCAGATACGAACATAAAAGTCGGTCCCAGATCGAAAAGCACCCCCCCACAAATATTTCGAATGTGCGCCCCTGAGCGAGCCGGCCTGTGCTCATGTAATAACAATTCATATGGTCAGTCCGGCAAACAGGTTTAGTTTGAGCAAGTATTAAATCAGTTAATCTTTTTCTCAGTGTATAAGGCATAGCAATAAATCAAACCATTTAGCTGGCAGTAAGCAAGGTGTCATAAGCTATTATAAACAGTTTAAAGAAATGTAATTCAAAATCATTATTTCTTTGAAGTTATATAACATTTTGAGCCAGTAAACATATTCATAATTTTAGCATATTTATTATTTGAGAGGCTTTATACATACTAGTGACTAGTCCTCCAGTGGGCCAGCCAGCTAGCTAATTGTATGTTACTGTCTCGGTTAGCGAGCCAACTCGCTTTCCGTGTAGTCAAGGCCAAAATTCAGACCCGTCACTGGTAAACCAGCAAACAACAACAAACTCTTTACTCCTTGATCTTGATAGTTGGTATGGGTGTCAGAGATTTATATACTGTGTGTTCATTTGTAAGCATTAATTGTGTATAATAATACATGTATGAACAATCGATACAAACTTACTGATAACCCAGAACATTTTGGAGCCCCATTTAATCTTACAGGTAAAATATCGAGTGAAACAGGGTTACTCAATGGCAACAATGAGTGTCAGAGATTTATATACTCTAGTCTGTACGTTCATTTGTAAGTATTCGCATATAATAATATGAACAATCGATACAAACTTACTGATAACCCAGAACATTTTGGAGCCCCATTTAAGCTTACAGGTAAAATATCAATATCAATATAAGTGAAACAGGGTAAAATTCGATAGCAACATTGCATACTTTAATAATAGTACTTGGTATATGTGAAACAATAAACTATAGCATCGACTTTATTTTGTATAACATAACATGATAACAATAAACAATACAGGCAACAAAGTTTATAAAAATATTACAGTTACCTCAGAACAGTTAACATATTTTCAAAAAGCATTCATACGTTGAGTTTCATATTAAATTGTTAAACATAGGTTTAATCGAGTACACATCAGCGTACACGCCGTACAGGTACACGGCATTTTCAGTGTACGGTCGGGTTATCGAGATCTCAGATCGCAGACAGAGACCACCAAGGCACCAACCGTGTCTAAATCGCTCGTTATCTTTTAGTGTAGCCGTAGGTCTTCGGCGATCGGCGTGTGCGATTGTAAGCATCGTGAGATCAAGATACTGCCAGCCACATCAAATATTTTCAGTGAAGAACACTCGAGGAAAGGTAACCAGATGAATATTAAAAATATGACAATGGCGCATAAATATATGCAGTGGTTCAGATCGATCTCGTACCCAGTCCCAAGTGGGATGATGCAAGAATTGCCATTTCGCGACATTGCCAAATAAACAGAGCCCTTTTTAAGACTCGTGCTCTCCCCCCACAGGGGGAGGCCCGAGTAATAAGTTATGAATAATTATATTTACATTGTCATCAGCTAAACAAATGCTACACTATATAGTTAAAAAGGTATAAAACTATTATATAAAACTTGTAAAAACAACGTTAAACGTTCAAGGAGGCCGCCCTAGGTATAAAAGAACGTTTATGTCTCTGTGTGCCCGACACGATAGGCGGTTGTTTAAAATGCAATTGTATGAAAGTGCAATTGTATAAAAGAAATAGAAAACAATTTCCGTATTTCCATACAGTTATAGAAACACTTGTGAAAGTTTGGGAAAACTCAAAATCACAGTGGAAACACTTGATCTTCAAGCTCGTGTTCCCACAGCAATTTCTCATCCCAAACTTCCACTCATGTTTCTATAACTGTATGAAAATAAGTAAAATGTTTTCTATTTCTTATTATACAATCACGTGACTTATATATGCATTTTCATTGGTTCTTGCCCATAATCTATTAAAGGACAGATACATGGATGGCGTCAAATCACGTCAGCAGCTGTGTTTTTCTTTTTTCATGCCCCAACAGCTTTGATAAACCTTTGGGGTTGTTTTTTTATTGTATAAAACAAATAGATTCCATTTTTTGTTGTCAACGTGGTAACTCGTGGGCCACGTTTTTGTTCTTACCCATCTGTGCATCTATAACGGAACAGACAACGGCAAAATGGAATCTATTTGTTAAATAAATACTGTATATTATGTGTGAAAATGTTATGTGAAATTAAGGGTCATTGCCAGTGATGAGGAGGTCCTGCACTTGGTTATTGAGAAAGCCTATTATTTAAATAATTTATTATTTATTTTAGACAAAGGTGTGCAATGTGGGTCAGACACAGTTGCATCTGATAATCATCACTTGCATCAAGCTCACTGGAAGAAGGCCTACTTACAGAGCAAACATATTCCTGATCCATGGGAAAAGTTTCACATTGATGAAAACTTTCCAGATGAAATAGCCATACGTCATCGATACAGTGCACGCAAGGGAACTTGGGTGAAGGATGAGGTGCATGTTCGGATGGAAGAAGAGGTGTGGTTAAATCACATTTGAAAGAAGTTTACCCCAGAATTATATAACATTATTTACTGGCTGGGAGGTCCATATGGGAGGTCCATATTTCCCGGGGACGCAGGCCGAAGGACGTAGTTTTTGAGACCAAGGGATACATGTGTCAATACGGACCAACCAACACTTAGAGAATGAACCAAAGAAATAAGGTATAGGAAATAACGCAGTATGAGAAGAACTTACTTAATGAAAAATCATTTGGCAAAATATTTATAAATATTCGTAAATTATTCATAATATTTTGTGAAACACAAGTGCGAATTTTCATCAATTTTTTGAGAACAAGTATTATTTGATTTTTTGAAGCTCTAGAATCACATTTTCAGAGATTTCTGCGAGGAATTTTCCAAGAGTGATATTAATAATTTTTGAGCTGAAATAGGTTATGTATTAAATGCAGCTAAAAACATGTTAAGGAATTTGAGGAAACCCCTCAAGATATTTACATCATATCACATATGTAAATGAGTATGTCAACATATGACCATACATTACATCTCTCTTCCCCTGGTTGCTACGGGCCTGATAATTGTTTAAGAGATATTGTTGTTAAGGTTACTGCTGTGTTTCTGTTAAACCCTTATTGACACGAGTATTATGTACAAAACTACACTAAAAACATTTTCTCTGTTTCACTTTTCATGTGCAGTCATTTGACAGAGGAGCAATGCGAGTCTGTTTCAGGGCGTAAGTGAATCCATATGTAGAACCAATAATTGTTTATATTGTGAACTTTATTAACTATAGGGACCCTGTAATGGAGCGATAAGCTCTGTGCGGTTTCCCTTCTACTCAATGTGGTAAAGTTTGTAAACAAAACTATAAGAAATAAAAAAGATGTCTGGGTGTGTCGTGTGCGATTATCAAGTTAATAATGGCACAAGAGATGCGTGTAAAACACAAGGCAATAGCCGAGACGCTGTTTGGTGTGGACGGAAGGCCTAAATAATGAAAAATAAAGTTGCTTTTTCAAATGCAAATCGCATGTTGTTTGCCACTGTGGGTTTGCTGTGGGTTCAAATCCCACCGCTGTTAAGATTACGATTCAGATGGGTTTCGTAGGATGGCAAACACCATTTATGAAAGGGAAGACTGCAGCGGTGATACATGTATTTACATTTACTGTATTTTAGTAAAAAGTTGTCAAATTTTACCAAGATCAGGACCTGGAAGCACGCTGGTAACCACGTTGCCAAGAGGTACATTGAAGAGGTGCCTCGGGAAACATATTTTAGTGATGTCATACTTCAAATGGATGCCAAACTATGGGGAGAAGAGTATAATCGACATTTTCCACCAAAGAAGGTAATAATTACTGCTAGATCAAGGCGCAATTACTGCTAGATCAAGGCGCAATTACTAGAAATCAAGGCGCAATTACTAGAAATCAAGGCGCAATTACTGCTAGATCAAGGCGCAATTACTGCTAGATCAAGGCACAATTACTAGAAATCAAGACGCAATTACTAGAGATCAAGGCGCAATTACTGCTAGATCAAGGCACAATTACTAGAAATCAAGGCGCAATTACTAGAAATCAAGGCGCAATTACTGCTAGATCAAGGCGCAATTACTGCTAGATCAAGGCACAATTACTAGAAATCAAGACGCAATTACTAGAGATCAAGGCGCAATTACTGCTAGATCAAGGCACAATTACTAGAAATCAAGGCGCAATTACTAGAAATCAAGGCGCAATTACTAGAAATCAAGGCGCAATTACTGCTAGTTCAAGGTGCAATCACTAGAAATCAAGACGCAATTACTAGAGATCAAGGCGCAATTACTGCTAGATCAAGGCACAATTACTAGAAATCAAGGCGCAATTACTAGAAATCAAGGCGCAATTACTAGAAATCAAGGCGCAATTACTGCTAGATCAAGGTACAATTACTAGATATCAAGGCGCAATTACTAGAGATCAAGGCGCAATTACTAGAGATCAAGGCGCAATTACTAGAGATCAAGGTGCAATTACTTGAGATCAAGGCGCAATTATTTGAGATCAAGGTGCAATTACTAGAGATCAAGGCGCAATTACTAGAGATCAAGGCGCGATTACCAGAGATCAAGGCGCAATTAGTAGAGATCAAGGAGCAAATACTAGAGATCAAGGCGCAATTACTAGAGATCAAGGCGCAATTACTAGAGATCAATGCGCAATTACTAGAGATCAACACGCAATTACTAGAGATCAACACGCAATTACTAGAGATTAAGGCTCAATTACTTGAGATCAAGGCGCAATTACTTGAGATTAAGGCGCAATTACTAGAGATCAAGGTGCAATTACTTGAGATCAAGGCTCAATTACTAGAGATCAAGGCGCAATTACTTGAGATCAAGGCGCAATTACTTGAGATCAAGGCGCAATTACTGCTAGATCAAGGCACAATTACTAGAAATCAAGGCGCAATTACTAGAAATCAAGGCGCAATTACTGCTAGATCAAGGTACAATTACTAGATATCAAGGCGCAATTACTTGAAATCAAGGCGCAATTACTAGAGATCAAGGCGCAATTACTAGAGATCAAGGCGCAATTACTAGAGATCAAGGCGCAATTACTAGAGATCAAGGTGCAATTACTTGAGATCAAGGCGCAATTATTTGAGATCAAGGTGCAATTACTAGAGATCAAGGCGCAATTACTAGAGATCAAGGCGCAATTACTAGAGATCAAGGCGCAATTACTAGAGATCAACACGCAATTACTAGAGATCAACACGCAATTACTAGAGATTAAGGCTCAATTACTTGAGATCAAGGCGCAATTACTTGAGATTAAGGCGCAATTACTAGAGATCAAGGTGCAATTACTTGAGATCAAGGCTCAATTACTAGAGATCAAGGCGCAATTACTTGAGATCAAGGCGCAATTACTTGAGATCAAGGCGCAATTACTAGAGATCAAGGCGCAATTACTAGAGATCAAGGCGCAATTACTAGAGATCAAGGTGCAATTACTAGAGATCAAGGTGCAATTACTAGAGATCAAGGCGCAATTACTAGAGATCAAGGCGCAATTACTGGAGATCAAGGCGCAATTACTAGAGATCAAGGCGCAATTACTGGAGATCAAGGCGCAATTACTGGAGATCAAGGCGCAATTAGCATTTACTAGAGATCAAGGCTCAATTACTAGAGATCAATGCGCAATTACTACAGATCAACACGCAATTACTAGAGATCAACACGCAATTACTAGAGATCAAGGCGCAATTACTGGAGATCAAGGCGCAATTACTGGAGATCAAGGCGCAATTACTAGAGATCAAGGCGCAATTACTGGAGATCAAGGTGCAATTACTGGAGATCAAGGCGCAATTACTAGAGATGAACACGCAATTACTAGAGATCAAGGCTCAATTACTAGAGATCAATGCGCAATTACTAGAGATCAACACGCAATTACTAGAGATCAACACGCAATTACTAGAGATCAACACGCAATTACTAGAGATCAAGGCGCAATTACTTGAGATCAAGGCGCAATTACTTGAGATTAAGGCGCAATTACTAGAGATCAAGGTGCAATTACTTGAGATCAAGGCTCAATTACTAGGATCAAGGCGCAATTACTTGAGATCAAGGCGCAATTACTTGAGATCAATTACTAGAGATCAAGGCGCAATTACTAGAGATCAAGGCGCAATTACTAGAGATCAAGGCGCAATTACTGCTAGATCAAGGCACAATTACTAGAAATCAAGGCGCAATTACTAGAAATCAAGGCGCAATTACTAGAAATCAAGGCGCAATTACTGCTAGATCAAGGTACAATTACTAGAAATCAAGACGCAATTACTAGAGATCAAGGCGCAAGTACTGCTAGATCAAGGCACAATTACTAGAAATCAAGGCGCAATTACTAGAAATCAAGGCGCAATTACTAGAAATGAAGGCGCAATTACTGCTAGTTCAAGGTGCAATTACTAGAAATCAAGACGCAATTACTAGAGATCAAGGCGCAATTACTGCTAGATCAAGGTACAATTACTAGATATCGAGGCGCAATTACTTGAAATCAAGGCGCAATTACTAGAGATCAAGGCGCAATTACTAGAGATCAAGGCGCAATTACTAGAGATCAAGGTGCAATTACTTGAGATCAAGGCGCAATTATTTGAGATCAAGGTGCAATTACTAGAGATCAAGGCGCAATTACTAGAGATCAAGGCGCAATTACCAGAGATCAAGGCGCAATTAGTAGAGATCAAGGCGCAATTACTAGAGATCAAGGCGCAATTACTAGAGATCAAGGCGCAATTACTAGAGATCAATGCGCAATTACTAGAGATCAACACGCAATTACTAGAGATCAACACGCAATTACTAGAGATTAAGGCTCAATTACTTGAGATCAAGGCGCAATTACTTGAGATTAAGGCGCAATTACTAGAGATCAAGGTGCAATTACTTGAGATCAAGGCTCAATTACTAGAGATCAAGGCGCAATTACCTGAGATCAAGGCGCAATTACTTGAGATCAAGGCGCAATTACTGCTAGATCAAGGCACAATTACTAGAAATCAAGGCGCAATTACTAGAAATCAAGGCGCAATTACTGCTAGATCAAGGTACAATTACTAGATATCAAGGCGCAATTACTTGAAATCAAGGCGCAATTACTAGAGATCAAGGCGCAATTACTAGAGATCAAGGCGCAATTACTAGAGATCAAGGCGCAATTACTAGAGATCAAGGTGCAATTACTTGAGATCAAGGCGCAATTATTTGAGATCAAGGTGCAATTACTAGAGATCAAGGCGCAATTACTAGAGATCAAGGCGCAATTACTAGAGATCAAGGCGCAATTACTAGAGATCAACACGCAATTACTAGAGATCAACACGCAATTACTAGAGATTAAGGCTCAATTACTTGAGATCAAGGCGCAATTACTTGAGATTAAGGCGCAATTACTAGAGATCAAGGTGCAATTACTTGAGATCAAGGCTCAATTACTAGAGATCAAGGCGCAATTACTTGAGATCAAGGCGCAATTACTTGAGATCAAGGCGCAATTACTAGAGATCAAGGCGCAATTACTAGAGATCAAGGTGCAATTACTAGAGATCAATGTGCAATTACTAGAGATCAAGGTGCAATTACTAGAGATCAAGGCGCAATTACTAGAGATCAAGGCGCAATTACTGGAGATCAAGGCGCAATTACTGGAGATCAAGGCGCAATTACTGGAGATCAAGGCGCAATTAGCAATTACTAGAGATCAAGGCTCAATTACTAGAGATCAATGCGCAATTACTACAGATCAACACGCAATTACTAGAGATCAACACGCAATTACTAGAGATCAAGGCGCAATTACTGGAGATCAAGGCGCAATTACTGGAGATCAAGGCGCAATTACTAGAGATCAAGGCGCAATTACTGGAGATCAAGGTGCAATTACTGGAGATCAAGGCGCAATTACTAGAGATGAACACGCAATTACTAGAGATCAAGGCTCAATTACTAGAGATCAATGCGCAATTACTAGAGATCAACACGCAATTACTAGAGATCAACACGCAATTACTAGAGATCAACACGCAATTACTAGAGATCAAGGCGCAATTACTTGAGATCAAGGCGCAATTACTTGAGATTAAGGCGCAATTACTAGAGATCAAGGTGCAATTACTTGAGATCAAGGCTCAATTACTAGGATCAAGGCGCAATTACTTGAGATCAAGGCGCAATTACTTGAGATCAAGGCTCAATTACTAGAGATCAAGGCGCAATTACTAGAGATCAAGGCTCAATTACTAGAGATCAAGGCGCAATTACTGGAGAACAAGGCGCAATTACTGGAGATCAAGGCTCAATTACTAGAGATCAAGGCTCAATTACTAGAGATCAAGGCACAATTACTAGAGATCAAGGCACAATTACTAAAGATCAAGGTGCAATTACTAGAGATCAAGGCTCAATTACTAGAGATCAAGGCTCAATTACTGGAGATCAAGGCGCAATTACTAGAGATCAAGGCTCAATTACTAGAGATCAAGGCGCAATTACTAGAGATCAAGGCGCAATTACTAGAGATCAATGTGCAATTACCAGAGATCAAGGTGCAATTACTAGAGATCAAGGCGCAATTACTAGAGATCAAGGCGCAATTACTGGAGATGAACACGCAATTACTAGAGATCAAGGCTCAATTACTAGAGATCAATGCGCAATTACTAGAGATCAACACGCAATTACTAGAGATCAAGGCGCAATTACTGGAGATCAAGGCGCAATTACTGGAGATCAAGGCGCAATTACTAGAGATCAAGGCGCAATTACTGGAGATCAAGGCGCAATTACTGGAGATCAACGCAATTACTAGAGATGAACACGCAATTACTAGAGATCAAGGCTCAATTACTAGAGATCAATGCGCAATTACTAGAGATCAACACGCAATTACTAGAGATTAAGGCTCAATTACTTGAGATCAAGGCGCAATTACTTGAGATTAAGGCGCAATTACTTGAGATCAAGGCGCAATTACTTGAGATCAATTACTAGAGATCAAGGCGCAATTACTAGAGATCAAGGCGCAATTACTAGAGATCAAGGCGCAATTACTAGAGATCAATGTGCAATTACTAGAGATCAAGGTGCAATTACTAGAGATCAAGGCGCAATTACTAGAGATCAAGGCGCAATTACTGGAGATCAAGGCGCAATTACTAGAGATCAAGGCGCAATTACTGGAGATCAAGGCGCAATTACTGGAGATCAAGGCGCAATTAGTAGAGATGAACACGTAATTACTAGAGATCAAGGCTCAATTACTAGAGATCAAGTCTCAATTACTAGAGATCAAGGCGCAATTACGTGAGATCAAGGCGCAATTACTAGAGATCAAGGTGCAATTACTTGAGATCAAGGCGCAATTACTATAGATCAAGGCGCAATTACTAGAGATGTAGATACGCAATTACTAGAGATCAAGGCTCAATTACTAGAGATCAAGGCGCAATTACTAGAGATCAAGGCTCAATTACTAGAGATCAAGGCGCAATTACTGGAGATCAAGGCGCAATTACTGGAGATCAAGGCGCAATTACTAGAGATCAAGGCGCAATTACTGGAGATCAAGGCGCAATTACTGGAGATCAAGGCGCAATTACTAGAGATGAACACGCAATTACTAGAGATCAAGGCTCAATTACTAGAGATCAATGCGCAATTACAAAAGATCAACACGCAATTACTAGAGATTAAGGCTCAATTACTTGAGATCAAGGCGCAATTACTTGAGATTAAGGCGCAATTACTAGAGATCAAGGTGCAATTACTTGAGATCAAGGCTCAATTACTAGAGATCAAGGCGCAATTACTTGAGATCAAGGCGCAATTACTTTAGATCAATTACTAGAGATCAAGGCGCAATTACTAGAGATCAAGGCGCAATTACTAGAGATCAAGGCGCAATTACTAGAGATCAATGTGCAATTACTAGAGATCAAGGTGCAATTGCTAGAGATCAAGGCGCAATTACTAGAGATCAAGGCGCAATTACTGGAGATCAAGGCGCAATTACTAGAGATCAAGGCGCAATTACTGGAGATCAAGGCGCAATTACTGGAGATCAAGGCGCAATTAGTAGAGATGAACACGTAATTACTAGAGATCAAGGCTCAATTACTAGAGATCAAGTCTCAATTACTAGAGATCAAAGCGCAATTACGTGAGATCAAGGCGCAATTACTAGAGATCAAGGTGCAATTACTTGAGATCAAGGCGCAATTACTATAGATCAAGGCGCAATTACTAGAGATGTAGATACGCAATTACTAGAGATCAAGGCTCAATTACTAGAGATCAAGGCGCAATTACTGGAGATCAAGGCGCAATTACTGGAGATCAAGGCGCAATTACTAGAGATCAAGGCTCAATTACTAGAGATCAAGGCTCAATTACTAGAGATCAAGGCGCAATTACTAGAGATCAAGGTGCAATTACTAGAGATCAAGGCACAATTACTAGAGATCAAGGTGCAATTACTAGAGATCAAGGCGCAATTACTAGAGATCAAGGCTCAATTACTAGAGATCAAGGCTCAATTACTGGAGATCAAGGCGCAATTACTAGAGATCTAGATTCGCAATTACTAGAGATCAAGGCTCAATTACTAGAGATCAAGGCTCAATTACTAGAGATCAAGGCGCAATTACTAGAGATCAAGGCTCAATTACTAGAGATCAAGGCGCGGTTGTTCAAGGCCTGGATAACTTGTCCACAGTGAACAAGTCTTATCCAACAGATAAATTTGATAAAAATGTTTTATAAAATAACATGTATAAGAAAAGCGCTCTGATTGGTCAATTTCATTGTAGGATCACAATAACCAAACACGGGAATTTGACGTGTTCTACATACAAAAAGTAAATCATGCCATCATCATTTTAAACATTTATTAACAATCAAATGCGTTTTAGAGTTTTCGATTTGTATTTAAAATTGGCTAACCATTTTTTTAGGTAGATATTCTTCAGATTTCAATATTGGAAATGAAGAACAGAACTGGATCGCCTTTGTTTCATACTGAACGCTTCATTGAAGGAAAGTACGTCAAATACAACTCGAACTCTGGGTACATTCATCTTGATGATACACTGAGAGCTACGCCACAAGTAAGTTGTGTGATTCAGCGGCATTAATGACCATGTATGTATATGTAGTTTATCTACTGTTTCGTCAGAAGGCCCTTTGTTAGAGAGTGAAAATCCTTCGTCAGAGAGTGAAAATCCTTCGTCAGAGAGTGAAGATCCTTCGTCAGAGAGTGAAGGACCTTCGTCAGAGAGTGAAGGACCTTCGTCAGAGAGTGAAGGACCTTCGTCAGAGAGTGAAGATCCTTCGTCAGAGAGTGAAGATCCTTCGTCAGAGAGTGAAGGGCCTTCGTCAGAGAGTGAAGGACCTTCGTCAGAGAGTGAAGATCCTTCGTCAGATTGAAGGACCTTCGTCAGAGAGTGAAGATCCTTTGTTAGAGAGTGAAGGACCTTCGTCAGAGAGTGAAGGGCCTTCGTCAGAGAGTGAAGGACCTTCGTCAGAGTGCAGTTCCTTCGTCAGATTGAAGGCCCTTCGTCAGAGAGTGAATATCCTTTGTCAGAGAGTGAAAGACCTTCGTCAGAGAGTGAAGGACCTTCGTCAGAGAGTGAAGATCCTTCGTCAGAGAATGAAGATCCTTCGTCAGAGAGTGAAGATCCTTCGTCAGAGTTCGTCAGAGTGAAGGACCTTCGTCAGAGAGTGAAGGCCCTTCGTCAGAGAGTGAAGATCCTTCGTCAGAGAGTGAAGATCCTTCGTCAGAGAGTGAAGGCCCTTCGTCAGAGAGTGAAGATCCTTCGTCAGAGAGTGAAGGACCTTCGTCAGAGAGTGAAGGACCTTCGTCAGAGAGTGAAGATCGTTCGTCAGAGAGTGAAGATCCTTCGTCAGAGAGTGAAGATCCTTCGTCAGAGAGTGAAGGACCTTCGTCAGAGAGTGAAGATCCTTCGTCAGAGAGTGAAGATCCTTCGTCAGAGAGTGAAGGACCTTCGTCAGAGAGGGAAGATCCTTCGCTAGAGAGTGAATGACCTTCGTCAGAGAGTGAAGGGCCTTCGTCAGAGAGTGAAGGACCTTCGTCAGAGTGCAGTTCCTTCGTCAGAGAGTGAAGGACCTTCGTAAGAGAGTGAAAATCCTTCGTCAGAGAGTGAAGATCCTTCGTCAGAGAGTGAAGGACCTTCGTCAGAGAGTGAATATCCTTCGTTAGAGAGTGAAGGACCTTCGTCAGAGAGCGAAGGGCCTTCGTCAGAGAGTGAAGGACCTTCGTCAGAGAGTGAAGGACCTTCGTCAGAGAGTGAAGGACCTTCGTCAGAGAGTGAAGGACCTTCGTCAGAGAGTGAAGGACCTTCGTCAGAGAGTGAAGGACCTTCGTCAGAGAATGAAGGACCTTCGTCAGAGAGCGAAGGGCCTTCGTCAGAGAGTGAAGGACCTTCGTCAGAGAGTGAATATCCTTCGTCAGAGAGTGAAGATCCTTCGTCAGAGAGTGAAGGACCTTCGTCAGAGAGTGAAGATCCTTCGCTAGAGAGTGAAGGACCTTCGTCAGAGAGTGAAGGACCTTCGTCAGAGAGTGAAGATCCTTCGTCAGAGAGTGAAGGACCTTCGTCAGAGAGTGAAGGTCCTTCGTCAGAGAGTGAAGGACCTTCGTCAGAGAGTGAAGATCCTTCGTCAGAGAGTGAAGGACCTTCGTCAGAGAGTGAATATCCTTCGTCAGAGAGTGAAGGACCTTCGTCAGAGAGTGAAGGACCTTCGTCAGAGAGTGAAGGACCTTCGTCAGAGAGTGAAGGACCTTCGTCAGAGAGTGAAGGACCTTCGTCAGAGAGTGAAGGACCTTCGTCAGAGAGTGAAGGACCTTCGTCAGAGAGTGAAGGACCTTCGTCAGAGAGTGAAGGACCTTCGTCAGAGAGTGAAGGACCTTCGTCAGAGAGTGAAGGACCTTCGTCAGAGAGTGAAGGACCTTCGTCAGAGAGTGAAGGACCTTCGTCAGAGAGTGAAGGACCTTCGTCAGAGAGTGAAGGACCTTCGTCAGAGAGTGAAGGACCTTCGTCAGAGAGTGAAGGACCTTCGTCAGAGAGTGAAGGACCTTCGTCAGAGAGTGAAGGACCTTCGTCAGAGAGTGAAGGACCTTCGTCAGAGAGTGAAGGACCTTCGTCAGAGAGTGAAGGACCTTCGTCAGAGAGTGAAGGACCTTCGTCAGAGAGTGAAGGACCTTCGTCAGAGAGTGAAGGACCTTCGTCAGAGAGTGAAGGACCTTCGTCAGAGAGTGAAGGACCTTCGTCAGAGAGTGAAGGACCTTCGTCAGAGAGTGAAGGACCTTCGTCAGAGAGTGAAGGACCTTCGTCAGAGAGTGAAGGACCTTCGTCAGAGAGTGAAGACCTTCGTCAGAGAGTGAAGGACCTTCGTCAGAGAGTGAAGGACCTTCGTCAGAGAGTGAAGGACCTTCGTCAGAGAGTGAAGGACCTTCGTCAGAGAGTGAAGGACCTTCGTCAGAGAGTGAAGGACCTTCGTCAGAGAGTGAAGGACCTTCGTCAGAGAGTGAAGGACCTTCGTCAGAGAGTGAAGGACCTTCGTCAGAGAGTGAAGGACCTTCGTCAGAGAGTGAAGGACCTTCGTCAGAGAGTGAAGGACCTTCGTCAGAGAGTGAAGGACCTTCGTCAGAGAGTGAAGGACCTTCGTCAGAGAGTGAAGGACCTTCGTCAGAGAGTGAAGGACCTTCGTCAGAGAGTGAAGGACCTTCGTCAGAGAGTGAAGGACCTTCGTCAGAGAGTGAAGGACCTTCGTCAGAGAGTGAAGGACCTTCGTCAGAGAGTGAAGGACCTTCGTCAGAGAGTGAAGGACCTTTGTCAGAGAGTGAAGGACCTTCGTCAGAGAGTGAAGATCCTTCGTTAGAGAGTGAAGGATGTGAGTGAAGGACCTTCGTCAGAGAGTGAAGGACCTTTGTCGGAGAGTGAAGGACCTTCGCCAGAGAGTGAAGGACCTTCGTCAGAGAGTGAAGGACCTTCGTCAGAGAGTGAAGGACTTTGTCAGAGAGTGAAGGACCTTCGTCAGAGAGTGAAGGACCTTCGTTAGAGAGTGAAGGACCTTCACCAGAGAGTGAAGGACCTTCGTCAGAGAGTGAAGGACCTTGTCATAAAGTGAAGGACCTTGCCAGAGAGTGAAGGACCTTCGTTGTGAATCTTGTCAGAGTTGATTTTGCGAACATTGAAAGTATTTATTACAAGGTTCAAATAATTAATAAAATGCGTTCCGAGTGACGTTTTGATTATGTCAGAAAAGCCTCAATACGCGAGGTGCAAATTCTGAAGGTGAAAACAAAAAATTTCCGAGCGAATTTAAGAGAGTATTTCTGAGAAGAATTGCGTTGAGAGTAAACGAAGCACTTCAAAACACGTCGTTGTCATACGGAAAGATAAACACAAACGCGCAATGCACGACGGTTGACACTCACTCTTTAAGTTACGTCACGTAATGTAGTCGCCAGACCCTTTGCCATTTGCAAAAATGCTTGCAGGTAATTCAAAATATCGCATTTTGGCAATTTTCGAGATATCGTCGAATCGAATAAACTAAATATTAAATTACATATTATTTTTTTATTGATGTGTTCGCCACTGCCAAATCACGATATTTTCTCAACCTCATCCAATAATTGTTAATTATAAAAAGTATATAACTACTCACATGACGTTGAGCTATTTTTTTCTTCTCAAGGCATTCAGCCACTTCACTTTTGAAAGATCAAACCACAAGAAAATGGTTGTAGACATTCAAGGTAAAGTTCGTACGTGTGCACATCGTGCTAGGACGAGTTGCAAAAGTCGAAAGGCAAGACAGTCGAATCGAAAAAATATGGCAGATCAAATTTTAAAATGGCAGATCAAATTTGGTCGGACATTTTCTCCATGTAATTTCTGACCGTTATTTCAGGCACTGCATTTGTATAGAGATTCTATATTTTTAAATTTTAAATGTAAATATAATTTAATCCAGTCTTTCTGTGTTTATTTGTGCATCATGTTTAGGCGTCGGTGACTTGTACACGGATCCTCAAATTCACTGCACAAATCTCGGGGAATACGGAGAAGCAAATCTTGGAACCAATGGGATGGCTCTATTTTTTAGTTCCCATCGTTGTAACAAGTATGTTATATAAGAGGGTATTACAAGTAACTAGGCTCTCGGCAACGACCTCCGTAGCTCAGTGGTCAGAGCACTGCACTAGCATCGCGGGGTCGCGAGTTTAATTTTAGCCGGAAGGCCTTGAAGTTGCATTTTTCGCAACTGGTCCCGCGGTTTGGTCTTAAAATGTATATTGTTGCATTTTTCGCAACTGGTCCCGCGGTTTGGTCTTAAAATGTATATTGTTTCGCTAGCCGCTACCTATATCCCGACTACCATTCCAGAAACACATCAAATGCATTCACAATCCACATATGGCAATATGATAATTATTTCGAAATCTGAATAACTGTACAGGTATATAAATAAGATTACTCATACAGAAATACACACATGCAAACAAAGGACAAGGTTACATAAACAAATATTTACCCGGTAGTCCCTTGGTTTGAGATCACGGCTAGGAAAATAACTTAGATTCACGTCAGAAAAGGGTTATCGAGCGAAAGACCAACAGCTAAAAACCGCATGTAAACTATCGTTCGATAGTTTTTCCGACTTCTGTCCGACAATTTCGTATATGAAACACTCCCGCCATAGAGTAGATATACATGTACACAATTTATGTGTTAACCCCTAAATATATTACAAATCAATCAAGACACAATATAAACCATTGCAAACATTTTTAACATGTTAGTTCTTCTCATCCACTGGTATAAGCACCACACGTTTGTTAACAGCTCTATCCACTGTTACGTAGTCTTGACCACGATATGTAACTGTTGGTTCACCAAGTTTGGGGTTCTTGTATTGGATTTCCACGTTTCGCACTTTGCCATCAGTCCCTGGTTTCGCTTTAGAAACCTTGGCAAGCTTCCAGCTGCCTCTCACCTGATTTGAATCTTGAACAAGCACAACATCACCCACCATCATGTCCCGTCGACAGACCGTCAAACAGACCGTTTGTAGCTCTGAAAATGTCAAGACACCAATTGCAACGGCAAGTGCTTTCTTTACGGATTTTATCAAGGCTTCTGAACATCCGTTTTGCCAAGGTGCGTCAGCCGACGTGAAGTCCCATTGCATTCCCTTTTCTGCTCCAAAGTCCTGGAGTTCATCCCAATTCCATGCTTTAGCGATAATTTGGAGTTCTTCGTTGGCTGCGGTAAGCTGCGTACCATTGTCTGATCGTACTAAGCTTGACAGGATAGCCTCTCATGGATACAAATCTCCTCAGTACCATCAGGAACGTCTCTGCGCTATAATCCGGTGCTAAGTCGACGTGAACGGCTCGAGTCGCAAGACAGTTGAATAGGACACCGTATGCTTTCCCGATGGTCCTTTTCTTCACTTCGTCTCTGATTTTAAAGGGTCCAAACAGGTCGATTCCAGTGCAGGTCCAAGGTGGCGATGTCTTTAGACGATTTTCTGGGATTTTCCCCATCGTTTGACCGACAAGCTTCTTTTCGATCTTCTTACATCGTATACAGTTAAATTTGATCGACTTTACCATCTTTTGTAGTCTGATGTTCCAGAATCTCGATCGGATCTTGCTCGTGGTGGCTGCTACACCTTGGTGCCCTCGAGAAAAGCGATGCTTGTAAGGTAATAGAGGTACCTCACATATGTTATAGCTCATTTGCATCCACTTTTCTGCGCGACCACCGATAACCGTTATCTTGATCTTGTTTTATCGACGCTTGAGCATCTTTTATCCAGAATTGTTCAGCCTTTGCTATATCTGCTGCTGTTAATGTTTTAGCTGCATTCTTCAGGCTCGGTTTCGGATCCTTCTGAAACACGGCTAAGATTCTCGCGGTTGTTCTTATCATCCTTGTATACGTGCGGAATCGAGTGATATCTATCTTTGATGAATGGGTGTCGTTGGTCTTTGCGTTAATTGCCATTACGGCTTTTATTCTTTCGGGTAATTCTCCTTCGTTGAAGGTCTGCATTACTGGCCACTTAGACACAGGAAACTCCAAGAATTTTGGGCCATTTTGCCACAAACTTATTAGGCCGATCTCGTCTGGTATTTTCCCTCTTGTTATCCAATCAGCGATGTTGGATACCCCGTCTATCCAATACCAGTCTGCAGGCTTTGTTCCTTCTTGAATTTCACCTATGCGAGTAGCAGCGAAAGTGTTGAATCCATCGTACGTTTCTTTCTGGATCATTGCACGGACAATCTGGGAATCAACGATGTGGTACCGTTCTGTGAAGTGGTATCTTGATTCCTTTTCAATAAACACCTTCAATCGTTTGTCGAGAACTGCTGCACACAGTTCGATTCGGTCGATCGATATCTTCTTGATTGGGACGAGGAATTTGAATTGATGCTATAAGGCTGCTCTGATATCGTCCATTCTTAGTTTCCCATCTGGCACAGGCACATGCTCCATATGCGTTGTCTGATCTGTCACTGAAGATAATAAGAGCTGGTTTACCGACTGCATCTGGTGGCTTGAGGCATCTCTTGAACACGATTCCCTCCATTCCGAAAATGTCCCTGAAGAACTCTATCCACTTCTTTCTACACTCTTCTGGAACAGGATCATCCCAATCCAGCTTCTTCTCGCTTCCCCACAGTTGTCGCATCATTATTTTAGCTCGGACTGTGAATGGTCCTGCCAATCCTAAAGGGTCATAGATACTGTTGTCGTTTTGGGAAAAGTTGAGTTTGACTTCATAGTGGAAACAATCTTCAGATGGGTTCCAAGCGATGCCGAGTACCTTCTCTTTGCTTGCTGCTTGCTCATTGTGGATATCTCTCCTATCAGCAGGATCGCTGGAGAAAACCCAACCTTTCATTTCAAACCCTCCTTTGTCAACCATGCACCTCATCCACTTCTCTTGTCACTTGACAGGCTTTCTCCTTCGTGCTCACACTGTCTATAATATCGTCCATATAGGTATTGTCATTCACCAACTTTGCTGCTTCTGGATACTCCTCCTGGCTCATCTCTGTTGTCTTCCTCAAGGCTACTGTTGCGATGGTACCAGCTGGTTTGTCACCAAATGAGACAGTCTGGATAATGTAGGTATCGGGCTGAGCCCCCGGGCTCTCGATCAGTGTTCATATTTCGCCAGAGGAATCGGTGCGTGTGTTGGTCGATGATCCCGGTTCTCACATCTTCTTTATGTCTCCCACCATGCCAACCGCATTTTCTCTAAATCGTATCAATACCCCGAGCAGATTGTTTAAGAGATCGGGTCCTTTGGCCCAGTATTCATTTAGCGCGTGTCCCATACATTTATCACTGCACAAATTGGTTATCACTGCACGTTAAAATAATCCCTGAATTATCCAGTCCTCTGTTATCCGCCTCAGCCTTCGGCTTCGGCAGATAAACATTGACCTCGGTCTGGATAATTCTTGATATCATGCTCAGCCTCATCCAATAATTGTTTATTATCTTTCGAGTTCGATTCCCATCTCGGAGTTCAAAAACCATTTCTGAGGATTTGAAACTAACGAACGTGAGAAACATTGTCCAATGGACCTATTTTCTTTTTTATCTAGGATATGCGATTCAATGGCATTGTCTCCGTTCGACTTAAGCGAGTTGGAAATGAAAAGAATGGATGTACAGTCTCAGCTGTTGAAAAATTCTCAGACTTTAAGAAAAGAATTGAGTTGTTTGTCGGTGTTTAATAACAAGGATGATAAATTGGTGACTCCACCGTCTTCGCCATGTTCACCAGCAAGTCCACCGTTGTCAGCTTCTTCAATAGAGTCGGACTCAAGCCCGGGGGACAGCAGTGGGGTATGTAGTACTTTCAGATGCACAACGGTGTGGAGGAGAGCTATCCATTCTAGCTAAAGAGGGATCAGCCTGCGACTTGTTTTTCGCTCTCGCTCCCCATTATATTAAACATTTGAAAACGATATCCCATTTCCCTAACAATTAAATCAAAGCTTACATATAAACAATATATACGAACAATCTAACTTAACTAACAATACAATTAGTTTAGTTTAGTTTAGTCCTATTCAAATATCTTCATCTTTGATGTTTTTTTGGTAACTTATTTCAAAGTCTTGATGCCAAACAGTACTTATACTTTTCTCATAAGTATATTTGGTTTTTGTTTTTCGAGTGTAAAATCGATTAAATTGTTACGATGATTATGATTCAAGTTATTACGAACGATGATCCATCCACCCACCCACCCACCCGCCATCCATGAATGCGTTCCTTCGTCCGTCCATCCACTCACACCCATACACACGGCCATACACCCACCCATATAAACACACGCCCATACACCCACCCACACACATACACACACACACCCATACACCCACCCATTCACCCACACATACACACACTCCCATACACCCTATGTCCCATCCATCCATTATCCATCTAGAAAATCATCCATCTGACAATGGGATTGTGTTTGCAAGGGTACCTGAATTACTGGTTAATAACTAGTTATAACCGACCTTAAATCGTAGTCTTTCGCAAACCCTATCAATTGGGCTTCTAGCCTGTTGGGGTTTTCCGTTCACCCGAGAGTAATAAAAATATAATAAACTAATAATAAATAATAATACTAATTTTTGAGAATTTATTTGCCCTGAATTTTATCGTTTAAAGGTCAACTATACCTTTTGAGGTTCTATTTTGCTCCGAAAGATATATCATCTAACTTTGTAAAGGTGAAGAAGAAAAAAATGAATTTCATGATATAGCGCAGGATTTATTGAGGAGTATTTCTTCGGATCTCTTGTTGCACGACCGCGTTTTGAGAAGAATGGCACTATTACCGGTATGACGTCATAGTGTCATACTCGTAATAGGTTTATTGAACAAAATAATATACCAGTGCTTGATATTTGGTTTGTCACTTATCACTCACCCAAGAGTAAACAGTATTTCCAATTTCACTAAAATAAAACCAAAATATACAGTAATTTCTAGCCGTGTGACATCATTATGACATCACATACCGGTTAGTACCAGGCTTTCTTCCGACGCGGTCGTTGTTCAACTAAGTTTATCAAAAGTGCTGAAAACTCGATCTTTAACAGATCATAAAAGCAGAACCGAGTAACCAATTTCAATTATTTCTTCGGTTTTGAATTGAACTTTTCGAATTCTAACGAAAAATAGAATAACCTCAAAAGGTATAGTTGACCTTTAACGAATTCTTAACTCAAAATTCAAAGCTTGAACATTTTGTAATAAATAGAACATTCTGACATTTTCTGGCATATGTAGTTATTTAGTTACTAGGATATTTAAGGACCACAATATAAACTACTTCGTTCCAGTGGTTCTGTATCCTATTAAAAAGTTGTTTAAAGTTGTTTAAATAGTAAACCAACCTATCTGTAAACTAAGTTGTTAAATCATTAATAATTCATGAAGATAATTCAAAATAAATTAATATTTAATCTTCATCTTTAACACAAGATAAAACATTGATTAATAAAACATCAATGTTTTATCAAAGTTAACTTGCTCAAATTGAGCTTTTTCGGAGTTAAAATAATTTGTTTGTACCGTTTCTACAACTTCCAAACAAAATATACATCATATTCTATTCATTTTACAAGTTCGTTAAAATATTTGCGGCCGATGTTTATAGGCAGTTACAACGGCTCGCCATTGTAACTGCCCATAAACATCTACCGCTCATGTTTTAACTACTATTTATTGATCCGTTTTTCTTGTTCCGTGATCTTTACAATTGGGAGATCGTTTAATTTTTTAGGACGAATTTCATGGAAATGGTGGCTGTTTCTTTGGTGCATTTTCTCACAGATCATCGGCTGTCGCGAGTGAGATAAGCAAAGCATCAGAATTACTTCGTGAAACTACATCGGTCTTGGGTGAAGTAAGTTTTATCTACTAGTTTAGGAGAAACATTCTGGTATTCTATTAAGTCTAATACAAATGCTGCAATCTTTTTTGAGCGATTGAATGCGAAGAGTGCCTCGTCTGGTTTGAGTGGTTTCCTGCATCGCCCTAACTTATGTACTTTCCCAAACTTATCTACGTCCTTTTTCCACAAAGCTCGGATGTAGAGGACAACAACAGATTTTCATGACTGGCCGATAATCTTAACTCGAGAGAAGTATTTCACAGGGGTTCGTGTTCTTGTTTTTCTCAATTAGATTCACTTCGTCTTGGCCAAAATGAACGAAGCGGGAAGATTTAGCGACAAAGAACCAGATCAAGTGTCCGCCATGTTTCATTTGAAACATTCTGCTGCATGCATTTATCCACCAGCTGTGAAAACGCAGGCTCAAATATTCCTTCAGATCCCTCATGATACCTTGTCATCCCTGTCTGTTGAGGTATGGCAACTTTCGTTAAACATATTGTACTAGGATTTGGGCTACTCATGGGCTACCCTATGGATTTCCAGTACAAATTGAATTTACACATTCGAAGCTCACAGGAGCTATATGTATGTTCCAGGCAAAAAGTGAAACCAAACTTGGCGGATATTGTTCGTCAGTTTCAGTCTCCTACGTGGTCTTGTACGTCATGAGTTAAGGTGAAGGCTAAAAGGGATGAATCAAAAGGACCTTCACATTTTCTAGAACTACTGAATACTAACCCTAATCTCAATCCTAATCCTAACCTTGATCCTAACCTTAAACCTAACCCTAACCGTAGCTAACCCTAACCTAACGAAAAATAAAGACAAAACCAGGAAGGTCCGTTTGAGTTATCCCTTTTAGCCACCCTCATGAGTTACAGGCCTTTTCACGACATTGTACTTCTTGTTTCGTACGGGCGAAATTTTGCACGTGAGCTGAACATGACTAGCCCAATGAAATATGACGTCATTCATATGACGTCATTCATATTAAGTTATCACATATGAGTAGTATAGGTTAATCATGTCGATGAATTTTCTTGTTTCCCTGATAGAATAGAAACACTACACATCCTCACAGATGATCATAAGTGTTAAGTTGTCGCGAAAATATTTTGTGCAGTTAAATTAATAAAATTAGCACACTGTTCCCAGTTAACGCGGTAGCTCAACTGGTGGAGCAGAGGACTGGTATCCCGAAGGTGCGAGTTCAAATCCCGCTCTAGTCAACAATTTGCCGTCGACTCAGTAATGTAGGTTAATCATGTCGATAAATTTTCATGTAACCCTGAGGATGATTCTCACCTTTTCCTAATTAGGACAACGAAGAAAACCGACTAGTTGGCTTTGAGCTCATGGAAACAGCTTGCGATGATGGCGACCGAGAGGCCATGCTTTACATGGCACATGCTCATGAGTCTGGTAATGGTCTGGGCAGTGAAAGGTATAGAGACGAATTGTGAAGTTTCTTAACTGTATATATATGTAATTATGTTATACATACATCTGACCAATGAGCTTTATACAAGGGCGTACGCAGGATTTTTCAAACGGGGTCGTTTTACCTCTCATAAAATTATTTCGGGATGGGGGGTGGGCAGTGCGAGTAGGATTATATTTAGTCAGTAAATCAGTAATATAAATAGGTGCCTGGTCATGTAAAGCTTTGAAAGTAATCCACAGTATCTTAAAAACAATCCTTGTTCTCACTGTCAACCAGTGAAGATTACGAAGTACAGGGGAGAGACTAGTGACATCAGTTGTCTGAAAATGGGGGATTTACTATTTAGTAATATTCTCTGACCTGCTAGCTAGTGACATCAGTTATTTGAAAATGTAGATAACGGTAAAAAGAAAGAGTCGCCACGTACCTATGGCTACACCAACAAGTTTTGTGATTGGTTGATTAAAACAATAAAATAATAAAATCAACCACAAAGAAACCAATGACTAACTCTAACCACTTTTGTTCAATGTAACCAATCACAAAACCTGTTCATTTTAGGTACGTATTTACCTAAAAGAAATCGTTCTTCGTTAACCTACTTTTTTCAAGAAATTTTTGAAGGCTTCTTTCGTCATTTTGTTTTAATTCTGCAATTTGTTTCTATAACAAATTTGCCATTTTGCGGACTCTTTGTGTTTTGTTGTTTTCAAAATGAACATAGTTGATAAAAATAGAAAAGTTGCGTAGGAGACTGAAACTGACTTACAAGACCGCGTAATCGTAGTCATCGTTTCATATGTGCCAGAGGTTCTTCCACGCTCGTAGGAAGCATGCGAGGTAAAGTGGCCTCCATTTTCGTGTCAGCCATATTGGTGTAACCACCGTGGTCACACCAGTATGGCTGCCATACAGTCTTTCTTTAGAGATCAATGGTAATCATTGTGCAGCCATGATAGTTGCATTGTTATGTTATAGTGTAATGTTCAGCCAACAATACGATCACAACTTGTTAACAAGGTTGGGCACAGGAGCCCAACTCTGACGCCTGCGGTGTTTTCTCACATAAGCGCCGCGGTCTCAACTTTCATTAAATAAAACATCAGAATTTCTATAATATAGAATAAAACAGAGTTGGGCTCCCTGTGCATGGGCTGGGCAATAGCTAATATGCTTGTTCTATCAATATTGTTTTTTCTTGTTCCAACAACCGTTGTTGGTTCATCAGTACTGAACAACATTGTCGATACATGTTCAACAATATAGCAAAGCAAAAAGGTGGTGAACATCCGAGAGTTTTGGAACGAAATACTGACGTTTGGAGCGGAGCCCTTCGTTAGAGTAATACCATGGATAATAGAAAGACTGGATAGGAAACTAGCTGACGCCAGCAAACTAACCTTGTTGAAATTCATGAGATCACGAAGATGTCATGAGTATGCAGATTTTGCTGAGTTTCTCTTCGACTTATCTATATCTATATTGAAATTACTTATCTATAGCTATATTGAGATTCCAAAACGTTTCATCGTCTCACAAACCTGCGTAACGCCCGGGTCAAACGTCGAACTTTTCATGAGTCGAACTCAATGTAAATTAGGAAACTCTTTTGTTTAAGTTCATTTGCATTGAGTTCGACTCATGAAATGTTCAACGTTTGACCTGGGCCTAAGCCACGACTAAGTGTTCGAGGTAAATGTTGTTCGTTTTTGTTTCAGCAGTTTTCGTTTTGTTGTGAAGAAACTGGCGTCGTAAAAACTATGTTGTTTTAGTTGAAATTTGCGACGCGTTTTTCACCGTCTAAAGTTGGAACTCTTTTCGTCTAAAATGAGTAATGGTAGTCTGATGTTCCATCGTAAAGTGGCATTGTTATATTTTTTGGTAGTTTGACTATCATTTTTAGCTGTATTATTGCTAAAAGTTTCGATTTATGGAGATTTTGTGACGTCACAATTTTCAACTAGGTTTTCACGCGACTAAACGCGATCAACAACCTTAACCAATCAGCACGCTGGAAACGTCGCACATGATCTTAGTTTCCTATCCAGTCTTTCTATTATCCATGGTAATACGAAGAGCTCCGCTCGAAACGTCAGTATTTCGTTCCTACGCCAGCAGCACTCTACTTTTTTTACTACTCTTGAACTACTCTTGCATATTCAACAATGCTGTTCACCCATGATGGTTGCATTGTTACAGTATTGTTCAGTCAGCAACGGTGCATGTGCGATCTGCTTGGGAGGGGAGGTTGGTTTTTGGCGAGACTCTTGTTTTCAGAGGCACTGCTTTTGGGACTGTTTTTGAGAACATTATGTGAATTGTTTCAGCTCTCCTTCTTGGTCTGAAGCGATTCTACTTTACGAAGGTGTTATTAAAATAATGGAGAATCAGCCGCCAGAGGAGACCGAAGTTTCTCAGCTCACGCTGGATCCGTTGTACAAACTGTATGCGCGAGTGGCTGAGATGTACAGCGAGGGAGGACACGGGATGGAAAGGGATCCTCAAAAGGCTGGCGACATGTACACGAACGCGGCCGAACAAGCGATGAACGAGATGAAAGGGAAACTGGCGAATAAATATTACGCACTAGCTGAAGAGGCTTGGGGAGAGTTGGAATAGAAGGTAAATGCCCGGTGAGACTACGCAACGATAACACAACGCAACGATAGATACGATAACGATACAATAATTACGTGCGGTCACACTACGGGGTTGACTAAATCACGGGCGTTCGTTTTGGGTGACATCGATATGTTAGGTCAGCGGTCAACTTCGTTATCAGTTCGTTCGTCTTGTTCGTAGCAGGGTTCGTAACGAGTTCGAGGATTGTTTTAAATACGACACGTATTTAAATATTTGTAAAAATTTTTGGAAGTGGATTGAAAAGCACAGGCGGGGGTTAGGGTTAGGATTGGTGTTGGGTTCTATTAGGGTTATTGGATTCATGATAATGATAAATCCTTATGCCATTTCAGATTTTGTGATTATAATGAATCTCATTGAGAGAATGTGCTGGCTACGAACTGATTACGAAGAAACGAAGTTGTCCGCTGACCAAATATATCGATGTCACCTGCAACGAACGCCTGTGATGTAGTCAAACCCTCACACTACAACGATAAGCCCACCCTTGTTCAATAAAACCATGCAGACATTCAAGGAATTAAAAAGTATTCAATAGTCAGTTCATAAATGTTTATTATTAAGAGAAGAGTACTTTCTTATACGTTTAGCATTCTGATCCCATCCCAGTGTAGTCAAGATTATTGTTGTCATCTTTATTTTTTGCTTTCAGTCTACTGGTATTTCTTTGGTCAATACAGGAGGGGGTGGCTACTTTAAAACGACGTCATTGTAATTTCTGAAAAATAAATTCAGGAGAGACGATTATATGATAGCATACGGTATTCGCACTTGTCCACCATTAATTCATTCGTTAATTCGTTCGTTAATTCGTTCGTATATTCGTCTACCTATCCCATTTACCTATTCCCATTTACCTATCTTAAATGGGAACTGCAATAAATTACTTTTAAATAAAAGGCCTTTAAGTATAATGTTTTGCAATGTTAATAGTTTTTCGGTATCTCTGCTCTTGTATAGTCGATCAAATAACGTTTTCATTCTCGTGTTTAATGCTACTGGGCGCCGCCATTTTGAGTTTGCTCGACGGCTCAAAGTTGATGTACAGCGGGGGTTTTCTTTTCAAATTTCACGTTTGGTTAGCTTACGGTTACCTACGGTTAGGGTTAGGCTTAGGATCAAGGTTAGGGTTAGGATTACGACGCTTTTGATTTGATTTAATGCAAATTCTCATTAGTGGCCAGTCCGACACTGCATGAAACTAGATCTCACCAGGGCGTCTAATCTCACCTTGGAAGGCTGTTTATACATTTTCGCACACTTCTTCATGAACTTCCCCAGTTTCCCATCCTTTGACTTTGCCCTACTTGCAGCTCTCTTGATGCTGGTTTGCGAGGCGATCTCCTTCTCTCTGCGTTTCCCTTCGTACGTATTTTCAGCTGCCATCCGCGCCGCTACACCAGCTGCCGTGTGCTTCAAGCCACCAAGTTCTTTCTCGATACCTCGTTTAGCTATCTCCAGGATTTGGTCTTCATCACACTGTGCGCCATGGAAGCCAAGCTTTTTCGATGAGTTCTCTTTTAGACTCTATGAAAGTATATATGTAATTAGTACAGATATTATACCTCAACTATAAATTGTCCAATCAAAGAGCTAGATTTGTACCACGTGACCAGTCAATTTAAACTCGAATTCCTCGCTATTTCTCCGGGGCATGATATTTGACCTCGAATCACCCGCTGATGACAAATACACCGGGTGATCACGAATACTAATGTAACGGACCATGTGACGGATGAGTTACTTTTCGTGAGTTACTTTTCATGAGTTACTTTTCGTGGGTCAATTTTCGTGAGTCAATTTTCGTGAGTCACTTTTCGTCAGTTACTTTTCGTCAGTCATTTTTCATGAGTTACTTTTCGTGAGTTACTTTTCGTGAGTCACTTTTCGTGAGTTACTTTTCGTGAGTCACTTTTCCTGAGTTATCTTTTCTCGAGTTATCTTTTCCGTGAGTCACTTTTCGTGAGTTACTTTTCGTGTGTTATTTTTCGTCAGTTACTTTTCGTGAGTTACTTTTCGTGAGTTACTTTTCGTGAGTCACTTTTCGTGAGTTACTTTTCGTGATTCATTTTTCGTGAGTTACTTTTCGTGAGTCATTTTTCGTGAGTTACTTTTCGTGAGTTACTTTTCGTGAGTTACTTTTCGTGAGTCACTTTTCGTGAGTTGCTTTTCATGAATCACTTTTCGTAAGCCAGTTAATTAGTTCGCCGGTGAGTTACTTTTCGTGAGTCACAGCTGATAATTAATAAGGCGGCATCGCTTTGGGCACATGGATGGGGGTTCTATAGCAAAGCAAAGCGTGAGTTCTATAGCAAAGCGGCAAAGCGTGTACCTGGAGATGCGTTGGCGTCCACGACATTCGCCGAGCGTTGACGGCGGCTTGTTCCGGCGACGTGATGTGAACATCGGAAACGAGGGATTGTTTTCTGTCGATCACAGATTGTCGTCGTTGTTGGTTTACTAAAGACCTCTCGGCGCTAACAATATCTCCCACTAAGGAACTTCTACGGCGGCCAGTGGACCGACGAGAGCCTTCTCTGTAGCTTGCTAAAATTGACGACACAAATTATAACATTGATTTAATATAACACCGCTTCTGATTGGCTAGCGGGTGAAATTTCTGCCCCCTGGGAATTTCAGCCTGGGTAAATGGCAGTCAATATATTTGCAGTTTGGACTGCTTCACTTTGTCCGCTAAAAAATTACTGTTGTTAATATACTCTATTTTGCTCTTATAATTTGCCCAAACATTGAATAAGATTGAACACTTTATGCCCCTGATTCCAACGAAATGTTCATGCATATTATTTACTTCATATTCTTCACTATTGGTCGCCATGTTTATCAGTTTTGTGTACTTTAGTATGCATGCTCAAGTTAAGAATACATGCATGATTTCAACCCCGGGCTGAAATTTCTTGTCGATTACATGAGATTTTTCATCCCGGTTGACCGGACTGAAATTTTCTTCCCGTATTCTTAACGTATTCAGAATCAGTAACATATTCAGAATCAGTAACATATTCAGAGTAATAAACTCCTCAGAGTGAGTAACTTGTTCAGAGTAATAAATGCAGTCTCAGCGACTGTTACATATATGTGGAATTGTTCAATTTCTTTGTTGAATTCCCCCGGCTTCTTACGGGAGTTTAGATTTCCATGAAATTCTACTTACCATCATGTTGATATTGCTTGAGTCGTGATTTCGATGCAATGTTCGAGGCTGTCTGTGCTACTTCATCTTGGAAACTCATTCTTCTTTCACTTCTAGACGATCGTTTTTCTTCACGTGATGCTATATATAACCGATTATATAAATGGTTGCATCTTACATACGCTGTGATTGGTCAATTAAGCCTGGATTTCACGAGCGACGCAAGCATAAGCGAAAGCACAGGAGCTATGCGTGAAAACGAACTGCATGTTGTCTTGCATTGCGTTACCAGTCGTCAATCTTTCTGCAGATTCTGCCATCTTGTATTCGTATGACAGCGCGCGGTTACACGAAAGACCTCGTACGAGTACTTTGATTGGCTATACGTAATTAGATATCCAAAACTACGTTGTGTTCAGTTTTCACGATCACAATGCAAGCCCAAGCATAAGCGCAGGCAGAAGGAAAGGAAACTTTTTCATCCTTGTGCTTGCGCTTAGTATGCTTGCGCTTGCGTCGACCCTGTTTTCGTTGTGAAATAAGGACTCTTATGCTTGCGTCAGTGCTTGCGCTTGTGTCGACCCTGTGCGTCACCGCTCGTGAAAACCAGGTTTACCGTATTTGCATGAGACTATGCAAACATGGTTATGACGTCACGGTACATTTGTCAGTCTTATTTTATAAAAGAAATGGAAAATGGACGCTTTGTGTTTACATAACCTGATGCAAATACTCGATCTGACCTGAAGAAGGACACGTCGTCCATGAATATGTACGTATAACTACTCTTACTTAAATATTTTTACACATTGAAGTTCTCTTATATCTCTTTTTCATATTATATCCAGTGATATCCGTTATAATCAATATACTGTTTGCCAACTATTTATAATATTAAACACCGGTGTAGGTCCAATTACCCGCCATGCATATACTATACAAACAAAACACATGGAGTCAGTGTAGCTCAATAGCGAAGCACGGTAATGACGTCAGTGTATTTGTCTGAGTTTGCTATAAATGTTTGCATTCCAAACAATAGAATAATCATCGTTAGGAATCTCGTGAGAATCAATTTCGATTTGTTTGTCTGAGCTTTGGTTCTATAAATAGCATTAACGCGCTCCGCTATTGGTTAGAGTGTCACCAATCTGGGGCTCACATACGAACTTGGATTGTACTTGCTCTCGACAACATGTATTGTAGTAGAGCTGAATTGGAAATTTTTTGAGTGTCATTATTAAGAGCTATGTTTCCGAATTCACGGTATATACTTCATGGTAACACTAGACCGGGTTTCCATCTGTTTTTTATACCCCTAACCCCAACCGTAACCTAAATCCTAACCCTAACCGTAACTCTAATCCTAACCATAACCCTAATAATAACCGTAAAATATGGTGGGAGACTATATGTATTGTTACCATGAAGTATATCCCGAATTCACCCAACCACGTTTTGAGAAAAACACAATTGACCTCGTCGGGATTTGAACCCACGACCTCTCGATAACATGTTCAGCTCTCTAGCAGCTGAGCTACAAGGTCATTGCTGGGAAGTTAATAAGAATAAATATGAAAGCTGCTAAGTTCTCAAAAGAACTGGATATAATATGAAAAGAAGAAATGTGTCGAAAAATACTTAAGTAAGAGTACTTACGTATATTCATGGACGACGTTTCAGACGATGTCCTGCAAGAAGAAGGACACATCGTCCGAAACGTCGTCCATGAATATACGAAAGTACTCTTACTTAATCTTAATAGCCATATAATTATAATTTTTATTTACTTAAATTAAGATTAACGTGTGTTGGCAAGACTGGTATTTCTCTACGCCGATGTGAAAAATTCTGCTTACCAGTGGATGGTGAAATCGAGGGAAGTGTGGGTGGTTTAGGAGTAATTGAGGATCGGTATCTGTTACTAGTGACTGAAAGTGCAGGTGAGGCAACATCAGGTGCCAGGGATGGACGACGCATCCCGTCCAAAACTTTTTCTAAGCCTTCTCTGCACCAATCATGTTCCAAAATGTCTTCGCACGTGATTCTGGTTTTCTCATCCGGGTCAAGCATTAATCGGATAAGAGCACGACAATCTATAAGAGGAGTGAAACAGAAGAGGTATAGCACTATATTGAAAAACTTTAACTAATACGAAATCTCACGCAAAGACATATTATGGTGATAAGTGTCTTTTTAAGTGTCTAAACTTATCTTTATAATTTTAATTAGTTTTTATATGTAATCAATTTTGTAAATACGTTCTGGGTTAATTTTAAATTTTATTTTGGAGCATTCTTTATACTCATCTCTATTTTTGTTAAAGTGCCTATGAAATGAAAATTAAGTTTGTCTTATGAACTCCTGTGCGAGTGCGCTTATGAACTCCTGTCCAAGTGCGAGTGCGCTCGACTTAGATAGATAGATGAACTCCTAAAATGATTAAGAATGGTAATTTAGAGCTCTTGCATATCTCACGTCGTTCTTGAGATTTACACCTTTTTTTTTTTACACATTTTTAGAGAATCAAGCATATATCACTTGAAACTTTGCGCATTACGACACTTCGTGAAACCTAACATTATTACATCGAAATAGTGATGCCAAATTAGTTTACTATTTCTAATTTCTTGATTTCCTAAAAATGTGTAAAGCTCTTTACGTCATAGATTATTTTATTTGCATATCACAAAAGTCTAAATATCTGAAGAACGATCAGTGAGATATGAAAGAACTCTAAATTACTATTCCTAATAATGAGGGGAGAGGGAGGGAGAGATGGAGAGAGTTGCAACTCTCGTCAACTCGCGTGCATCTTCAATTCATTTGTTCCGGGCCTAACTAGGCTGTAAGGTAGCTTTTGCCTTAGCCTGTGTATAGCCTAAATATATACATGTAATTCCGTCTATGAAAACTCCGCGATAGCTTGTCGACCCCCCGCTGAGCTTCTCAGATCGGAGAAGTAGATTTTGGGTGGTTTAATACAGTACTTATATGATTGTGTTAATATACACACTGCTGTAGTGAATGTGGGAGAGCTTGGATTAGACAGACAATACACCGAGGTTCGATTCCTGTCCGGGACTCAGAATCATTTTTCTGAGGATACGAGCTTGACGATCGTCCATGTATCAACTTATATGATTCATAATTGTTTATTTGATTGGATTATTTGATCTCACAAGAATTCCTAGAGAACCAATCGTAACTGGAATAAGACAGGGGTTGTGATTTGGACAATCAAAATTTACTGCTCAGATCTGAGTAGCTCAGCGGGGGGTCGACAAGCTATCATACGAGTTTTCACAGACTAAATTACAGGTGTATATTCAGGCTATACACAAGCTACTTTTACCTATGCTGTGGCTAAAGAGTAGTTTCAAGATGGCCTCCATCCTGACTACGAATTGTAATACTAACTCTAATACTAACCCTAATACTAACTATTCGCCTTGACTCTCACCTTTCTCAACATTCTTCGTGAACATCAGTTTCTTTGGTGGTTCATTCTTGACAAAAACTTTCAGTTCGTCTTCTCCGTACGGCAGTCTGGAACAACACAAAGCGTACAACACTACACCTATACTCCACACGTCTGCTGCCATGCCATCGTACTTATCTCCACGAAGAATCTGAGGACATGCGTACGCAAACGAACCACAAAATGTCTCCAAGGGTTTTTGCTTGTAGGTGCTGGTCGCAAATCCAAAGTCTTGACATAAAATTGAAAAGAAGTGCTGCTATATACCCAATCAATGAACACAGCTAAAAATCGGTAATAAGTTCATGTCCACTATATAATAGATGCGAAAATTATCAAGATTGTGATTATGTGAGCTCTCGATCCTGATAATTTGGCTCTGTGTAATTTGGGTTCTAGAGAACAATAAAAACTGTAGAAAGTCAACATGTAACTAAGGGAAATTGATAAAAAAATTGGCATTAAATCCTCTAGGTTGGCAAGTTATGTTAATGTTATTCTTCATTTTTATTTAAAATTTGAACTATGCCTGCCGCAAAATGAACTGAAAACATCCGCTCAAATTGCAGGAAATGGTGTTTCCGAGGTTCTATAGACCTCTTTCACAATGGCACCCAAATTAAATTAGCCTTTCTGACCTCGTTCGTGAAAGAATCTTCGCTTTGTAACGAGGCCAGAAAGGCTAATTTGCATGCATATATATAAAAGAATATTTAGACTGGCCGCCATTATGAAAGAGGTCTATATTTCAAAGAATTTCTTGGGCATACCCCCTACAAATGCGGTCACTTATCCTTTTCAGCCCGTCTCCCCAATATGAATTTGCTCAGTGCTTCCGACGGCCCTGCAATATCTCAGGATTTATGGTGAAGGAAAATTTCGAGTGTTGGAATATTACATTTTAAGACCAAAGCGGGACCAGTTGCGAAAAATGCAAGCCAAGACTTAAGTAAACCAACGTTGAAGTCAAACGAATAACCAACATTCATGAAAGACACACTGCTATATAACACATATATATATGACACACTGCTATATAACATATATGACACACTGCTATATAACACATATATATGACACACTGCTATATAAGTATAACACATATATATGACACACTGCTATATAACACATATATATGACACACTGCTATATAACATATATGACACACTGCTATATAACACATATATATGACACACTGCTATATAACATATATGACACACTGCTATATAACACATATATATGACACACTGCTATATAACATATATGACACACTGCTATATAACACATATATATGACACACTGCTATATAACACATATGACACACTGCTATATAACACATATATATATATATGACACACTGCTATATAACCTTGGACACACAATCTTACCAGTTACTTTCAAACGTCCCTTTCCATCCAGGAGGAGGTTCTCACACTTGATGTCCCGGTGGACGACCTTTTCTTTGTGGCAATAAGCCACGCCTAAAACTAACTGTTGAATTAGCGTTCGTATTCTGTCCTCGGTCAGTCCGTCGCAGCTATTTAAGTACTCAAGTAGGTCCCCTTTTTCCACGAATTCCATGATCAGATAGACCTTCGTTTGCGTCTCTATTGCTTCGTAGAATTTCGTCTACATGACAAGAATGTGTAGACTTTTAACTGATCTGAACACTAATGAATCTGGGAAATGACACACTGCTATATATGACACATATATATGACACACTAAAACAAAATGTAAAATGACCCATGCATGAATCCCACGTACTTTTGTCACCAGATTTATGGCATAATTTATTATATAATACTAGGAGTAATCAAAGGTTATGTAAGTGCGTTCGACGCATATGGAATGAAGATTGGTTTATAAACATAAAATTATGCTGTAACGAATTATGAAAATAAATAAAGCTATTAAATATATTACAGCGTCTTAATTCAAGGAGACCTCGAAGGAGACACTGTATTAACCTCAATGTTTTTTACAACGGTGACATCCCGCATGATTCCGTATGTTATTTTAATATTAGAAGGGTATTCCCGTTCGTTTATTCAATTTGAAAATATGACTGCTTGCAGACCGCCAGATAAATTACAAACGTGAAGTTCGATTATGGCAAAAAAGTGTCGCTTGAATGGAAAATTTATAACTTCATGAGGCTTGCTCGTTTCGAGTAAATGTTGTTTGAATTAGATGTATGGCGTTCAAATGGTCATGATTACCATATGTTATTTTAATATTAGAAGGCTATATTATAAGACTTAACATGGTCTAAACAGGTTGCTGCCCAGGTTACAACTGCAAACAAGACTCTCGGCTGCGTCCGTCGATCATTAGGGGAGATCGCTGATACTTGCGTTCGACGAACGATATACCTTGCTATTGTTCGCCCACATCTTGGTTGTGCTACCCAGGTGTGGTCACCGCAATCTATCGACCTGATCAGACGTATTGAACGAGTGCAGCGTCGCGCCACTAAAGTTATCCTGAACCTACCATTTCGCACCTGCACGATAACCTACAAACAGCGGCTACTTTCTATAAAATTGCTTCCAATATCGTACTGGCACGAATATCTCGACTTAACCTTCTTCTTCAAAGCTGTGAATAATCTGATCGAAATTAATCCTAACATCCTACCAACTCAATATATATCACCCAGAACAACAAGAAACAATTCGAACCCAGATTTGCTACACTTCCGACCTCACAAAAATAGAACAGTCACCTTCGAACGCTCTTTCTTTACAAGAATGTGTAGAACATGGAACACTCTACCGTGCGAAATGCGTAGGAAGGGTCTCACCCTTGAAAAGTTCAAGAGCCAGCTCCAAATTTACTACCAAACAGCAGTAGACCAGCTATACGACCCAGAAGAACCATGGACATGGAAATCTATCTGCACCAGATGTAACACAGCGCGTGGTCTCACGAGTGCGACCTGTTGCTGTAGCTGACAATTTTTAGAATTTTGCGCGCGGAGCGGGATTCCTTTGTCTTTTGAGCTCTTAATAAAATTACTTCCGCACGAGAGCTCACAGGTCAAGAAATCTCGCTCCGCGCGCGGACCTAATTTATGAATTCCTTTTTCTCTCAACTCACTTCGGGACCGCAGTAATTGGCGATTGCTGTTGCGGCCACCCTGCCACATGTACTATACTAATTAATCCATAGAATCTTAATCACTACACATTCCAATAATTGTGGCGAAACGAAATAAATAAATAAATAATGGCCATAATGATCGCCTTGATACGTGGTTTAGATTGTTATCGAGTCGAACACGGCAACAAATGACATCGTCTTAATTCAAGGAGACACAATAACCTCGATGTTTCCGTATGTTATTTTAATATTAGAAGGGTATTCCCGTTCGTTTGTACGACTTGAAATATGACCGCCAGATAAGTCGTTCAATTCAACAAATACAGTATTATCGCTTGGCCTGATCGAACCTCGTACCCACTTAAGGGTATATGAGCAACAAAAATCAAAGTTGAAAAATGAGAACCAAAATAAAATAGCATTCGTCAAAAAGGGTAAAGTTTCCATCTTGATTTCTTTCAGCTGTAAAGCACAGGTAACCCATGACATAGAAGATTCGAATGCGTTCTCATAAAAATATAATAAAACATAAAATACTTGATATGGTGTTGTTCCTTGCTGTGTACAGGATCGTTCTGGGTTCTTTTTAGCACCATTACGGGTGGCTTTCCATATATATGGAAAGCCACCATATAGACTCTACATATGGAAAGTCACCTTTATTGCTGGTAAAAACCAGGTATTTTAGATTTTATTATATTTTGTAAACTTTTTCGACCAAATAGTAAACAAATAAGGTTACATAAACAAAAAATACAAAATAATACAAATGAAGTTCATATGAAAGTTCTTACTGACTTTAGTTTATTTCCAAAGTTTTAGCATTCCTGTCAATTTAGTTAAGAAGATATGGCTAGTTGAAGTTGAAAATTTAAGGATTTTGACGCTATATTTGTTTTGAAAATATGACGTCATTGAGTGCTTGTTTATCGGTAGTGGAGTAGTTTTGATGGCGATCACATAGTGATGGCTGTTGCATGAGATGTGAGTGCTCTTTGGATGAAAATTAGTTGAAATAAACTATTTAGTTCCTCATGTGGGAAAGTAGAGAAGCTTCTTAGGCATAATACGGGATAGAAGCATTCAGTAACGTCATATTTGAGAAACAAATGGTGTACATACTCTCCAACTTCAACTTTCCCAGTAAGACTGCAGTACCCCTTTATTGCTTTAATAGCACAAGTAGTTTGCACCCAGCGAGGCAGCCGGCAGCCACGAGGTTGCGGCTGCCTCTGGTTGAACGCGAACGACCGAATCCGACTATTTCTTCATGTAAACAATTCTGTCGCTTCATGAACCCAAACATAAAACATTTATCGGGAAAGTTTTCCTTCATATACAGCATTTTTACAGAACTTTTCACCACATCAACTATAGTGCCGTTTCCCATGCAAGAAACCTTACCACATGTGGATGTTTAAGCCGTTGCAAAACCTGGATTTCCCGCGGCAGAAACTTGGCGAGATACTCCTTCGAAGCACGTCGCTTGTTGATCACCTTCACGGCAACATTACAGTTGTGTTTCTTGGAAATTGCCAACTTCACTTTAGCGTAAGCTCCCTCACCCAACGTTTTCCCCAGAGTGTAGCCATTCACTTCCAAGGTGCTTTTCCTCTCAGATCGCTGCGGGACAAGAGCGCCTTTCTTCTGAACCAAAGTGATGGCAGACTGAGGCGTGTTCATGGTTTTTTACACCCGAGTTACCGACCAATGCAAATCGAACATTTTTGCTTCGCGCGGAATTGAGAACTCAGCCTCGTCCAATCTGCTACTTGTGACGTCATAAATTTAGGAATGGAACAATTGCGTCACGTTAAGCGCGCGCTATGTGATCTGGCAAGAGACTGGCGATAGGGACGCGGATTTAAAAAGTTAAATTTTAGTATGCAAAGGAAATCACATCCTATCGCGTATATGCCTATCGTTGATTGCCAGGCATGTTTACGCTTCAATACGTCGAAGTGGCCAAGTTAAAGTCGATCTTAATCAACAGCTTAAAGTGTTTATGCAGTGAAAATTCAGTTCGCAATAAATTATCTTGCTTGAAAGAACTTTATAAAATAACAAATTAAAAACGCACGCGCAGATTGGCTGAAAGCCGTGTTTCTATTTAAATTATAGAACATTACAACAGTATGTTTGCCCGGTCTCTATAACGTTATTGAAACCCGAGTGACGTATTAAAAACACGAGAGAAGTGTAGGGAGAAGCACCAGCCGCCGAGGCGAGTGCTTTCCCAAATTCTCGAGTGTTTTTATTACTTCACGAGGGTTTCGATCACGTTAGAGACCCAAGCTAACGTATTCTATTATTTTATATAATAATTCAGAAACAATTTCTTATACTTTGGATAATTACGATATATAACGCTTTTGATTTTGATCTAATGCAAATTCTCATTAGTTACTGACGTCATTCCGGTCTCCGAACGTAAAGTAAAATTATTTCTAAAAAAAACAATTTTTCTATTCCCACGACAGTAAAGCGCACGATGAACCATCTTCACGAATCTCAACTTACTTCTGGATCAACGTCTTCTTCCTCCTCCATGGACTAAAATAACAGGAATAGACCATCATCAAATAGAAAGCAACACTGTCCCCCGGTATACAATAGCCTGTGTACAGGTTCTGTGCAAAGACTAGGTATGCAATGGCGTGTTCTATAATGGATGTAAAATATTGGCAACCGTTAGTTAACTTACTGGAGAGGAATAGATGTTGCTGGATGGGATAGCTGGAGCCGAAGGCTTTGTTTCTGGTACATCGTAAAGACTAGACAGCTGAGAATTTGGTCTTTGGCTCTGCATGAAAGAGAGAGAAAATATTACAGCGAAACTGCACTGAAGCTTCTTTGTATCCATTGTTCAGAGGTTGTGACAACCGAACAAGTTACGAAAGTTAGACGACACGCGATCCGACTTTCGTATCCGATTTCTCCTTTTGTCGGATGATAAAAGAGTGAGAGATATTGCCATGCAATTTCTCATCGACTTTCGGAAGCCCAGGGTGAAGCAGGCTCTATTGCTATGTGATTTTTAATCGACTGTCGGACCGTCGGTAGTCATTAGTTACTGACGTCATTCCGGTCTCCGTAGCCTGATCGAGGCCGGCAAGCTAACCAATCACAGCGTGCGTAGAGTAAAATTAAAAACTCGATGGAAAACATGGGTTTTTCCCGCCATCGCCTAAAATGTCGATAAATATGTTCTGTGACAGCCAACAAGAAACAAATGAGAAGATTGGATGCTTTTCTTCACAGTTGTATGAGCGTTTATGCTCATTTGAGCAGCCGACGACGCTGTCTAGCGTGAGTAAGGAGAATGTATATTTTCATCATTTTAATAAAAGAGTCTTATTACTTATTTCCTCAGTGTTATTTTATAAAAGAAATAGAAAACATCTTTCCGTGTTCCCATACGTTATAGAAACACTCGTGAAAGTTTGGGAGAACTCGCCCTGCGGGCTCGTGTTCTGTGTTCCCACTGCCATTTCTCGTTCTCCCAAACTTCCACTCGTGTTTCGATAACTCTATAGAAACACGGAAAATTTTTATGAAATTAAATTTTATTGCTTCGTTTGAAAGAGCATCAAAAACTAGGACGATATGCAGTTTACCGTTCCTTGATATCTTTTCTAGTTCCAGAGTTATAAAGATTTAAAGATGTCAAAATCAAGAGAAAATATGGCACAAACAAATTGCTGATTCAGCACAAATTATGACATCATATGGTTTGCATGTTAGTTTGGTGAATGTTTAAATGAACTATAGCTCAGTTACTATGTTTCAGAATCAAATGAACCTTTGCACACAGATAGTGCAAGATGAAACACAGTTGATAATGTCACTAATTTTGTTGTCAAGGTAACACTTGTACCCAGGCCCCTTGCACGGATTTTATAAAACACCTTCATACTCTGTCTTGATAAGGATAACATAATATCGATCAGACGTGTGCTTGTCAACCTATGCATGCCTAAAATACATTTAAACTATAATATTTGAAAATTATACCCCCAGTGATAAATACTTATAATATAATGTTTGCGGGTATTTCTTTTGTTCTCACAGGGCCATTAACAACTATTAATATACCTCATTATATCCATTTTGCTAATTACGAAAGAACAAACGAAATACCCGCAAACATTATATTACAAAGGAATAGCATAAAAAGAGGTGCATTAATTAACCATGAAACGTCCCTCATCGAGCGGGACGTTTAATAGCTAATGCACCTCTTTTTATGCTATTACTTATAATTATAGTGTGTTTTATAAAATCCGTGCAAGGGGCCTGGGTACAACAGTGTTACCTTGACAACAAAATTAGTGACATCAACTGTGTTTCATCTTGCACTATGTGTGTGCAAAGGTTCATTTGATTCTGACACATAGTAACTGAGCTATAGTTCACTTAAACATTCACCAAACTACAATCTTGGAAAAAATACCTGTAGACTTTTGGAAAACTATATTCAAATTTAATTTTATGAAAATATGCGTGTACCTCCCAAACTCGTCCGCTTATTGCCCTAAAATTTCCTCCCCCCTACACAATGTTGGTCAAGCTAAAGTCGATTTGCAAGTCACATCGTCTAAATACCAACATTGTGTAGGGGGGAGGGGGAAATAGTATAACATTTCAAAAAGTCTACGATATTTTTTCCATGATTGTAACATGCAAAGTTAACCATATGACGTCATAATTTGATGTTCTTTCAAATGAAGCAATAAAAAAGTTCATTTCATAGGCACTAAGTCGTTATATCCAGTGTGACTTAACGAAAACTTCGTAAAAAAGACTGAAGTGATGTATCAACCAGCACCTGGGCAAGTTTACAGCCTACAGGGAACCTACTGTCACAGTCATGAATCAGAAGCTCCAAGCAGTAGAGAAATTCACGTATCTGGGCAGCACCCTCTCCCGCCAAGTTCACATCGACACTGAGGTCAGCAAGAAAATCTCCAAGGCCAGTTCTGCCTTCCGAAGACTGCGTGGTATCACCACCGCCACAAAACTGTGAAGGTGTATCGTGTAGTCGTTCTTATCACTCTCCTTTACATGTCTGTGAGACCTGGACAGTCTACGCCAGACATTCCGGACAACTAAACCATTTTCACACAACCTGTCTGAGAAAGGTACTAAAGATCAGACGGCAAGACAAGATTCCCGATACTGAATTTCTCACAAGAGCTAAACCGGTGAAGAGCACCTTAAGGCGCTGTTTCACAATATGAAATTTTTCGTACAACTTGTTCCGCAATGCCGTTGCTAGACAAGTTGTACGAACCATTGCAAAGTGTAACATACCTTGCAACGGCGAAAATTGTTGCGACACAAGTTGCTGCAAATCCGCAATCGTAATTGCAGAAAGAGTAATTGCAGAAAGGAGAATCTAGTTCTACTTTCTGCAATGATTGCAGTAACTATTTTCATCGTTACACAATGTAACACCCCCATCTGCAACTTGTCTCGCAATTTTCCTCTTTGGAGACTGGATGCGCATACGTATCATAAACACAAAGATGATGGCCTGGTGTAACCCCTTTATATAATATTTATAGTGCAGCAAAAAGATCTTACCCAAACTTCTACCGCCAAATGAGACGTCCTCGTGAACGAAATTTGAAATGGGAAATGGAATAAACCGCGCAATTTCTATCTATAGATTAGGCGAAAAATTTTTAAAAGCCGTTCTCGATTGCGTAGACGCCATTTTTGCGCGTTTGCCCTGGGAACGAGTCATTTTCCCGAAGAAACCCGCGCGATTTTCAGGAGTTACCCGCGCAAAATGGCGTCCGAAATTTGAGCTGTTTTTCTAGAGAAAACAAATCGCGCTCCCGAGTTAGCCTCAAAGCTTAGGTTAGGAAGACACTTAAGGCGGGGAGTTAGGGTTAGGATCTAAGTTGTTTTGGGGTTTGTCCGATCATATGATGATATACATCATGAAATGAGAGAATATACTGTGCTCCAGCGGAATACTAGTCATAAATATATCCGCTGACAACATTAGGCGACCGCTGGCTAGAGGTGATTCACGGTATGGATTTCAACATGTCCTCCACCCTTATTTTTATGACAAACTCTTCAGATCTAAATTATGGTCTGTTCTGCCGCATGACATATCAAGTTGATCTATAAGTTTAGGCACGCAACAAGGGAGTGGTTAGCCCGGAGGCTAGTCCGATCGTATGATATTATTATATATAGAAGACCCTCGTTGAAAACGACCGGAAATGTAATGTACCGCTGACACGTGGATGACTGATTGTTGGCGCACCTGGTTTAGGTCGAGGCCATTTAACCCAAAAGGTCGAAATGTGGAGAGAGGACTCGGACAGAGTTTGCCTAATTTCGATAATTGTAACCAACCACTGTAACCAACCCCAAAACAACAAAGGGGGATTATGGTTAGTATCTTTGTTGTTTTGGGGTTGTTTCCAGTCTTCTCTCCATATTTCAACCTTTTGGTACTGTAATCTTTACCAAGAATTAGAAACATATACAATATAATGTCAAATATGTTACTTCTCCTGATTTTGTTGTTGTAGGAGCGTAGACAAGGTTTATCTTTTTGAGAGAAGTAGTTGAGAATACTGCAGCTTCTCAATAAATTATTTATTTTTTAATGCAAATTGTTTGGAAATTTGAAATCACCACCCATTAGTATTTCTCTTTTTCCGCAAAACATATGCATCAAGCGATCTTAAGTCACTCCATCAAATAACCGCTAACCCCAAAAACAACTTAGATCCTAACCCCCCACCTAATGAGTTTTCTAACCCTATAAACACCTCGATTCCTTGATATTATTGCACCCAGGGTCTTACCTCCGCTCCCCCGACCGCCCCCCCCACCCCCCCGACCAGCAGCGGGTGGATGGGGGGGCGGGCGGCGAGTGTGGGGGGGCGGGCGGCGAGTGGAGATGAGACCCTGGGTACGAGGTTGGTGGATATATTGGTTATTGGTGCATGGAGACAAAAACCGCTAACATTATAATAAGATTGCGGGCTCAAGGTGATTCATATTTGAAGAAGAAACACCGAAGATACGCGTGGCGACTGGCGTGGAAGAGTTCTGTTCCAAAAAGAGGTAAATAGTTATTAAAGGATATTTGTAAACGTTTATTGTCATGGCTGGTAGTGTTCTAGTTAAACCTGATTGCTACTGATCGAAGTGGCTATTCGTACTGGAGTTTTACGGGGACTTCCAGTCCATTTTGCTATTTGTACTGGAGTCCAAAGATTTTCTAAATTAGAATAAGAACTTGTTCCAAATTATTTTCATTACACTACTTTTGTTAAAGTTCTATTAGCGATTCCGACAAGCGTTCCTATCGTTCGTAAAAAGAATTTTTAGACTCTCTACTACAGTTTATCGACACTTTTAATAGCAAATGTCTTCAAGGGCCGCGGAACCGGGGGGGCACTGGGGGCAGATGCCCCCCCACTTTTCAAAAAATTGATAAATGTGCCCTTTTTCTGAAAGAAAAATGCCCTTCCGGATTGTAATTTTATAAATGTGCTGGTTAAGGTTTACTGCCTATACTGGGAAGAATTAATGTGCCCTTTTCACAGAAGCATGAGTTGACATTGCTATTTGCTGTAGAAAAGAGTGACTGCCGTTGCCCGAGGCACAAGGGATGACGTAAAATAATTATTAATGAAATATATATGATAAAGTTCAACTGTTTCTGATTTATAAACAAAATAAAGCAAATGGAAGGTACAACGTTTTAAATAATACAAATATTTTTAAAATAACCAAGGTGCCCCTTTTTGGCGGTGCCCCCCCCCACTTTTCAAGTTCTTCCGCGGCCTCTGAATGTCTTTCATATTTACGCCTGGAAAATAACACGCGGGAACCAGCGCTGAGTGGAAATGGTAATATTGTTATATTGTAAAGATTTACATTGATTAATGACATGCAAAAAGCAAACAAATTGCCATAAATATACTCATTGGAACTCGAAGAGTTTTTCTCGGATTTCTATACATTTTCCTTGGATTGTGTGTTGAGATGACAGAAGTGAGAAGCTGTCCCACGTGCTGGTTTCGCGTGCGAGCCGATCGTGTGTTATTTTCAAGGCGTAAATATGAAAGACATTTGCTAAGTGTCGATAAACTGTAGTAAGTAGAGAGTCTAGAAATTTGTTTTAAGAACGATGGGAACGCTTGTAAGAATCGCTAATAGTACTTTAACAAAGGTAGTGTAATGAAAATAATTTGAAACAAGTATTACAGGCCTTAAAATATCGGTCGGTTATTGTCTCACCCATTCGTGAAATTGTCCGACGTAGGGAGACTGGCTAGAACTGAATTGGGTCAGCAAACAGGATGGCTTGTTTGGTGGCCTGCTCTGAAGTCTGATACTGAACCAACTCACCTCCATGTAATCAAAGCCGTTGACAAACACTCTGTGATTGGCTTTGTTACAGGTGTGCAGTTTGCGTGCGAGCTGGTGTGTTATTTTCAAGGTGTAAATATGAAAGACATTTGCTAAGTGTCGATAAACTGTAGTAAGTAGAGAGTCTAGAAATTTGTTTTAAGAACGATGGGAACGCTTGTAGGAATCGCTAATAGTACTTTAACAAAGTTAATGTAATGAAAATAATTTGAAACAAGTATTACAGGCCTTAAAATATCGGTCGGTTATTGTCTGACCCATTCGTGAAATTGTCCGACATAGGGAGGAAACCGCCGGACATTCTGTCCAAAACCAAGTGAATTTGAGGTCAGTAGTTTGTCCAACCCATAGTGTATTGGTGTCCGACCGAACTGTAACTTTGTCCAACTAATTACAGAGTTTCAGCTGTAAAAGATCACACAAAGAATAACAGTGGCGATCCACAACATCCTCACACCATGGCTTATAGTTATTATCTGAAAGCCAATGGAGTAGAAATAGAACAGCGTGCAAAGAAATTAGAAAAAACCTCCGACAAAGCAAATACTGATGTAGTGTCCGGGCTGCTACATTACAATCAAGTGGATCCATCCATGTTGAATAAAACTAAAACCAAGTTTGAGACAGCATATTTCGTGGTCAAGAATGAACTGCACATCACTAAATGCAAATATTTAAATTTCCGAGCCAAACTGAACTCAAAGTCATCGGAAATTATCAGATATTTAGTCCGACCCAAACTCAAAGTCATCGGACATTTTGTCAGACAGCTCTGCAAAAGATATTTTAAGGCCTGACTTAGAAAATTGAGGGAAATCTTTTGACTAATTTACTCCAGTACAAATAGCAAGTGGAAGTCCCCATACAACTCCAGTACGAATAGCCACTTCGTAAAATTTTCGCTTCAGAAGTTGTTTGGTGAAAAATTATAGTTCTGACCTATCTGCATCTTACCACATAAATTTATCACAGATCTATGCTGTGAGACTTTATGGATAGAAAGATGGCCTTGAACTTATATCTACTATATGTCTATCATGTATGTCTATGTCAGTATGTCTATGTCAGTTTTAATACACAGTGGTCGGTTATTAAATGCTTTTCCTCCTGGAAGGGTGGGCTTGGATTTTCTTTTTGGACAATTTTCAGAGCTAAAACACAATTAGATTCCGCGACTAAGAGACAACTCCTCCGAATTGAACTATATATAGACAATTTTACTTGGGTATGTTGGTCGATGAAATATAGGGACAGTAGAACCTGAGTTTTACAACCACCCTTGTTGCAAGATAAAGGTAGTTGTAAACATCAAACAGTTGTAAAGGTATAAGAACATCAGAGGCCACATCCATATAAGTGAAGATACAAACCCAGTTCATGAAAACGTCGGTAAAACCAGGAGAACTAATAAGGATCCAAATTCAATCCTACTGAAGATTCCGTTTGCTAGAACAGTTTGTTTTCAATCAAGCTTCTTCATAAGAGCCAGTAGAACATGGAACTGTTTAACCTCTGATTTAAGATCTAGAGTTATTAGCTTGGCCTCCTTCAAACAAGGTTTAATCAAATATTATAAAAACGCTATGTGTAATATATTTGATATTGACGATCCAAGAACATGGAAAACAGTATGTATCAAATGCCATACTGCGCGGGCACTTGTAAATGGACTAAGGTGTCTTTGTTGAACCTTATTTTAGTATTTTTTGTTTTTATGTAATCGATTGTGTTCTTTTTTTTTAATCGATTGATGTTTGTTTTGTTTTTGTTGTTTTTTTTTTTTGTTTTTTTTTTTTTTTGTCTACTTAAGGGGCCACCGTAACTGGGGAAACCTGTGGTGGTATCCCAAGCTTGTATGTAATACTTTTCGTAGCTGAAGTTTAATAAACCATAAACCATAAACCAAATACCAGTTAGTAATGTAACATTTCTGGAAGCCATGTTGGAAGATGCTTAAATATGTTTACAACTAAATTCTATACTTGCTAGTCAACTAAGATATGGCTTTATAATTTAAAACCAATAAAATATTTTGTAATAAAGAAAGAAGCCAGAATTTCGGATAAAATTACTAAGTTTACCCTGACAAGATGGCAGTAACAAACAAATATTAGTCCAAGCTTTTCATCAATTTAAAAACTTCCACAACAATGTTAAAATTTATTGTAGACTCTCAAAATGCAATGCTTATGATGACAGTAAGCAAAACAATAGTACTAAAAAAGCAACAAGTTCATCTTCTTGTATTCAAATGTGGTCAAAAGTTCTTGCTTGTTGGCTGTAAAAACGAACGCTATGTCTCATATTTCGTAGTGTCAGTTTAACTTGAAACGACATGTTAAATATCGCATTGGGCTGCCCAAAAATTTTGGTGGGCATGGCCATGAAAAAATTTTGGTGGGCATGGCCATGAAAAAATTTTGGTGGGCGTGGGAGCAAGTGAGCTTATCAAATTTGTTAGATCATATACATATAAGTTAAATTGATCTAACAATCAATTGTCATATCTTCATGATGTTGACAAAAATTAGTAACGAAACCTACACAATAGCTAATACAAACAGCCTAACACAAATAAAAAAACATTAGAAAGGGGGAATCCTGTACTGTAAGTTGTTGTTTGAGGAAAATATTTTGCTTAGGCCATCCATATGCAAAGTGGTCGTCCAAAAATCTGATTTTTGGCCATCCAAAGAATGGCGGATGGCCACCTGGCTAAAAGCCTGTTTGGGATGCTAAAAAGCGGTCGTTGGTTGCGTTTGAACAGCTGCAGGTCACTCATTCCAGGTACATTTTAACTCCAACCCGCCTGTGACAGAAAAAGTTGTTGTAAATGGTAGGTGGTTGTAAAAAGGGATTGTAAAACTCAGATTCTACTGTATAGCGAAAAAATGTGAGGTATATTTCTATTCAAATTAAGTTTATCATTACAAGATTTTTGGAGCCATTTTAGACCACAAGAAGAAAGGCAAACTAGTTGCATATTTGTGTTTAACGGCAGCATGGATAAGTGATAACCCCAAATTATCGTAATAGAAATGTTGTTCTTTAAACCTGTTGATCCATTTTGATATTAAACAAGTACGGTAATAAGCAACATCTATTTTATGCTTTACCTATACCTTTCACAGTTTCACTAAGCCAACATAATTATTTCTGACTTAAATAATATATATGATTTTAACACAAGCAAGTTGAACAACTATGGCTTTGTAAACTATCAGTGAAATTAAAAATAGTGTCTAAGAATAGCACAGTGTTTAATTGTGAGAGACACCAATTGTTAGACTCAAGCCAGGTCAAAAGTAATCATAGTTTATTAGCTGCTAGGGTGTACAAACTACTCTGGTTTTTGCTCCGGCTGGTTAATACAACTCTGATATCAGGCTACGGCTTACAGCTCTAATATTTGTTCCCAGGGACTTCTCCTGGTGAAAACCACAAAACCGTCAAGCAAACGTGACAACTAGCAACGCCATTATGCCAGGAGTGAATCTTATAGAACAACTACCACAAAATACCAAAGGTTTTTAAAAGTAATGGGTAATAAATTTTATTTAAACAGGGCAGCCTATTCAGCTCGGGTGGGGGGGGGGGGCTGGTATCCAAAGGGGCCCTGCATCAGAAGAATGCATACATTACAAGATAGATTCAAGATAACTACAGTACTGCTAAGAAATAACCTATCAAAAATCGAGTCTGATTTGCGTCCGTCTTGCGTCCGTCTTGCGTGCGTCTAGCGTCTCGTCTGCGTTCGTTTTACGTCTCACTGAACGCTGTACTCGCTGGACGCAGACATCGCACCGCATTCGGTGATTCGATTTCATTGCGAAGGTTATTCGAGTCGTTCTGTTCTAACATCTCCAGCTCTATCACTCGGAATCAGACAAGAGCTTGTGTTCACACAGATCGGAATGGAAAAACTTTTTCAATTCGCCAGGAATCGAATTGTGTCATTAAAATCTTGTGGCCGGTTTTTCGTCGACGAGCAAATGAGTAACAACGACGAGTTGCCATCTAGCGAATTACAGAACCTTTTGCTTAAGGAGCGAGATGTAAGTTCGTCGATGAAGTTTTGATCATTGACAGTGTTTCCAGCACAAACGTTCGAAGTGTTCGAACAAAATAAAGCGGACTCACTCTCCAATGAAGAGCCTTCGCTCGGAACGTTAGACTACTTACACGCTATTTAGGCAGTACACCAACCTTTTTAGATATTTAAAATAAAGCGGATGTGCTTTTGCTTAAAAAATTTTTTTATTATTATTTAAAATTCTTTAGACACGGTAGCCTATTCAACTAAAGTTGTTTTTCAAAGGGCCGTGTGTTACAGGTATATGTATAAAAAGGAAATACTAACTAATATATAACCTAAATAAAATACAAAAATTTAACAAATATTACAATTTAAAAAGATCACGGAACCTCTATATCCAAAACCTTTTTTAGCGCATTCGTGCGAGGTTTTGGTAATGAAAGCATACGATTATTACTTCTTAGGTTGTAACAATCTCGATTTATAATAGGAAATAAATGTGACAAATTATCTAAATTCGACTTGCCAGTTATTATTTTTTGTATAAGATTTGACAATTGTTCGTCCCTTCTAGTTTGCAAATCTTTCCATCCAAGTTTTGCACGGGTATGGGTAGCCGACATGTCATGACATGCAAGCGGTCTTTTAAAATATTTGAGCAGTTATCCCAAACCAAGGAGCAGTAGTCAAAATGGGGAGTCACTAATGCATTGTATAAACGTTTCAAAGTTTCGAAACTAATAATGTTCTTGGTTCTTCTTAATAAACCTATTGCTTTTGAAATATTTTTGCATGTGGCATTAATATGATTTTTCCAATTAATATTTCCATCGACTAAAACACCTGGTTATCATTTGGCTACAAACTTGCCCATGCAAAAATGTGACAAGATGACAGATCTATTCTGATCTATTGTGCTACTCGTAAACATGTTTTCATTCGAGATTAACTTCATACGCAAAGTGCTGCCAGAAGCTACAGTACTCTCAAGGCGAACGGTACAGATTGTTAAAAGAACGCCATTCGATATATAGTCGACGAGACGACGACAAAATGTATTATGCCGAATTCATTCACGTCTTCACTCACGTTGATTTATATGTAACGTTCCCACTCAACACGCGTCGCCAAAGCATTACAAGTTGATATAGGTTCAAAAACTTGCCACGCTTTATCAATACAATTATTATATCATGAATACAGATAAGAAAACGTGTCAAAGTGCAGGACGATAGTGAAAAATATCCGACAAGTCAATATTTGTAGGCGGATGCCCGATTTATCTTGCAACACCATTATTGCCACAGAAATCGGCGTGTGTAACCTTGAGTTTATTACAAAATAAAGACTCTAGATCTAGGGTCGTCATCCTGCACTATGGCACTCAGTACAAATCTACTGCTAGTTTATGATTAGTTTTTCTTTCTTATCGTTGTTTACTGTTTAGTCAGTTTTCATGTTCATAACTATCTATTTTCACAGTCCACACCGTTTTTTAAATAAAACTTCTGCCAAAGGAAACGTCACTATAAAGTCTCGTTTCGCTTCAGTTCCTGGCGTCCTGCTACATTTAAATTTTGCACTACTTCGCAGTCAACATTTTCAACATTTTGTTTTTCAGGACTCTTAATGATATACTGATAAGATTATCCTGAATAAAGATTACTTCACAAAATTCCTCGCACAATTTGCTGTATGTATTGAAAAGGTCTATATTTTTACAGCTATTGTATGCAGGTAGTTAAAAATTTCAGTGACTAATCCACTGATTACTGTCTGCTTTTACGCAATATAAAACACTAGAATTTAGTACAGTTTACTTTAGCATTAGCTTTCGTCTAAAGAAAAACACACATGCTTTTAAATTGTTCCTGTAGAGGAAATCTAAAAATGCTCCAGTGACTTTTTTAAATGTTTTTATTCTTTTTGCAAATAAGCTCCGCAGCAAATGATGCGATTATTTGATAGCAGCGCTAAATCGAGCACTTCGATAAACGTTATACCGACGTTTCACGAGGAGGAACTTCGGTTCTGCGTCTGTCACGCTCTCGCACGCAAGACGAACGCAGACGAGACGTTAGACGAACGCAAGACGGACGCTAAACGAATGCAGATTAGACGAGGACGCAGTGATAGGTTATTTCTTAGCAGTACTGTAAATACAAAAATACACGATAAAAAATTTCATACATAAACTTCTATAAACTCTAAACTTCTATAAACTTCTATAAAGTCTAACTATCAAATTGTACATTGCTAAATTGTTTATTGAAAAATAAATTTTGCCAAGCGAGAAAAAGATTGTACAGTATTAGCATCAGTATTAGCATCATTAAACAATTGTGGCACCGCTAAAAATAAAGGTGTTTTTTTACCCAAATTCTGTTTAACTTTTAGTTTCGAAGGGATAGCTATTCCTATGCCTAATATTATACTTGTGTACACTACTAAATCTCATAATGATGCGAAATAGGCAGGAACTAAGGAATGAAGACATCCGGTTAAAATTGTTCTGCTAAACTGGGCCCAGTTGTCTCTTAACTACAGTTAAACTGCTGATTGCGTATTTAAATTGTAGTAAACTTCTGAAACTTGCAAGTCATCAATTTAGTATATTTATCATCTCAAATCATTAATAATTCACGAGTAAACACAACGGGAATCAATACCAGGTCGAATATGTGATGAAACATTCTTGTTGTAAACACTGGATTGGAATTTGGACAGAACTCAGTCGATCTGGAGTTCCTAGTTCTGGAAGGTTCTAACTTCATAACCCAACACCCCTAGAGTTTCATCCCAACCCCCCAGCGGGATTTTCCCCATCCATGGTCACCAGACCTCGCACGCCATGTATTTGTTGATCACAAATCGGAATAGGTGTTTCATGGTAGATTTGCAACGTTATTTCGGTCAATATTTACTCGATTTCCATTGTGAAAACAGATTTTGAATTTCCGAGTGCAAGTATGTCACTTTTGGCATTCGTAACTAACTTGGCATTCATTATACTCTCTTTGAGATCGCGGGCCAATCATCTTTTAGTATAGATCTACCGCTATCAGCGCGTGCAGTTGTAAGCATAGTGAGCATATACACGATCAAGACAGTTATCATCCACATCGCTGATAAGTTCGTCACTTCCAAAATCTATCAACAACTCGACCGAAGGCAAACCTGTCGAAAAGAAAGAACTCGGCCAAATGACTTGGCTTTACATGCCTCGAGGTTCGCAAAGCCTGACAGAAAATATTATTGCGCAATTTTTCAAATTTGTGGAACCCACAAATAATAATAACGAAGCCGAATTTAAGACTTGTGCTACCACAGTAGCCCGAGTAATTATGCATATCTGAAAGTAACATGAGAAAAAACTCCGCATATTAATGAAGGGTATATGCGTGAGGGGTTGTTGTGTACACATATTTGCAGTCACTGATAAATATTTACTGTCTCAAGCTGATGATACACGGTCGCGAATCTCGAAAAATGAACCTGAAAAGTGCTTTATGACGCCCTTATGTAGCATGCAGAGCTCGAAAAATAAATGACGATTGAAAGGTTCAATACTTGGAAAGTAAGCGATTTCAAATGTTGATTATTCAATAAAGTCAATTGGTCGAAAAAAACATCTGTCATACCAATTAACAGTCTATCGACAATTAAAGTTTAACAACAATGCTTCACACAAACGTTGAAAACAACGAAATATTAACCACTTTTACAACGTCAAGGTACAACCAAGAACGCATGTTTTACTCACTTATGGTATCCCATAATACAAAGCGCTTATTCGTATTTTGAGATTCGCGATGCTTGTATTTATTTTGTCTTTTTGGAAAAGTATTTGTTGATTTGATTTGTGTTTTCAATTTTGTATAGTTACTGACAAATAGTGTTGTGCAAGGAGTTTTGTGGTGCTATTGTTTTTTACAACAAACATGTCTAACCATTCAAAGAAGTTGAAACATAACAAGCAGCATAGCATAAAGTTACTAAGTCATAAAAGAACTCATACAGGACAAAAGTCTTTCAAATGTGATCTCTGCGACAAAGCATTTTCCCAGTCAAGTAACTTACTAGAACATAAAAGAAGTCATACAGGAGAAAAGCCTTTCAAGTGTGACGTCTGCGACAAAGCATTTTCCAAGTCAAGTGGCTTACTATATCATAAAAGAACTCATACAGGAGAAAAGCCTTTCAAATGTGATCTCTGTGACAAGGTATTTTCTACGCCGGGTGGGTTACTATATCATAAAAGAAGTCATACAGGAGAAAAGACTTTCAAGTGTGACGTCTGTGACAAAGTATTTTTTGCGTCAAGTAACTTGCTAAAACATAAAAGAACTCATACAGGAGAAAAGCCTTTCAAATGTGACGTCTGTGACAAATCATTTTCCTTATCATGTAACTTACTACGTCATAAAAGAACTCACACAGGAGAAAAGCCTTTCAAATGTGATCTCTGCGACAAAGCATTTTCCCAGTCAAGTAACTTACTAGAACATAAAAGAAGTCATACAGGAGAAAAGCCTTTCAAGTGTGACGTCTGTGACAAAGCATTTTCTTGGTCAGGTAACTTGCTAAAACATAAAAGAACTCATACAGGAGAAAAGCCTTTCAATTGTGATATCTGTGACAAAGCATTTTCCCAGTTAAGTACCTTACAACAACATAATAGTACTCATACTGGACAAAAGCCTTTCAAGTGTGACGTCTGCGACAAAGGATTTTGTGCGGCAAGTCACTTACTAATCCATAAAAGAACTCATACAGGAGAAAAGCCTTTCAATTGTGACGTCTGTAACAAAGCATTTTCACAACAAAATGGCTTACTACAACATAAAAGAACTCACACAGGAGAAAAACCTTTCAAGTGTGACATCTGTAACAAAGCATTTTCCCAACAAAATGGGTTAGTAAAACATAAACGAACTCATACAGGAGAAAAGCCTTTCGAGTGTGATGTCTGCGACAAAGTATTTTCCCGGTCAAGTAACTTAGTAAAGCATATTAGAACTCATACAGGAGAAAAGCCTTTCAAGTGTGACGTCTGTAACAAAGCATTTTCCCAGCAAAATAACTTACTAGATCATAAAAGAACTCATACAGGAGAAAAGCCTTTCAAGTGTAGCGTCTGTGAGAAAGCATTTTCTACGTCAAGTGGCTTAGTAAGGCATAAAAGAACTCACACTGAACAAAACTCCCTTAAATGTGAAGTCTGCAACAAAGATTTTACAAGGTTAAGCCATCTGAAACATCATTCAAAAACATATCACATGAAAAAGAATGAAAGGAAATTTCATGGAAATAAGGGGGAGTTTCATTGCAGCGTATGTGGTACAAAGTTTTCTTCATTGCAAAAATTTGACGTGCATCAATTAGACCATGAGCTGGAAGCAACAGAACCAACTGGGATAAATTATGTTTGTTGCAAATGTAATGCAAGATTTGACTTTTTAAAAGAGCTTCTTGACCATGTACATAAAGATCATATAAATAAAATCACCGAGTAAACTTAAGTATGTTGTCGCACAAGTCGCAAACAATGACTTAGTGTTTTTATGCTTTTACATCCGTACTCGGTCCAGTGCCATTTGTGCATAGAAAAGGTGAAATGTACTTCTTATGAAACCTATTGTATACTGTAAAATTGAATAATAAAAATTTGAAACCTATTGTACTGTAAAATTGAATAATAAAAAATTGAAACCTATTGTACTGTAAAATTGAATACAAATTTAATAATCTGAAAGGTTGGTGTGCTACGGAAATAATGTTTAGACGTTTTTAGCAAAGACCCTTTGCCAGAGAGGGAAACGTAATACTCTCTGTTTTCTGAATGAAAGGTATCTACACGCTATTTTGGTAGCACACCAACCTTTGAGAGTATTCGATTTGTATTTCTACACTTTATACACAACACAACGCTTTTAGATCACTCTTGTAGTTAAATTTAATTGGACATGGCCAATAATTAAGCAACTATTTTGGTCATCAGTATTGTTTTCAGGAAGAAATTATTAAAGTGCCCATAACCTCAAAATGTTTTATTGTCTTGTTTGGAAGAACTTTTAGAGTGGTAAAGTAACTTCTTTTGAAGATTTTCGTTTCTCTGCTTTCTTTTTGAGATATATCAGTTTGTTTGATATGCAAATGTCTGGAATTTCGTCAGACATGCATAATGACTTGTTGGAGAAATGTGTATATCTCTTTCATTCTCGAACGAAATCCTTTAAAATCAAGAAGTTTGGTGTTGTGGGAGAATCGCACACTCGTGTTATTCACACTTTAGTGTTTTTATTTCATGAACGCAAAGATATATAACGTTCTCTGATAACTCATTATGCATGTGTGACGAAATTCCAGATATTTGCATATCAAACAAACTGATATATCTCAAAAAGAAAGCGAAGAAGTGAAAATCTTCAAAAGAAGTTACTTTATCATTTTAAAAGTTCTTCCAAATAAGACAATAAAAAATTTTGAAGTTAGGGGCACTTTAAGTGATAGATAAAATATGAGTAGCTGATCTTTATCTGGTATACAAACTTGAGCCGAAGGCGATCGTTTGTATATCAGATAAAGATTGGATGCAAATATTTTATATGAATACACATAAATATTCATATCTATCCACTATCTTGAAGATACAAGCTGTTTTAGCTGAGGAAATCGAAGGAAACGTTTATGTAAATCAGCAGGGAATTTTTATCAATTTAAAACATCCGTTATGCCACTTATTTCCTTTGTTTTATCTTCATGATTAATTAATTTGATAATACGTTTTATAACTTAAACAACAGTTATTATAGTTGTACTTGTATTCAGTGGCGGCGGGCCCAATGGCTGAGGGGGCCCATCGGCAAACTGCCTCTTTTTATTAATGGTGTTATTATTAATAATATTTTCTTAAAAATAATAGATACACTACAAAAAAAGTTAATTGTGATCTTTAGATTTTACTCAAAAGTGCTCTCATAACACAGGAAATGCCATTTCAGAGACCCTAAACTCAAAAATTTTCCGGTGGAGAATCTCCGGGGGGCCCAAATTTTTTTCTCGCACTGGGGCCCACACCCACGTAGTGCCGCCACTGGTTGTATTAGTAGATATCGGAAGACTGAATTTATGTATGTTGTCGGCTAGAGAAAATAGGCACGCACGTGCATGTGTCTAGCGCCAGTTTGTTTTTGTTGATGACAATGCAAGAAAAATCGGGCAAGGTGTAAATCCAGATTAGCCAAACAAATGTATTATTTATAAAATATTAAACATAAAAATATCGTTAAAACTATGAATATTATTATAAAAGACTAAGTAAATATTATTTTCAATAGCGAAAAAGCAAACAATTTATTCTCTGTTTCTTGACTGCTTATAATAAACTATTGTTAGATTTGGGCAAGCTGTGTAGAGAAATATTAACGTGAAAAAACATTGTCCATCTGCACAATATGATCACAAAATCGACATCAACCAGAAGTCCAACTAGCGTCGGTACCTAGCTTTGAAGTTTATAACATGTCGCCTTGCACATGCAGTTTTGAGGAGGTAAAGTGCCGGGGAATGACAAAAGATGGTGAATATGATAATGAATTTCGCGTTTGCGTAGAACTAAGCTGGGATATTTTTACTTTTTGTACACTGCAATAGTATTATAGTCAATAGTTAAACAACTTTCATAGTTTATTTCTACCCCAGAAAATAAATTTGTAAATCTAGTGCATTTTGAAGACAAACATAAGGTCCACCATCACATGTCATGGATAATTCACCAGTTAACTAGAACGTACTATGTATCCACAATAACCCCACCCTGCCTGTTCTATCCCCCCTGCTGGATTTCCCCCATCACTGGTCCCCAGACCTCGCACGCTGTGTATTTGCAGATCACAAATCAATTTATATAATAAATCAACTTATTATAAGTAATACCATAACATGAGGGGAATTAGTGATTAAATTCCCCAAAATCCTTGGGAGGATTTGTGGAAGTCCCAAGGGCCTCCAAGGGACTTCCACAAATCCTCCCGAGGCTTGAGGTGCATTTAATCATTAATTTCCCGAAATGTCATGGTATTAGTTTGTAATACCATGATTGATGAGGTATTATAAAATAACCGGAAGTAAATGAGCGAGTACACGCTATCTGATTGGTTACTGAGCTCAAAAACCGTGCATTATAACTCAATAAAGCATAAGCTGACGTGATCCTCGCGTAGATTTTGTCGTTTTTGACGGATTTTAAGTAGTTTAAATCACAAAAGAAAGTCAAAGAATAGCTGGATACAAAGCTAATCAAGGTACTAACACAACAGAATGTTTTAACTGCAACGTTGAGTGCATTTTCATCGCTAAAATCGCCAACGTGTTTTCATCATAAGCGTCCTAGCAACGCACATAGCAACGTCATTTATAACAGGTAAATCTACATTTTTCATGGCTTTATTATTAATTTAATGGCCGTTCTTTTATAAAAGAAATAAAAAACTTTGTCTTGTGTGATTATCGAGTTATAATGGCACTTGAGAAGCTAGTAAAACACTCGGCTATCGCCTCGTGTTTTACACGCATCTCTCGTGCCATTATAATTCGATAATCACACGCGACACGTTTTTTATTTCTTAAATATAATAATTGTCTTGATTGCTTAATGCATTTCTTTGTTGTGTAAAAGAGTATTGTTTGGGTGTTCGCTCAATGCTCATGCGTGTTATGCGTGCAAAATTAGAAATTTGCCCGGTTAGAGTGCGAATAAGAGATTAAATCGCGCGGTGAGAACAAAAGAAACCAAGGCAATCCTGGTTTTACGAAGTATTATAACAGAACATGAAGTAAAACGTACACGCAAATGTACAGAAGTAAACCACTCTTAAAATGACAAAAATACTGCTTACCTTTAAAATAAACTATAGAATCCTTGACACAATGCAAGGTTTTTCGAAAATCGTTTGAAACAGTCTAGACCAACGAGGAATATTTTAATAATGCTTCGAAAGTTTGAAATTATGCTCCACGAGCACTTCCCGACTAAAGGATCTCCGGAGTATTTCCGGAGATGACCCGCGAATAGCACGATGACTATCCGACTCGTGACATCCTCAAGCAAGATACATCATGACTATAAGGCTAGCGCACGCGCGCTCGCCACAAAAATGGAAAAGATGGTCTAAAACGGATAATGTCAACGTCCGTTGAGATTCTTTTGAGTTGGTAGCTGCCACTGCAAGTGTTTAATAAGAAGTAGTTCAATTAATAAAGATATTGGTCAAGATAATGAAGCGGCTTGTATAGATTTCTACTTTTCAGAATACTTTATGCATGCATGTTATTCTGATTAACGTACCAGTTTCTGTGTGATGAAGTATATATAATTTTGGATTTATAATTAAAACTTTGGAAAAGATTTCAGATCCTATATGTCATACTACAAGTCTTAATGCTGTTAAAACAGTCTGTTGTCTTTTATTTGGTAAATGTTATCTTACTAACACCACCGATTGCTCTGTCATCCCTACAGTGAATAATACAGTCAAACCAATAAGGCGAGCAAAGAAAGTCGGAAGTATTGATATAGTATTAATCATCAAAATTCCCTAATTGTTGCATAAAAGTAATTAGTTTTATCTCGGGTATTCCTTTTCCTGTCCTCCGCAGTTTAACGACAATACTTTACACAAATCGTTGAGAACAACAAAAACATAACCACTTTTCAAATGTTGATTATTCAATAAAGTCAATTGGCCGAAAAAAACATCTGTCATACCAATTAACAGTCTACCGACAATTAAAGTTTAACGACAATGCTTCACACAAACGTTGAAAACAACGAAATATTACAAAGGTACAACCAAGAACGCAAGTTTTACTCGCATCCCATAATACAAAGCGCTCGTTTGTATATTGAGATTCCCGATCCGTGTATTTACATGTACCTTGTCTTTTTGGAAATTCATCTGGTTTGTATTTTCAATTTTGTAGAGTTACTGACAAGTAGTTTTGTGCAAGGAGTTTTCTTGTGCTATTTGTTTTTTTCAACTAAGATATGGCTAATCATTCAAAGAAGTTGAAACGTAACAAGCAGCGTAGCATAAAGTTACTAAGTCATAAAAGAACTCGTACAGCCGGTACAGGAGAAAAGCCTTTCGAGTGTGATGTCTGTGACAAAGCATTTTCTACGTCAAGTCGCTTGCTAGAACATAAAAGAACTCATACAGGAGAAAAGCCTTTCAAGTGCGATGCCTGTGACAAAGCATTTTCTACGTCAAGTCGCTTACTAGAACATAAAAGAACTCATACTGGAGAAAAACCTTTCAAATGTGATGTCTGTGAAAAATAATTTTCTCAGTCAAAACCTTATTAAAACACAAAACAACTCATACAGGAAAAAAGCCTTTCAAGTGTGACATCTGTTACAAAGCATTTTCCTTGTCAGGTAACTTACTACGTCATAAAAGAACTCATACAAGGGAAAAGCCTTTCAAGTGTGATGTCTGTGACAAGGCATTTTCTCGGTCAAGTCACTTACTACAACATAATAGAACTCATACTGGAGAAAAGCCTTTCAAGTGTGATATGTGTGACAAAGCATTTTCCCAGGTAACTTACTACAACATAAAATAAATCATACAGGCGAACAGCCTTTCAAGTGTGATGTCTGTGACAAAGCATTTTCCCAGTCATATTGCTTACTACAACATAAAATAACTCATACAGGAGAAAAGCCTTTCAATTGTGACGTCTGGAATAAAGGATTTTCCCAGAAGAATGGCTTGCTACAACATAAAAGAACTCACACAGGAGAAAAGCCTTTTAAGTGTGATGTCTGTGACAAAGATTTCACAAGGTTAAGCCATCTGAAACATCATTCAAAAACACATCACATGGAAAAGAATGAAGAAAAGGTTTGTGGAATTCAAGTAGAGTTTTCTTCATCGCAACAATTTGACCTGCATCAGTTAGACCATGAGCTGGAAGCAACAGAACCAACAGGGATAAATTATGTATGTTTCAAATGTGATGCAAGATATGACTTTTTAAAAGAACTGCTTGACCATGTACATAAAGATCATATAAATACAATCACTGAGTAGAAAGCTAACATTAGTATGACGATGTCAGCAGCAAGCCGCAAACAATTAAGGTAGATGACTTAGTGATCTATATGAAAACAATATAAACAAACACCCGCAATGCATGACCCTGACACTCACTCTTAAAGCTTTTACATCCATACTCAGTCCAGTTGCATTTGTATATAGAAAAGCTAAAGTGTAGTTGTTAGGAAACCTATTGTACTGTAAAAATAGAATAATCTGAAAGAGTGGTGTGCTGCCGAAATTGTGTGTAGGGTGTCGTATACGTTTCGAGCGAAGACCCTTTCGTCAGAGAGCGAAAGGTAACACTCTTTGTTGTTTTCTAAGTGAAACGTTTCACACCAATCTTTCAGAGTATTCAATTTCTATTTATACACTTGCCACACAACACAACGCTTTTAGATCACTCTATTCTAGTTAAGTTTAATTGAACATGGCCAATAATTGAGTAACTATTGTGGTTATAGGTTTTGTCATCGGTTATTATTAGTATGTTTTATAATTATTAATATTTTTTAATTAAACAACAGTTGTTATTATTATAGTTAAAATATTAGATATCGGAAGACTGAATTTATGGAAGGTTTGGTGGTAATGTTGCCGTTTTTTTGTTTTTGTTGTAATTACTCGGGCGGGTAGCCGAGTTTAGCTTTCGACTCCGTGTTATTTTTCTTTTTTCGCCACGCAAAATGGCAAAATTGCGTAATCCCAATTTGGCCCCCAGTCCCCATAGCAAAGCCAACGCGTTTGCGCACGGAAAAGCCTATCAACACGAGTTCTATCTGACCACAGCCACAGAATACTATTGCCTTCGGGCTTCGACAAGTTATTTTGCATACGGGTTCTTCTGTGATAAAACAGCTATGAAATGTCAATGAATTCGCAAAGTTTATTTTAACAAACTGCTTAACGTATTGTGCTGGAAAGTGTTACTTTGAAACTGAATATCCAAGACTCCCAGTTCTAAACTTAGTAACTGAGTACTGACAATTCACACAACAGTGATATAAAGGTAAATATTTTGTTTGTTTTCATTGTTTCGTCAAGTGTGTGCATTAGCCATTATTCTCTGCTATATATACATTTGTTATCAATTCGTCTATGAAGACTATGCAATGTTGCCATCGAATAACCCTGTTTCACTTGATATTTTACCTGTAAGCTTAAATGGGTTATCAGTAAGTTTGTATCGATTGTTCATATAATTTATTATACGCGAATGCTTACAAATGAACACACAGTATATAAATCTCTGACACCCATACCAACAATCTCCCCTCTGATCGACTGTAAAAATAGCAAATGATTTAACTTTTCGCATTCATTAATTATCAGTTTGTTTATCTCCCGTGCATTTGATTGGTTACTTTCTACTTGTGACACCCTTTTGATATATATATAAGCCCTATTTATTTTATTTCATCTCGTCTTACTTAAAGCGAGTTGGCTCGCTAACTGAGACAGTAACCTGTCTTGATATTACATGAAGCTAGCTGGCCCACTGGACTATAGTCACTATAGTATGACATTATAAAGCCTCATATAAAATTATGAATATGTTTACTTGCTCAAAATGTTATATAACTTCACAAGGAAATAAAGATTTTGAATTACATTTCTTTAAACTGTTTCATAGCTTGACACCTTGCTACTGCCAGCTAAATGGTTTGATTTCCTGCTACGCCTTATACACTGAGAAAAAGATTAACTGATTTAATGCTTGCTCAAACTAAACATGTTTGCCGGACTGGTCGGACTTTTGTTGTTACATGCACACAGGCCAGCTCGCTTGCCAGGCTGACTCCGTTGGCTAGAACTGAATTTGGTCAGCAAACAGGATGGCTCGTTTGGTGGGCAGATTTCTCAGTAAGCCATCTTTATTCTTGGATACTGAGCCAACTCACCTTCATGTAAAAAAAGCCGTTGGCCAACACTATGTTATGGGTTTGCAACGATGGAAAATTTAACCACCCCTGCACTGACAGCTGTATCATTACATGTATCATTGTACCTACAGTGTAAAGTTTATAGATTTGTGTATATTGAATTCAAATCGCTGAATTTGCCTGCAATGTCTTTCAACGTACAAGCCACTAGCTCAAGTAGCCCGAGTTAACGCCTAGCGGGCGTCTTGTTTAGTTTATGTTCTCTGTTTCATGTATTTGTCGCCACTTTTCACAATGAGAACTTTTTGTAAGGTTGAATGGTGTAGGTGTGAGATAAACTGAATAAATATTATAGAATCAACACTTAGCATGTGTTTTTTTAGTTACAATTAGTCGAAAAAGCAATTTGATCTACTGGTGGCGACCCAGGGTTCCAAATGATCCCGTTTCGTTGTACATTTTTAACGTTATCTCGACCAATATTTAACCGGTTTCAATTCTGAAAACAGATTTGGAATTACAGAGTCTAAGTACATAACATACGTATCTATTATACTACGAGAACGTGCATACCCTTCGTAAAAACCTGTTGATGTTGCTTAGAAATGAAACGGCAATCAGGCGGCCGCTTCGTCGTATATTATTTTGAACATTATCTTGGTCAATATTCAATTCTGTAAACAGATTTTGAATTACCTAGTCATTGACCGCTTTGCGCCCAAAAGGTTGTCTTGAAAACGCGGAGTCCCAGAGTGCTGGTGTTGAAAGTGCGGAGTGTTGAAAATGCGTAGTGTTGAAAGTGCGGAGTGTTGAAAGTGCAGGCTGTTGAAAATGCGGAGTTGGTTTCTTTTTCGTCTTTTTAATGGCACTGGCATGGCAGTGCACCTACCAAATGGACCCTGGGAGAACTTATCTATGGATTTCTACGGTCCAATGCCTTCCGGTGAATGGGTACTAGTGGTCATCGACGAGTATTCACGGTTCCCTGAAATTGATATCACTATACATGAATCTACATCAGCAAAAGCTACGTTGCCTAAACTCGATCGTATTTTCTCATCATTCGCCACTCACAATCAAAACAGACAACGGCCCACCGTTTACATCGAAGACGTTTAAGGACTATTGTCAATTTATGGGAATCAAACACCACTTAATAACACCTCGACATCCACGTGCTAATGGTCTAGTAGAAAATTTTAATCGCATGTTCAAGAAAAGTGACACGTACAGCAAAGATTGAGCGTAAACCGTGGAAACAAGAGCTCTATGCATTTCTCAGGAGTTATCGAGCCCCCGTTCAACAACCGGGCAGAGTCCAGCTAATCTTTTATTTCAGCAACGCCAATACAGGGTGCGTCTACCAGAGTTACCGCCAGCTTCGTTGAACGATGAAACAGTACGAGACCGAGATACACAACAAAAGTCCAAAGCGAAAGATTATGCTGACCAAAAACGATATGTCAAGAACAGTTCCATTGTATACCTGGCGACAAGGTCCTGCTGAAAAACGAACAAAGAGGAATGTTGGTTCCAGTTTACGACCCTAGCAGAACAACAGCGACGCGTGAACATCCTGAACACAAAACAGTTACACGGGATGTGTCATGGTTTAAAAAGTTCAAGCAGCCAAATCAAGATGATATCGAAATTGATTTATCGGACATAAACCGTGGTGAGGAAGAAATTTCAGAACAACGAAAGGATGCCAACTTAACCGTTTCAGCAAATATAGATGAGGGACTTCAACAGCTACCAGTAAATACGTACCTAAAATGAACAGGCTTTGTGATTGGCTATATGGAACAAAAGTGGTTAGGTTAGGACATTGGTTTCTTTGTGGTTGATTAATCAACCAATCACAAAACCTGATAGTATAGGTAGGTGATGACCCAAAGCTACCAGATAATGAAGGAAAGGGTGTCGTGAATAATGAAGATGCACGAAATGCTCACAGATGGCAAAGAGGAAACAGAATATCTTGTTGACGAATCAAGTTGTGATCAAAGTCAAGATGATGAGCTAACTGTGGGCGAAGGAGAGAATAGAGGAAGATTACCTGAGCGAGTATTAAAAGACAGCGAAAAGCACCAAAATGGCGTTCTGATTATGAGATGGGGGACAAAGAAACAGAGGTTTGAAGTAGACGTCAGCGACTCTTGCACGCCATAAACATAGAAAATATATTAATATGTTTTTATATAGATAATATATACTATGCAGGGTTATGTTATGTTGTGCTGTGCTGTCACGAAGTGGCTGGCACCTATATATATATATATATAAGAACTTTAGGATTAGAAACTCTAACTGAAGTTGTTGCAAAACATTATCTAAAGTTGTTGTAATCTAACTTTATAGTTCGAAACTCGGGGAGAGATGTAGTGTCCATGTAAAGGATGTAATCGAGTGGACAGATGGAGGGAGTTGTGTATTTATACGAAATCGTTTTGAGATACTATATATACCACAACCGAGTGTTGAGGTAAACGTTGTCGATCGTTGTTGATCTTGGCCGGTGTCTGAGGTTCTATATATCTCAAAAACGCTGCTTGTTATTTGCAGATTTGAAGGATTACCGTAACAGATGCGGTATTAGAAATGCTATACAGCACTTAAAATAACTAGCATCCAATAAGCCTTTCTCGCTTCTTCAGTGCAAACGCCGCAAAGTTATAACGAAAGGAGATACATTATCTACACTGAGTCACTGACTACACACTACACTACGCGTTTTGTTCCAGATATGCTACCAATGAAAAATAAGGAATAGCATTTCGTGACGAAACAAACGAAGAACGACAAAAAACTATAGTTTGCTTCGAACTATCGCCTATGTTATGGTTATGGATGGAATCAATGGAAGAACAGTGTTTAAAACGTCAAGCTTTTGCAAAAAATTGAATTATACTTCGAGAGCTTTTAATGTGCCCACGGTGCATTACATTTCACCGTGAGATCAGTACAATCTGATTGGTTAAAATGAGACGCAAATGGTTTCGGCTCCGTTTCTGGGTTTTTTTGTGTCGCGATATCGCAATTATTGCGCAAGAACATAATAGCCTTGCAAGGTCTGCAATCTGTCTGGAGCGTCGCTCGAAGTATTTCAATTTTTCGCAAAACCTTGACGTTTACACTGTTCTTCCATTGATTCCATCCATAACCATCCAAACTATAATATAGGCGATAGTTTGAAGCAAACTATAGTTTTTTGTCGTTCTTCGTTTCGCCAGGAAAAATCCAGGAAGAGAGCTAACGTGTATTAAGAGATGACTAATTAGGCCAAATAAAATTACTTGGTTAGCGTCACCGCCCACCTCTCGATTTGTTACGCCTCTGTCAAAGAAAGCAGCGAAAGAACCGCTAAAATTGATGTATTAAAAACTCTTCGTTTTACAGGTTTCGTTTCCTTTCGCCAACAAACCGGGGCGTTTATTTGAATTTTTCTCGCACCGAGTATAGGAGCGTGTGGGTCTGGGTACCAGGATGTAAAAATGGCGGTGTTCTTCACAATTTCTGTGATTTTGAAAAAAAACCAAAAAAAAACCTCCCGCCACTGAAACTTTCTGAGAGTGTGACGCTTGTAATGTTCATAATTATGAGCATAATTAGGATACATTAGAAAGCACATGTAAGGTGAGCACAGTCAAGAGTGTATAAATATTAGAGAAAACCCAAATAAACGAATAATAAGTAACTATGTGAACATTATAAATGGCGACGAGGATCAGTCAAAACTAAATGACGACACAATGGCAACAAATTTACCTAATTTTCATTCTTTCGACGCTGAAAACCGAGAGAACATAGCGATTCGATGGCAACGTTGGTTCATGCGTTTTGAAAATTTATTGATTGCACTAGATGTCAAAGAAGATAAAAGAAAACGTGCACTGTTACTGCACTACATCGGTGAAAGTACCTTAAACATCTTTGAAACACTTCCTGATACAGGAACAGCAGAATAATTCAAGAAAGCATGTGACGCTCTCAATGAATATTACATCATTTGAAATATTCAAGTTCCGAGAAACAAATCAAAACGTTGACGAAACAATCGACCAATATCATATTCGACTGGTACAAATGGCCAAATATTGTGAATTTACTAACCTGGAACAATTTCAAAACAACTACGATGATACGCCTTCGGACATCCAAAGATCACGTTAGCTGAATTGTTAGCTTATGGACGCATACTGGAAACTTCAGAAAAAGGTGCACGTGGAATCGAAAACCAAATAGTCGAAAATACTTCCGAAAATGTCAATGCCATATACAGCCTGATCCAACGCGTACAACGTCGAAGAAGAAAACATGTTTTCATTGTGGGTATGATTGGCCGCACCTAACTACCTGTCCTGCGAAAGGGAAAACATGCAACAATTTGAAAAAAGCCAAAAATTGTCGAAAGCCAAACCATTTTGCACGATGCTGCAAATCAAGATCATATCAACCAAGCACTGAAACACCCCGCACCTTGAACCGAAAACCGCAGGTAAAGCATGTCGACGAACAAGACTGATTCTGATTAGTATATTTATACTGTACAACGTAATGCACTGTGCTAAACCACGAAACAGCGAAACGAAACAGCGAAACAGCTCTTTTTTGTTTATCCTTTTAACAAATCTCAAAAACTCGGTGTCGGGAAGTGATGCATAGAGGTCGTGGAACTTCGGAAGTGCTCGGCCCATCTTCGGAAGCCGTCGGAACATCATCGGAAGGAACGGAAGGTGGTCGGCTCTCGGGAGGTGGTCGGATGGGGTCGGAAGGTCTTCGTAAGGCCATCTCGAAGCGGTAGGAATCTGTCGGAGGGTCGTCGGTATCCATCGACGATCGGTCGGAGGTGGTGAGATATCAATGGTGGGTATAGTCAGCGGCGGCTTCCTCTTTGGCGGACATCGTCTATATTCAAGAAGTATTAATCATTCCGCAAAATACACCATCCGGCCAGAGCCGGGTTGCGACGGGCTGACTGTATCGTTTATAATTATAATCTATATTAATCTGACCATAATAATATAAGTTAAAACTCCAGTCCCCTGTATTTTGGTGGCAAACATAGCCATTTTCGAACAACAGCTTCTATATTTAGGTCACCGAGCGAAGAGGAATCCATGAAATTGTGCCGAAATAAGTTTTTCAAATAACTAACTAGTTGTCATTGACTTTTAAAAAAATGCAGAGTTGTTATTCACTGTTTTTGAGATTTGTTAAAAGGATAAACAAAAAATAGCTGTTTCGCTGTTTCGTTTCGCTGTTTCGTGGTATTTTAGCACAGTCCCAAAGTAATACGCCAGAGGGTTCTAACATAATCTTGCCAACGATCACTGCGCCAAAACAAGAAACAATTAACAATGTGGCTCAGAAACTAAATTTCTAGGGAAGGAGAAAATACGGGGGGTTATGGTTATAAAACTCGTTAGGCGGGGAGTTAGGGTTAGGGTTAGGATAAAAGTTGTTTCGGGTTTGCCAAACAGATTGCTTCCCATGGCAAGTGATCCCCAAAAAAATGTCTGCCCACGGAAGGTCGGCGTGGGATCGGCTGGTCACATGACACCCAGAATTTCTGGGTGTTTAGATATTATAATTGTTGTGGTCTTTGTTCCATTGCCTTTGTCTACTTTGTTGACCTGAATAATTGAGAAATATTCAATGCTCTTCAGAGTTGTTCATGTCAGCATTCGTCGACATAAAAGCAGCTAACAAGCTTAATAATCCCCCATACATCCATGGTTATCTCTTACAAAAGGTATGAAGAAGCATATGTACAATTTAGCGAAAGCTAAAGACAGAATTCAGATTTAGATGAATAAATTATACTCGGCTGAATTAATTGAGTTTTATGACAGGCCAATCGCATTATAGAATGGACCAGCCGATCCCAGGGCCATTTTTGCCGACCTTCCGCCGTGGAGGCAAAATGCCCTGGGTACGAGGTTGCCTTCGCCTCGGGCCGCGTATTTTTCCAAATTAGATCTAAGTTCTGGCTACCACCAACTAGAACTTGACGAAGAATCACGAGACATAACTATACATTCGCAACACACAAAGGTCTCAAAAGATACAAGCGTCTAAATTTTGGCACAAACAGTGCAGCCGAAATATTTCAAAATGTTATCCAAACAACTTTTCAAGATAACGAAGGTTGTGTTAACATCAGTGATGATATACTTGTATTTGGCGGAACACAAGCAGAGCATGACCGAAGTTTAGAAGCCGTTTTACAGCGCGCATGTGAGAAAAATCTACGATTTAACGGTGATAAATGTGAATTTGACAAGCCAAGTCTCACATTCTACGTCTATGTTTTCTCCAAAAAAGGAATATCTCCGTGTCCAGAAAAGATTGAAGCAATAAAATCTCTGAAACCCCCGTCTAATGTTTCAGAACTTCGCAGTAATCTACAGGCATGGTAACATATTGTGGCAGATTCATCAAAGATCTGGCAACATTGACAGCCCCATTACGTCATCTTACCAAAAAGAATAATAATTTTCGAAGAAAAGCAAGCAACGACACGCCTTTCAAGAGTTACAAGAAAGATTGAACCAGAAAACAGTTTTATCCTACTTCGACCCGTCTATAAAGAAACGAAACTAATTGTGGACGCATCGCCAACTGGACTTGCAGCAATATTACTACAAAGCACACCTGGTGAACAAGATGAAAGTGTTATCGCCTATGGCAGTCGCGCATTGACAGAAGTGGAACAACGATATAGCCAAACTGAGCGTGAAGCTCTAGCAATAGTTTTCGGATGTGAACACTTTCGTCTATTCTTTCATGAAACTATTAATGAAAGCGATACGCACCGCACATCTTCAAAATCAAAATTGGCGACGCGAAATGTACAAATTTCTACTTAACTATAGAGCTACTCCACATGCCACCACTCAAGTTGCACCATCTATAATGATGTTTGGCCACAACTCTCGTACAAAATTACCACAAATCGACACCAAAATCAACAAAAATGTCCTTGACAAATCGGTGGAACAACATGATGAACAAGCACGCAAGAAAATGAAAGAATATTATGCAGATCGACGAAGAAATGCCAAAGTCACTATCATGAAAAAGGAGACCATGTATTAGTGAAGCAAAACAAACCAAATAAGTTCACAACTAACTTTGATCCAAAACCACTTCGAATTACGAAATCAGAAGGGACAATGATCACAGCAGAGCGACCTACTCGAAACTAGTCATTTTTCAAACCATTACCAAACCGGAATGCTGAAGAAGAAATAGATGATGTTGAAAAACATGGAGAAAAGGAAAGAGATGTTGAACTCGGACATGAGGAAGAAAGAGATAACAGAAATGAAGACCCAAACATAGAACGACGGTACCCCAGAAGAGAGCAAAGAAATCCGAACTATTATCGATGAAGTAGAACATTATAGTAATTATGTTAATTATTGTTCACATTTTGTTTGTCCAGACATTGACTTATATTTATAGTTGAACTGCCTTTGTTCTCTGAGAAAAGGAGGGATGTAATGTTCTCAAACTCATTGATAATTCATGAGCCAATTAGCCAATCACTTTATCACTTTATCACTTCACAAATCACTTTATTTTATCACATGACTGAGGCTGGATACTCGAGTAAAACACGTAAAAATCATATACAACCATAGTTATTAGATCAAACCCGGTTTTGATCTAATTGCTGAGATCGTAATTAATAATTCATTTTTTGGAGAACGAAACGACCTGCCTCCGTCTTCGCTCATCCTCAACTGAACAGAGTCTGTTAATTTTCTGAATAAATTTTACACACCCTCGTGAGTTCAGTCCCATGAGGGTTTGTTCCACGCCTGGGTACGAGGCAGGGGTTTGTTCTCAAATGCGTTTTAAGTAAACATCCAATTAAATCCGTGTTTGATTGAGAAGCCATATACAGTGGCGTGCTGGCAGGGGGGCAAAAAGCTTGAAGAGGGCGCCAAAAACGACACGTAATTACGCAAAAACGTTTATCAGAATTTGAAGAGAGAGAGAAACAATACTAGTTAAAACAAGGTTTTTTGATTGTATAAGAGAGTCTCGGAGACAACGAACTCTCTCTTCAGCATTCAGAGCGACCGAGGACTTTTTATCGAGATATTTGAAGACGCGGGTCGCACTTGCCAACGCCGATCCCCACTGCTATATAGATGGTCACGGCAATAAAATGCAACGTGGCCTCAAAATGCAGGAAATGCCGTTTCAGAAACCAAAAATCCAAACAAACAGTGGCGTAGCCAATGGTCCACAATACCGTTCTCGTAAAAAGTTGAAATCCGTTGAGAAACTTGTGGGGGGATGTTTGTTTCATGATCAAGTGAGTTATGTAATGTGATTAACAAATTAATCGCAGAAAGATGTGCAATTTTCTTCACTTTTTTCATGTCGCCATTGCACTTCCGTTTGAAAGAACGTCGACTGTCCTCACTTACCACCTTTTCACGGTCATTTTAATATCGATATGATATGACACTTTTAATTATCTGAAAACTCGCCTCAAATGTACGAAAATAGTGTTTCAGAGACCCTAGGAATACAAAATGTTCCAGGGGAGCATGCCCCGGACCCCCTACAATACTTGTGCCACTTCGATCTAATCATGTTACATTTTTTGTTCCCCCCCATGACACAAACCTGGCTACGCCACTGCAAAGCAAATCCTAGCGGAGAAGCGGATAGTTCACAGTCAAGAGTGTATTAGAGAAAACCCAAATAAACGAATAATAAGTAACTATGTGAACATTATAACGCTAACCAAGTAATATTTATTTGGCCTTAACGCAGCTCTTGTAATTTTGTTAAACTCGAAGTTTGTTAAAAAACCTTGGCTTCGCTTCGGTTTTCAACAAACGTCTCGGTGTTTGGATATCCTGATGAAACACTCTTCCTCGTGTTTCATATATTACATCCTTATTTTTCATTGGTAATATATCTGGAACAAAACGCGTAGTGTAGTGTGTAGTAGGGTAGATTAATTTGTCTCCTTTCGTTATAACTTTGCGGTGTTTGCGCTGAAGAAGCGAGAAAGGCTTATTGGATGCTAGTTATTTTATAAAGTGCTGTATAGTATTTCGAATACCGCATCTGTTACCCATGATGGATGATATTCTACTATGCTGTATGATAATCCTTGAAATCTGGGAATGAATAGTGTAAATCTCGCAACCCTCCGCGAATAACAAGCAGCGTTTTTGAGATATGTAGAACTTCAGACACCGGCCAAGATCGACAACGATCGAAATAAATAGTTAATAGTTAATAATTAATAATAGTTAATAATAGTTAATAGTTAATAGTCATTAATAGTTTTTTTTTGTTTATAGTGGTAATATATGTATTAGACTTTATCTTATAATGAAACTGTAATAAGTTTTATCAGTATATATAAGAATATATTGTTGTAAGAGCATTGAGACTATTTTATAATGCTCCTAATACGTCTATTATTATTATTATTATTAACGTTTACCTCAACCCTCGGTTGTGGTATAAACATTCGTGGCATCACAAAATCACAATTGCGCTTAGGTTGCATACGCGAGAGCTGTTAGCCCAAAAACGCCTAACGGGCGTCTTGTTACTCGGGCTACCTGTGGTAGCCGAGTCTAGCTTTCGGCGGTTTTTAGTATTTTTTTGGTCGAGATATGGCTCCAACAGGCTTTGCGAAACTGAGGCATGTCATGTGACTATAATATCTATGCATGTCACGTGGTTCGAAATCGAATCGAAGGTTTTTTTCCAGCGATTACTTGCAAGTGTTCGAAGTCAGTTATGTGGCTAGGAAGCGGTATCTTGTTCTTGGGTACGCTCACAATGCTTACAAACGCACACGCTGATCGCGGTAGACCTACTCTAAAAGATGCCAAGCGATTTCGATCGAAACGGGTTGGTCCGCGATCTGATGAAAACCTATATGAATGCCAAACTTACAATGAATGCCAAACTTACAAAACTAAAAACGAATATAAACTTGAATACAACGTTATGTGTGTCATTGAATTGCTCAAATCATGTCAATATAGAAGCACAAAGAACGTACTTGACGAAGCCAAGTTGCAAGTGTCAGGTAAACATGCTGTGTTGATATCACCCGACGAGGAGACTCGACATTATATGAACGCTGTATGGAAATTATACGTTAAATGTAGTGAGGTAACTTTAATAAAACACAAACAGGTACATGTATTATGAATGTCAGAATGTACATACATTTTATAATCCGTCGTCTATTCACAAATTTTGTAGATATTTAGACACATAGCTTTGGATTTGATTGAACATTGTTGAGTTTGCAAATGAATTTAATACACTGTTGACGTATTTATATCGCTGAGTGCTTACAAATTTTGATCATCTATTCTCATCTGACACCCAGACCAACTCCAATCTAGATCAATCGATTATTAAATATAGTTCAAACACTCATTAATAATTCATGAGGAAAAGACAAAAGAAAATCACGACCGTATCGTTGTTTTAAATGTGATAAAGATTCGTCCTGATTTACATAAACTTTATCTTTGATTTTCTCGGCTTAGACAACATCGATTTTCAAAATTACTACGCCAATGAACTTATCAAATGGGTCGTGTTTGAAGCCGTTTAATAAACTCGCAGCACGTGTTTTATCAGATCTAAAACACTCGGGCTACGCCCTCGTGTTTTATATCTGATAAAACACTGCTGCTCGTTTATTAAACAATACGTTAAAGTACGAGGGAGAGATTTTTATTCAACTGTGGAGACCGAGGGCCGCAGCTCTTTAAGTGTAGAATAAAAACCGATACCCGAGTATCAACCTAAATATATACAACTGATAGTTTGGTGTTATAGTGTGTTTTCAATTAAGAAATATATATATATAGGTTGGTCTTCACATGGGACACATGTCCTGTTGACCATCCCTTCAACCATGTTGTCTGTTTTTTTATTTTTAACCGTTGTATTAATTATTTTGCTTTCTTGCTTGGTTGTAAAGTTAATAAATAAATTAAATAAATATATGGATAGATGCGTGTGTTTGTTTAAAATATGAATTATGTTGATTTTGCAATGTTAATTTTAAGTAAGTTGTTTGGAGGTCTTTATTTTTCCGTAATAACTTGGTACGCCGCCTTCCCCCCGGAACTAATCAAATACCACCGCCTTCTTTGAGAATGAGGTTATTACGCCAAAATTAAAAATCGACGGAAAACAAAAGAGTATGGTCTGATGAGTTTATAAGTGTTTGTTATTGTTCGCTGGTTTTCTAGTGACAGCTTCTTCAGCTGTGTATTTTTGTTTGCCAACTGCATATGTTAGTTGATCTGCACAGCCAGATACATTGTACACACCTTTCAAACTGATTTTTGCCTTGATTACATGGAGGCGAGCTGGCTTGTATCTGAGCTGGTTCACAAACCGAGACATTAATTTGTCCTGATATTACATGAGGTGAGCATGTCAGGCTGACTCACAAGTCGGTGCCATTCACCAATATGTTAGTTGGTCTGCACAGCCAGATACAATCTGACTAGTTTCTGGAAACTAGTTGCACACGGTTGAACTGGTCTGTGTTTGAAACTTGTGTACGAGCAAGTGCCACCCGGCCCCGTAATTCTTTGGAAATCTTTATGCTTCGAGATTAATTCTGGTGCAATCTGAGGCATCAGCAGTAATTGCTTATTTGATTCCTTAGCTAGAATATATAGTGAAGAAAATACTAGGTCGGATGTAAAGATCAGATATTCCTCTGCGCTATGCGTCTGTCCTTTTGGGGGACTCGGGCCCTCTACTTCATACGGCCGTGGTAATTGCAGTATTTTACAGCGTGCAAGTCGACCTCCTATTTTTTTGACAAAAAAATTGAATATTTTTTACGAAACCCCGAGTATAAGTCGAACCCTCAAATAGGTACCAGACATACTAGTATTTACAGAAACTTTAATATGGAAAACCTTTAAAACATGCAAGCATTTATAAAACTATACAAATACATATAATAATGCTAGCTGGGTTTATGTATAGTATTTAAAACACGAGAAGGAGCGTATGATAAATATGATAAAACGCGAGTTCGAGTGTTTTAAATAGCTTCAAAAACAATTGATTGTAATCACTAGGGAGTGTACTTGTTTTTATTTTCTATTAGAGGTAAATTGGGTTGATGTATGAAATGCAAATTAGCAGGAATTTTATATAAAGTTCGTAGAGACTTTATATAATTTTCATGCTGATTAGTATTCATGGCTTTTATCAGGTATAAAAGCCTTGCGCGTGACTAAATACGGAAGTGTGATTGGACAATTTGGTTAATGAATATTAATGAGTTTTTGAAGTATGATCTACAGAATCGAGTATAATTTTTTGTTCATTGTACGAGTCAAGGTCAGCTTTTTTATGTAATTTTGGTTCTAGAAATTTGACTTTGGGAATTCAAAATAGTGCTTTCCAGTAAGGTTTGTCCAGGGCTTAAAGGCACTAAAATGTGTTAGTATTTATTGTGAACTGGGATTTGAACCCAGTAGGTCACATGCCTCCAACCAGGTCACAAAAAATGCTGCACACTTGCAGCGGTGCCAAGTAAAGTTGGCAGGAGAGAGATTATGGAAGCTACACCCTGTAGCTGAATGCCACCAATGGCCACAGAATAAAAGTGATCGAAAATCATCGTACCGACTAAATTTTTTTGTTGCCATAGGTTAGGGTTTTGCACAAAACCTTGACAATTATACGTTTCAAAATTTGCAAAACAAGGTGTTTCAGAGATGGACAAGTTTTTTTCTTAATTCCTAACCTAAGGGCCTATCCTAATAAAACTTCTCCATCTTTAGAACACTTGTTTTACATCATTCTAATGAGGTATCATCACAATTTGCCTCATCCTCCTTTCTTGCTTGCATCTTCTCGTAGTTGCTCTTGCTTGGTTCTTCAGCAACTTCTCCTGAAGATGCATGGACTTCAGTAACTTCTCTCTTGGTCTTCAGTAACTTCTCTCTTGGTCTTCAGTAACTTCTCTTGGTCTTCTTAAAGATTTTACTTCAAAAATCATTGATTCTTTTAAATTTTCTTAACAAATATCTTGTCGTTTTCAAATCCTTTTCTTCGTCTCAGTTCCATTGATAAAGCACAATAATATACCGCCAATCCGCCATAATTGTTTACCGCCAAATTTACCAGTTTTTTTCTCACATTTTGTAAAAAAAAACTGAACTTTGTGGACCGATTACAAGTGTATTTGATTAATGGCCGAAGGAAACGTGTTTGGTTGGTAATCAAAATTAAAATTCACTTGTCAGAACCACTGTTTATAAAGAGTTTACCTATATCTTGCCATAAAGTAGTGCAACAAAATAAAAATGATGGTCAGAAACTTCAGTTTACCATTTCATGATGGTAAAACAGGTTCCTGATTAAAAATTCAGTTGCAACGCCATACACCGTCCGAAGTAAACCGATTATCCTTTGCCGCCAAAACACTGAAGCACTGCTTTTATTTTATGGTAAAATATAGAGTGAAACACTGCACTGTAATTTTGTATTAACATGTTTGCAAATGCACAAAAACATCTGCACATTTGCTGAGAAACATACTGTGGTACCTTCACCAAAGACCAGGACATCTGCTTGCTTGCTTGACTTTTTATAATGGAGGCAGTTGTACACATTCCATAAGTTTTCTCAACTAGTTGCACACACCAAAGTAATCCAACATCCATGTGATTTGATACTTGTTTCCATTTGGTAGACAGCTCTCCCATAGCTTGGCTTAAGACCTACAAGTTAACATAAAAATGAGGTCAGATACCAAGGTTTGATTGTAATCAGGGGCGTAGCGAAGGGGGGGGGTGCGGGGGGTGTCGCACCCCCCCCCCCCCAATGTTGCTCTTGTCGGCACAAATCGGATTTATCTCGGCAAATTTGGACCTGCGATCTAATGAGAATAAACTTTATGTTTGGGCGAATTTTTTAACGGAAACGGCAAAATGTGCCGACAAAAGTCAGCAAAAATCGACAAAAAACCCTGAAAAATCCCCAACAAATCCTTGGTTATTACGGGCGTAGTTAAAATGGGTCGTTGATGACCCGCAAAGTCGTCAATCGAAAAACACGGCACACGGTAACGCAAGATTAAAAATTGAAATTCGACAAGCGCCAGGAACATCAAATCCACGCACACGCCAAGTTTGATTTGATTTCATAAACAACTCTGCGATTGGTGGCCTTTTGAGTTTTCAAGATGCTATGCGGGCGTGCAAGATGGCCTTTTCTGGCAAAATGTAAATTTTTCAACCTGATTTATGATAATTAATGCTAATTTATATTAACATAATGTGTTTTGTTCGGAAAATTTAAAAGAACAAGTAAAAGCCGGTTTATTGGGCTTCCAGAAAATGTATAGCTTTCGCAACAGTTATGGTTATTTCAAGAGATATCAATAGAACAACGTGGTCGTTCAATTTTTGATGTTTTTCAGCCGTAGGGAAAGAGTTAAAAGGGGCGACAAATGCCGAATAATTACCGACCCCTGGCCAAACTCCGACAAAAATACTGGGAAGATTTAGCGTTTTACGTAGAGCCGCACTTTTTAATCCATCCGGAAATGCCAATCGTCTCTCCAAAAGCACAAGATATGGCTGTGTACACAACAGCCTCTCAATATTTCGTGGGCAAATGCGCAACCAGTAATAACGTTTCGGGCATTGTAGCGGTAGCGCACATAAGATTTAAGATGACTCGCTGATAGAAATATTTTAGATAAGAACAATTAGCTGAAACATTTAAACAAATATATTGGATTGGAAAGTTATGTACAACAACCAACTGAAACGCAAGCGGAAGAAAATTAAGCTGACATGTCTTGCTTGCAAGCAAACATTTGATGATTATCGGCAACAACACAACAAAGAGTACCATGGAGATGTTTTGAAATTATTGGGTACGTGTTGATCAGTGGCGTAAATTTAGCCGGAATGGGGTGTTTACAATCTTCCCCCAAAATGCTGTACGTATGTTGTCAACATAAAAAAAACAGTCCAAAATACGAAATTTTATAAACTTCTGAACTGACTGAAAATCACCACTCAGAATGCAGGAAATGCCATTTGCGGGATTCTATATTTTAAAATTTTCCGGAGGGCAACACCGCTCGAGATCATCCCCTATCTCTCACAACAAATGTACAGCCCGGTGTTCATCGAATCATAAGATCATAATTTCAAATTTAATAAATTCATATTGAAATCATCATGACCACGCCCATGCCACGCCCAATTTGTCGGCAAATCCCAAATGCATTGCCTTCGCTACGTCCCTGATTGTAATAGGAAATACAACAGGCTGATCATTTATGATAAAGCTATATTAAGATGTGGAAATTTGCTTGCCAACAGAGGGACAGTTGACGGGCTCCCTAGAAATATACAGTGTTAATTAAATTATACTCACTGTGTCTTTTACCACGAGGAATATCTTCACTAGCTTGAGTCGACTTCTCCAAATCACACCTCAAAGTTGTACACACCAAGTACGGTACCAGTATCATATTCCATATCCAACTGTAGTTCCCAGATTATAACCATAAAATTGCCAGTCAGCAGCAAAGAATTTTAACCTGCCCCATCAGGTCAAAGAAATGCCACCAATGGCTACAAAGAACATATTGGCCACACACGGAGAGATCGAAAATCAGCGTACACTATATTTTAGTTGCCATAGGTTAGGGTTTTGCACAAAACCTTGACAATTACGTTTTGAAATTTATTATACTTAAGTTGGCAAAACAAGGTGATTTAGAGATGGACAAGTTTTTCTCTCGATTCCTAACCTAACTTACAGGCTTATTCCTAATTAGATAAAACTTTTCCATCTTTAAAGCACACGTTTTACATCATTCTAAAGTCAGGTCAGCTGAATTTCTTCATCTTCGTTTCTTGCTTGAATCTTCTGGATGCTTCATGTCTTCATCAATTTTGGTCTTGGTCTTCTTAACAGATTTTGCTTCCTAAAATCACCCTCCTTTCTTGCTTGCATCTTCTCATAATTTATCTTGCTTAGTTGGTCTTCAGTAACTTCTCTTGGTCTTCTCCAATATCTTGTCTTTTTCAAATCCTTTTCTTCGTCTCAGTTCCATTGATAAAGCACAATAATATACCGCCAATCCGCCATAATTGTTTACCGCCAAATTTACCACCTTTTTTCACATTTTGTAAAAAAAACTGAACTTTGTGGACCGATTACAAGTGTATTTCATTAATGGCCGAAGGAAACATGTTTGGTTGGTAATCAAAATTAAAATTCACTTGTCAGAACCACTGTTTATAAAGAGTTTACCTATATCTTGCCATAAAGCAATGCAACAAAATAAAAATGCTGGTCAGAAACTTCAGTTTACCATTTCATGATGGTAAAACATGTTTCTGATTAAAAATTCAGTTGCTACGCCATACACCGTCCGAAGTAAACCGATTATCCTTTGCCGCCGAAACACTGAAGCACTGCTTTTATTTTATGGTAAAATATAGAGTGAAACACTGTAATTTTGTATTAACATGTTTGCAAATGCACAATAACATCTGCACATTTGCTGAGAAACATACTGTGGTACCTTCACCAAAGACCAGGACAGCTGCTTGCTTGCGGCAATTGTACACATTCTCAGCTAGTTGCACACACCAAAGTAATCCAACATCCATGTGATTTGACACTTGTATACATTTGGTAGACAGCTCTCCCATAGCTTGGCTTGAGACCTACAAGTTAACATAAAAATGAGGTCAGATACCAAGATTTGATTGTAATGGGAAATACAACAGGCTGATCATTTATGATAAAGCTATATTAAGATGTGGAAATTTGGTTGCCAACAGAGGAACAGTTGACGGGCTCCCTAGAAATATACAGTGTTTATTAAATTATACTCACTTTGTCTTTTACCATGAGGAATATCTTCACTTGCTTGAGTCGACTTCTCCAAATCTCACCTCAAGTTGTACACACCAAGTACGGTACCAGTATCATATTCCATATCCAACTGTAGTTCCCAGATTATAACCATAAAATTGCCAGTCAGCAGCAAAGAATTTTAACTTTCCAATAGCCCACAGTCAGCAGGATTTTAACCTGCCCCATCAGGTCACAAAGAAATGCCACCAATGGCTATACAAAGAACATATTGGCCACACACGGAGAGATCGAAAATCAGCGTACACTATATTTTAGTTGCCATAGGTTAGGGTTTTGCACAAAACCTTGACAATTACGTTTTGAAATTTATTATACTTAAGTTGGCAAAACAAGGTGATTTAGAGATGGACAAGTTTTTCTCTCGATTCCTAACCTAACTTACAGGCTTATTCCTAATTAGATAAAACTTTTCCATCTTTAAAGCACACGTTTTACATCATTCTAAAGTCAGGTCAGCTGAATTTCTTCATCTTCGTTTCTTGCTTGAATCTTCTGGATGCTTCATGTCTTCATCAATTTTGGTCTTGGTCTTCTTAACAGATTTTGCTTCCTAAAATCACCCTCCTTTCTTGCTTGCATCTTCTCATAATTTATCTTGCTTAGTTGGTCTTCAGTAACTTCTCTTGGTCTTCTCCAATATCTTGTCTTTTTCAAATCCTTTTCTTCGTCTCAGTTCCATTGATAAAGCACAATAATATACCGCCAATCCGCCATAATTGTTTACCGCCAAATTTACCACCTTTCTCACATTTTGTAAAAAAAAAATGAACTTTGTGGACCGATTACAAGTGTATTTCATTAATGGCCGAAGGAAACGTGTTTGGTTGGTAATCAAAATTAAAATTCACTTGTCAGAACCACTGTTTATAAAGAGTTTACCTATATCTTGCCATAAAGCAGTGCAACAAAATAAAAATGATGGTCAAAAACTTCATTTTACCATTTCATGATGGTAAAACATGTTTCTGATTAAAAATTCAGTTGCTACGCCATACACCGTCCGAAGTAAACCGATTATCCTTTGCCGCCAAAACACTGAAGCACTGCTTTTATTTTATGGTAAAATATAGAGTGAAACACTGTAATTTTGTATTAACATGTTTGCAAATGCACAAAAACATCTGCACATTTGCTGAGAAACATACTGCGGTACCTTCACCAAAGACCAGGACATCTGCTTGCTTGCTTGCTTGAGGCAATTGTACACATTCTCAGCTAGTTGCACACACCAAAGTAATCCAACATCCATGTGATTTGACACTTGTATACATTGGTAGACAGCTCTCCCATAGCTTGGCTTAAGACCTACAAGTTCGATTGTAATGGGAAATACAACAGGCTGATAATTTATGATACAAGCTATATTAAGATGTGGAATTTGCTTGCCAACTGAGGAACAGTTGACGGGCTCCCTAGAAATAGATACAGTGTTCATTAAATTATACTCACTGTGTCTTTTATCATGAGGAATATCTTCACTTGCTTGAGTCGACTTCTCCAAATCTCACCTCAAATTCATACACAACAAGTAACGGTACCAGTATCATATTCCATATCCAACTGTAGTTCCCAGATTATAACCATACAATTGCCAGTCACGCAGCAGAGAATTTTAACATTCCAATAGCCCACAGTCAGCAGGATTTTAACCTGCCCCATCAGGTCACAAAGAAATGCCATGCACCAATGGCTACAAAGAACATGGACATCTGACCAGGATATCTGCTTGCTTGCTTGACTGATTCCACAAATGTTCTCAACAAGTTATTGTATCTTTTACCAGGACCATCTTTACTTGCCTGATTTTACATCTCCAAATTTCACCTCCGGTAACCAGATCGAGCTGCAGCAATGGTGCTTTAGCTAGAATACCTTAGTCAAGCCCAGCCCAGTCACGAGTAGCAGGGCATACAGACACTGGACATTTGTAATTGCCTTATAATCAGGTTTGAAAAATGACAGTTGAAGTTCTTTTACACATCACTCCCTTCAGAGTGTACATGGTTGTACAGATGTGTTTCCTGAATATCAATTTCGCACACAGGATCAAGGTATAACTGTGTATGCTGCAGAATAAGTAGAAGAAAGTATGTATTTCAAGTGCAGCTATGAATATCATATTTCTAAAGGGACAGAACATAATGATGTATGAGGAATGAAGGGAATTTACAGACAAGACTCGTATCTCATGTGAGGAAGAAGTTGTACGGGTAACAATTGATCAATAGATATAGGTAGGTAGATAGTGGCGATGAAAAGTGAATTCAGTACTGAGGCAAGAAAACAGACTGTTCAGTGTACAGGGATTGTGACCTACTGTTGGAGATCCAAGGATACAATTGTGATAACTTCACCATCACTTTGAAAAATGCAATTCATTTGAACATCTATGTTACTTATGTTATTAGGTTTAATTTTATTGTTTATGGTAGTTTTAGATTAACCCTTAAACTGGTTTTTTTTGCGCTCCTAGTTATTTTTATAAACATTTCAAATTCAAATGAATAACATTTTCCAAAGTCATAGTGAAGTTATCACAGTTGTATCCTTGGATCCGTCCAATAGTAGGTCACTATCCCTGTACACTGAACAGTCTGTTTTCTTGCTTCAATACTGAATCCCTTTTCATTACCACTATCTACCTACCTATATCTATTTATCAATTGTTACCCGTACAACTTCTTCCTCACATGGAGAGATACGAGTCTTATCTGTAAATTCTCTTCATTTCTCGTACATCATGTTCTGTTCTGTCCCTTCAGAACTATGCTATTCATATAGCTACTTGAAATACCTACTTTCTTCTACTTATTCTGCAGCATACACAGCTATACCTTAATCCTGTGTGCGAAATTGATATTCAGGAAACACATCTGTACAACCATGTACACTTTGAAGCAGTAATGCGTAAAACAACTTTGATTGTTTCATTGGTAAGTATAGACCAGCAGCTTCTCTTCAGTGAACCATGGTTTTGTACACAAAATCAAATGTCGGTCAGTGATCCTTTAAAAGTTGGATAATGATCCATCCCTGTTTAAGAAATTCAAATGAAAAATGAGTTTTTGGCGATGTTCTTGTTTTAGATTGATTTCGGCAAATTTTTATTTCGTTTAATAAGTGTGGTAAAAATTACATTTAGAAAAATGTAGTACTGTCCTGCCCGAAATGCAGACAAGCGTTGAAGAAACCAACCGTGAAAGAAACGAATTAAATTGAATACGCTTAATAATACGTAGCGTGACCAAAAATCCGGCAACCAAAAAATCCGGCAACCACGTCGCAAGCCATAAATTGTGAAAAGTTTTATAATATCGACTGCATTTGCTCCTGCTTTGTAAGATTTCAAGGCGAAAAGTGCTTTAATATGTTTAGAGTTTCTGGCTGTAGAATTTGCGGAACGTCCATGACAATGTGCTAACTTTTCGATAAAAAATCTAAAAGGCGACGGTATAGCCTGGTTTTCACGAGCGATACAAGGGCAAGCAAAAGCGCAAGCGTCCTTATTTCACAGTGAAGACAGGCTCGACGCAAGCGCAAGAACTGACGCAAGCTTGCACTAGGATATGAAAAAGTTTCTTTTTCCCTGTGCTAGCGCTTGTTGTGATCGAGTGAAAACCGAACACAACACAATTAAGCACTATATCTAATTACGTATAGCCAATCAAAATATTCGTTCGAAGGTTTATATTGTGTGTACTTGTTGATTGTTATCAAATTGAAAGGGTTTTTTTTAAAGAACGAAGTAATTGTATATGATGAACTTTCCTTAGTCTGACCATAGTTAGTAGAGGGGATGGTTTGGAAGCTCCATTGTCTTTCAAGATGACGTAATGGTCATGTTATTGTATTGGAGAAAGTGTTTGTTATTGGAGAAAGGAAATTCTATGGACACGTGACGGCGAAGGACTCACAACACGTGACGATGAAGGTTACACTAATTAAATCCGAACGTTGCATGAACTGCTCATTATACAGAAAATACAATACGTTCAATGACTGTGAAAGTGAACACAATAGAACAATGACTTTTGCAGACCTTCCAAACCATCCCTTCTATACTAACTATGGTCTGACCCGTAATATATATTCAAATAGTAAAGTGGACGGGTATTCTATAATTATACCCAAGATTGCAGAATCTGCAGAAACATTGACGACTGGTAAATTATGGCACCAAAACTCAGACAGACAAATCTAAATTGACTCTCAAGGGATTCCTAACGACTCGTTTTCTATTGTTTGGAATGCAAGAATTTATAGCAAACTCAGACAAACATACATACTGTCACTGACGTCATATTGACGCATAGCTACTGTGCTTGGGGCTTATGGTCGTAAACCCATAGTTTATGGTGGTCACGATTTAACAATTTTAGACGGCGGTGAGAGTATGAATGAAGAGCATACCAAATTTTCATTATTAGAAAGAGTACTTTGACTGCTTACGAGTTGCGAAACAAGTTCACATCTGACCAGTTTTTCAAATTAAAATTTGCACCGCCGTTTACCGAAAGCGTTTGACTATAATTTTTTCTAATTGCATATAATTAATCCGAATTTCGCGTGCAGACAGAGCTTCAATGAGATAAACAATTTTGTTCTGTACACCAAAATAATACTTTAATACGGCGGGCCACTAAATATTTCATCGGTCTGAATGAAGACGTAATGACATTCGTTTTGCTTCATAATTCTTAGTTTTAAGAGACCTTTGCTTAAAAGGAGAACGTCCTTTCTGGGCAAAGTGTTCGTCAGTTAATTCGTTTTCGAGATCCTGGCAAACCACGAGTTAAAAGTACGAAACGCCACCTGGCGCTTTTTTCGACCGAAAGAACGAATATTCTGAATAATTCAAACGAAAAGTCTCCGAAGTGTTCAACAATGAACGAGGCCATGTCAAAATGACAAGCAATTCGTTTAAATATAATATGCCAGAAATTTTAATTTTAAAGGCCTTCGAGGTTGGCGCTTGGAAGCAAAATATGCACCGAACGTGTCAAATGTGCACCGACACGTGGGGACATTTCGTCTGAAGTCGTCAAAATTGTTCAGAAATGAACGAGAACACGCTTAAACGTTAAACAGGAGGTTTCTTTTTAAGAATATGCGAAACTTGAACTATAGGAAGCCGCTTGAGTCAACGCCTTGCGGTCTTGGCAAAGAAAGGCACTGACAGTGTCCCAGGTTAGTATCACAGGTGTACTTGAAATTTCTGAAAGTTTCGTCAAAATGGTTGTCCAAATTCCCCCGGAATAGCCAAAATTGCAGTAGAATGAACAATATTCTATTCAGTTTACTTTCAGTGGGATCTCGAAGCTTAATTCTAAGCACCAAGTCCGAAAATTCAACCTTTTAGGAAGCTAGACTGACACGCCAGACCACAAATTGCATAAAACAACAACAAAAGCTTTAAAGAACTAAAGAGCATTGAATAAGAAGACATACTTACATTCCTATCGCATTCCGCGACACTTCTGAGTTCGTTAGAGCTGGTTGAGTTTATCGAGTACCAGAGCGACATAAGTCTTCACCGCTTGCTCACTTGCCCCAAACTGAACAACAAGCAATTCGGGCAAAGAATTAAGTCATCGACCTCACATTTCCGGTTTAAAGTTGGCCAGATATGTGATTGGTTTTAAATTTCCCTCCTAAAGGACGTTCCGCGTTCATATATTGGTGCAACAGTCACGTGAATAAACCGGTTTAATTCACGGGAAACTGGTTATGCACCTATGGGGGCACAACCTCCGTGGAGGCAAAATGCCTGGGTTACAAGTTTGGACGTACCAAAATAACTTTTTTGATTCCACACCATTTCTCATAATTTAGATGTCCGGTTTTCTTCGATTTCCTGATTAAAAATGCTTAGAGACGTTGATTTTTTAAAAAAATATATTACTTTCTATGATATTTGCTTTACTGAGTTTCCTGACCAAACCTAAGTTGACTATGGCTCAGCTTTATCAGCGGCCGCGGAAGCTATTTTGAAGTTGGGGGCTAAATTCCGAGTGACTTAGGGGGGGGGGGGGGGCTAGAAATGCCTCCTTTTTGCTAAAATAGCTTCAAACAGCTTTCAATTTTTGGGTCAATTTACACAGTTTCTATGCAGAATTTTTTATTTTGCTATATTACAGTTTACGACATTTTTCAGTTTACGAAAAAAGTGGGGGGGGGGCTATAGCCCACCCTTAGCCCCCGTGTTCCGCGGCCCCTGTTTATACATGTATTTTGTACTTAGCAGAGTGTAGCATGTCAGTCCCTAAACATAGTAAAATAATAGAAATCCTCAGAGAAACATGAGAAAATTTTCATGATTTAGATAAGTCCAAAATGAAGGAGGTAATCAACTTATTATAAATTGATATTTGATCATGCAGTTAACAGAAAAGCTAGTATCACATTAAGTTGGGGCATTATATGCCTGGTGTTTAAATGGTACCATAAATTATACTGTATTATAACAGGATTTTCTATTTTGCTGTTTTTTATAAGGTGGATGGGCTTATAAACGGGGGTGGGGGCTTATAAACGGGAGGGCTTATATTCCGCAGTTTTAGTCGGAAATAACAAATTCCACTACGAATTATTTAACGTTCGCGTGAATCTTTCTTAGGCCTGCTCCAGTCACGCAACTACTACCGTTAGAAAGACCATTAAATTCTGTGCAACATATGTAAATTAAAGAAAATCGTATAGAATAGCGCGGGATAAAATAGTAATTTTATGAGTTAGTCGGAAATAACAAATTCTGGCAAGAGCGCTAATAGCGTAGAGTCTGTGCCCGAGACCAAAAGCCGGTCATGTTTAACGTTCGCGTGAATCTTTCTTAGGCCTGCTCCAGTCACGCAACTACTATCGTTAGAAAGACCATTAAATTCTGTGCAACATATGTAAATGAATAAAAAAATCGTATAGAATAGCGCGCGAGAAAATAGTAATTGTATATGAGTTAGTCGGAAATAACAAATTCCGGCCTAACCCTTGTTTGACACCATCTATCTGCAAACAGAAATTATATTCTGGTTATAAGCCCCCCCGAATATAAGCCCCTTTTAAAAATCAACGTTTATCCACCCCTACCCCATCTCTCTTACTAGTAATGTGATCTTACGGAATTTTGGGCTATGGTCTATGGAGGTGTAACAGTTTACTCAGTATATCATGAGACTGACGTTAAAACTGTTTAATAATATTTGTCAAGATGAATTCCAAGTTGACGTCCGTTTTGTTGAGTTATTAGTTACATTCGGGTTGTTACCTTTGTTTTGTTTAGAAAACTGGTATGTGTTTTTGTTGATTTATTGTGAAAGTTAGGTGCTTGATTAATTAAAGACCAGTAAATAAAAAACGTATATTGATAATGCCGTATGTTAGTCTCAATTTATTTCACTAGCAGTTCGATCATTCCCAAACGTTTTTTTTATGCCGCTTATAAGCCCCCGAATATAAGCCCCCCCGTTTATAAGCCCACCCAAAACCCCTTACGTGTTGTATAAGCCAGGGTTTACGGTATGTTGTGGTCTTTGTAACGGTAGTACTAGAAATTTGAAATTGAATTGTATTAACAAATATGTTATCAATCAGTGTGGACGAATTGTTGTGTATCCTAAGGCTGAGGCGGATAACATTGACAGAGGTCTGAATAATTCTTGATCAGTCATGTGTAAGCCGAATCTAATAATTGTTTTATTATACAATTATAAATGTAGAACTTTTAGGGAGACAATTACGTCACCTACAGATATTCTTTTATATTTTGTAGGTGGCAAGCTAAACTTGGCATCAAGAATTGTCTGTAGGATTTTTAGCCAATCACAATCGAGATTGTATATGAGTATTGTATCGTAAACATATTTATTGAGAATTCAACGTTTCGACTAGCTTCAAATCATCATCAGGAATACTAATAAATTGACATTTACAGCAGCATAAATAAGCAGAAAACAGTGAGCTAATAACTATTAATATAGAAAATAATTCATTCTCTCAAGGCTTTAGTTCCGTGGTTCAAATCTGAATTTTCTCGGCGAATTGCGAGGGATTCTTTAAAGAATAACGACCTGCAGTGTTCAGCTTTGTCAATAATCTTACAAGTATTAAAAATTAGTTGGGTTAGGCTACAAGATATGGTATCGTTTGTGTCTGGGAAAATTTTAGTAGGGTTTTGATGTTCTAGAAGTGTTCGCAGGATGTAGGATGAGTGGCGTGCACTTTGATGCGAGTATATAGAGGCAACGATCTGTTTTACCGATATATGGACTGGACATATGGATTTATGGATCTTGACTATTTCATTAGTTATATTGAGATGACGAAACAAAATACCAATCGCGATTATCTTACAGTTTTTCATATTTTCTGGTCTCACTTTTAGCTTTGTCAAAAAGCTTGGTCTGAGGGACTTTCACAAACATTCCGCGGTTTGCGGGTCGTGTACCATGGGTGTACATGTTTCTTAATTTATCGTACACTTGCACAGGCAGTGTTTCCAATTGGTTCTGTAGCTCTGTTATATAGAGCATATTGGACCTGTATTGTGATGGCAGGAATAGTGCTCTAGTAAACGTATTCAGTTGGCTTTAGCAGTGTAGGTAATCATGAAAATTTCTATTCAAGTTCCTCAATAGAAGCAGTCATTTAAAATAGATTTTCTTAAATGAAAGATTCAAGTTTATTCACACATATAACAGATTTACAGAATTTAGTAATATAAGGAGATAAAACTAATACATGGAATTAAATAAATTAACTTTTAAAAATCTTTATAGAAAGTAAAATGTGCGGTGGTTAAAGAAGCAAAAGCTTTCGAATTAACCACCTTTGGAAACTATATGGTTAAGATACATGTCTACAAAATCACAAACTTATATACTGTCCTCTCAAATTATTATATTTTTTTTAACAAACACTTCGACGATTTTAAGTTCTCGCTGGACTTCTCTTAAAAGCATATCTTGCACTGTTCTATAGAGTGGTTAATCTAATGTTAAATTTTAATATATAAATCAATAGACTCGTAAATTGGTTAAGTCTATTCACGGTAAAATGTCTCACTTGAAATTGAACGCTCTCTTGAGTTAGTTGTTTCCTTACAACCAATGATAATCAAGAATATCAGACCCGCACAGAGACTAAAGTGCGCCCGGGACCAAATATATAATTGGGCCCCTCGCAAAAATGTCGCATACATTTTACGGATGTAAGGATATTTCAAGTGAAAATGTTTCAGTTTAAATGTGAAATGACAAAGCAAATTTTCGTAAGGCGTAAAAGATGTACAAAATAAGGACAAAATAAATAATCACTAACACAGAGAAGCAGAAAATTTTGATAATTTCATAATTTCAACTACAGATTCTCTACAAAGTAAACGCGGGCCCCTCTTGAGTTGGGGGCCCGGGGCAAATTTCCGCAGTTGCCCTCCCCTCTGGGCGGGCCTGATAAAGATAGAATGAAAAATACATAATAGTTAATCCTACTTCTCTATCATTCTCAGGGTAACCATGGTGTAACACCTGCCTCCTGTGCAGGTCCGCGAAGCATAATGGGAAGGTTGCTTCCAATTTTGCGACGGCAGATTTTGTAAACAAAATGGCGCCTGATTTCATCATCATCCATAAAGAATAAACCAAATTGAACAGTTTAGTGTACGTATACTGACATGAGGAGTTCTCATGGTCAAATAAAAGCTACGCCTTATACAAAATCGTCCTGATGTTACACCATGTCCCCTCTGCTGAAATTATTTGTTTCTGATTCGTCAACTTTACCAAACATTTTCCAAAACGCCTTGCGATACATACTTATTCTCCAGACATATGATATTGACGATGAAATTCACCATTTCCAACATCAGGAGATAATGCGCGACACAGCAGTGGCGGATATTCACGTTTTAAGGTGGTGGGGCAAAGCCTCCCAAAATGTCCGACAAGTTTGGTTGCTAAGCAACAAATTTTATTTGAAAATTTCCGACAAATTGGCAATTATATATATATATATATATATATATATATATATATAAATTTTATTTGAAAATTTCCGACAAATTGGCAATTTGACGAAAGGTGGGGGGGGGGGGGGGGGGGGGGGGGGGGGGGGTGGGGGGGGGGCGCTGCCCCCATCCCACCACAATTTCCGTCACTGTGCGACAGTGACGACAGTTTCATAAAACTTGCAATTTAATTCGAATATTTCGCATGCAGCCTTGACTACAAGAATAAGAAATGAAGGAGATACAGTTATTAGCAACACCAGTGTTAGACTAAGAACAAAACTACCAACTTTCTGTTGCATCAGGTTGTTTCGTCTTTCTAGATCTTTGATCACCTCGGTAAAACTCCCCAGCGTTCCATCATCTGCTTCATTTGACTTTGTTTTCCAGATCTTCATGTACACACTGATATATACACCACTGCAGTCACTAAGACGGGAATATAGAAGAGAACCAGAAAGACCAACTTCATTGTCAAAGTGTAGAAATGCATGAGAATTGACAGTGCTAGTGTGAGAATCCAATTCCCTGCCATGACTATGAGGTATGAGGCTTCATGATGCATACCGCCCGCTCAATGGCCATCAGACACACGGCTAGTAAAGACGTTAGAGTAGCCGTCCATCCAATTGTCATGAACGCTGAACTCAACGTGGTTTCTCTCCCAGCTGCTCTTATTGAAACGTAAAAACCAAATACGCTTAACTCCTACTATGGAATCAGCAATAACAAGGTTAGTGACGTGATAGGTAAATAATCCTCCTTTGTTTTACAACTGTCCAGTTTTTACAAACAACGATCAAGAAAGTGCCATTTAACAGGAACGAAAGAACAGATTGAGTTAGTATGACCCATGACATGGCGTTTTCTGACGTTGAATGCATGATTGTAACCTGCATGTTGGCAAAGAAAACGCAGTGATTGTTTAAAGAAGAGCAGACTATAATTATTGAGAACTTATTTTCCCGAATGTTTTGATGACTCCTAGTCGACGGATTGGCAATATCGGTAACTTATAGTGTCATCCGTATTACATTACGCCTACGGTTGGCGAATTTCATTTAATGAACTCATCCGTAAATATCTTGTCAATTCTTGATATTTATTATTCATTTTGTATTTTAATTGAAAGAAGACATATCTTAGAAAGTAATTATTTCTGTATTTTTGACAAAACTCGACGTGTTTTGAATTATATGTCAACCTCGAGTAGCGCGAAACGCGGACCCCCGATCGTCCCAGTCTCCCAGATCGTCCAGGAAGTGTTTCCATATAATCGCCTGGATCGCATGCATGTACATTATTTCAGGCGATCGGGACGATTCAGGCGATCGGGACGATTACATGGAAACCAGCCTTTATTAAGATATATAAAAACCAAATGTTCGGTTTCCATTTTATTTATTTGTTGAAATACTTTTGTGAGTAATTTGATGTATCGATGGGCTTCGTCCGATAAATTAAAGTTGGTTGAATTTTTGTCTGAAATTAGATGCTACAAAGTGCAAAATTCAACGCCGCCATTTTCTTTCGTTGGTGACGACATAAGTATGACACATGGCACAGTTGACACAGAACATTCCGTAAATTGACTGTTAGTACAATTACATGTTCTAAGAATTTATGGAGAAGGAAAATTTCGAGTGTTGGAATATATACATTTTAAGACCAAACCGGGACCAGTTGTGAAAAATACAACTTCAAGGCCTTCCGGCTGGAATTGAACTTAGAACGACCAGCAACACAATATTTTCCTCCATGACGACGAGACGAACCAGTTGAAGATGTAGCTATTTTCTCTGTGTTTGCCATGTACGTCATACTTATGACGTTACAGCGCCCAATAAAGCCGCGACTGGAAAATTTTGCATCCGAAGTGGCATATTTCGCTATTTCAACCGTTGATAAAATCACTTCTGTTCAACCAAATTTCATTCTGATAGCAGATTTCAAAATCGGAACATGTAAATTTTTATTTGGGGAAATAAAATGAAACCAAAAATTTGGTGGCAAAGGCACTTTAAATGAAAACTATATGGTTAGGATACGGAGTTAAGATTAATTTCTTCTTCCTCATAAGAAATAAATATTAATTATATAATAATTACAAATTCAGATAGCTTAGGTTATTTATGAGGAGGGGGTGGGGGTTGGTAAACGGGAGGGGGTAAAACAAAGTTTCACTTCCATTTATGGGGGGGGTCAAAAAAGTTTTACTCTATGGAAGGGGGGGGGGGGTCAAAAATGTTTGAGGCTTAGAATCGTGAAAGCACGATATGCATTTGTAAATGCTGAATATCACACGAGCGGTATGTTTTTAATATAAACATATTAAAGAACAAAAAAAGCAAATCGTATATTCTCTTAAATTTAGGGGCTTTCCTGGCCAGTTGACGTCATTTTACGTCATTCATGATCTTCATACTTTCATAAATACTTGGAGACCAGCCAATCGGAGCACGCCAACTTATTTTATAATGAACAAAATGAAATAGATTATTTTCCATGTGCATGGAAAGACACAGAATAACCCAAAGTCATATAGGGGAGGATTTCATGCACAAGTTCCATGACTGTACCATCTTCTCCAAGCTCGATATGAAACAGGGCTACCACCAGCTCTTTATCCAGAATGATTGCAACCTTCAGCACCCCATGGGGGAACATGTGACCAAAGAGATTAATCTTTGGGGCAAAGTCATCGCAGGATCTATTCGATGAAGCAATGTATCGTATCTTCGGAGACATGCCAAGATGCCTTAATCAACGAGACGACATTATGATTGGTGGTAAAAATGCAGAAGAGCATGACAAGGCATTGGAAATCTCTCAGGCGGACTGTTCCAAGAGACAGACAAGGGGCTACAACCAGTTCATTTTATCATCCGCCAGATCGAGAAAGACGCCTTGGCAGTACACTGGGCGAAAAACAGATTCAGCAGCTACCTCTTTGGTGCACCGCGATTTAAGATAATCACCGCTCATAAGCCGCTAATCCCGATGTTTTACAAAGCAACTATCAAGCTTCCACCAAGAATAGAGAAATGGGTAATGGGGATGCAGGATGTCGATTTCGAACTCGTCTATATCAACCAGGAAAGGACGAAATTGACACTCGACTTTTTATCTCGACACCCACTGCCAGAAACCGCGGACATGACACGGTGGAGAAAGTTATCAAGCAAATTGTTGCTGACGACCATGCTGTTGTCGTTGATCGTATCAAAAAGAGACGCAGGAAGATACCCAGCTTGAAACCATGGGACATAATCGCTGTAGAGTTCGGAGGACCATACCCGGACGGACATTACAACCTTGCGGCGATAGCCAGAGAACAAGATATCTTGAAGTTGCCCGAACCAGTTCAACATCGTTTCCACCAACAAAAGAAAAGCTCAAGACCATGTTTGCCACCCACGGGATTCCAAGACAACTGGAAAGCAACAACGGACCACCGTGTTACCCCAGGGCATGCACGAGCCAATGGCGAAGCTGAAAGTTTTATGAAACTACTCAACAAGTCAGAGAAGATCGCCCACCTGCAAGGACGAAACAGCAAGATTGCCATTCAAGAAATATTGACAGGCTTTCGATCAACAACACCACACCCGGCGACAGGGATAACACCATGCGAAGCCCTCATGAATAGACCCGTAAGAACCAAGCTAGACCACCACACCAAAGAAATTAACGACAAGGATGCACGTGATGTGATGATCAACAGGAAAGACGACGAGTACAAAGAAAAGATCAAACGAAATCCACAAACAGGAACACTCAAGAGCACAACTTTAGAATTGGGGACCACGTTCTGCTGAAACAGGAAAAGAAAAACAAATTGTCGACAGCTTATGAACCAACCTTCTACATTGTGATCAGAGCGTTCAATTGCAAGTGTGACATTTTAGCGTGAATAGACTTAACCAATTTACGAGTCTATTGATTTATATTAAAATTTAACATTAGATTAATCACTCTATAGAACAGTGCAAGATATGCTTAAAGAGAAATTAAGCGAGAACCTGAAATCATCAACAGTTATAAGGGAGTGGTCATTATTTATGGGGGGGGGGGGAGGTTTGGCAAATGGGAAAAAGACCCCCCTTGCCAAAAGTCGAAACTTTTCTGACCCCCTCTCCCTAATATCACTCATACTTGTTGGGTACTCATAGATCCACGCTGGCTCTTATCATGTGGGGTTCCAACTCCTCTTTGTCTGTTCCACGGATTTTGTCGTTTTTGACGGATTTTAAGCAGTTTAAATCACAAAAGAAAGTCAAAGAATACCTGGATACAAGGCTAATCAAGGTACTAACACAACAGAATGTTTTAACTGCAACATTGATTGCATTTTCATCGCTAAAATCGCCAACGTGTTTTCAACAAAGGCTTCCTAGCAACGCACATAGCAACGCCTCTTATAACAGGTAAATCTACATTTTTCATGGCTTTATTATTAATTTAATGGCCGTTCTTTTATAAAAGAAATAAAAAACTTTGTCTTGTGTGATCGAGTTATAATGGTACTCGAAGCTATCGCCTCGTGTTTTACACGCATGCTTATAACTCGATAATCACACGCGACACGTTTTTTATTTCTTAAGTAAAACCATCAACCATGGATAGTAGAAAGACTTTTTATTATCCATATATATAGAGGATATTACACGGTGGCGCGAAAATATGAATTTTATCTTCGAGTGGTGAAAAAAATATTTTACGAACGACCACGAGAAGATAAAATTCTTGAAGCCAGCTTGTAATTTTCTTTTTATTATATAGATTCAATGCAAAAGGTGGGAAAATGTTTAAACACGTGATCGATATCTTCACTAGTGAGGATATGGAAAATATGTCACTGCATATTTCTATATATATATCAAACTCATTAATAATTCATGAGCAGAAAAGAAAGGAAATCAGTTACGAGACGGTGGTTTGGATATCAGAGGAAGAAATTACATAAATTAAAGTGTATATGACACGAAAATTAAGTTTATCTTATTTGAAAGAACTCTTCAAATAACGAAGAATATCAATTTACAGCTTTTCCATATTTCATTTAGTTCTTGAGATATTTAGACTTATGTGATATTCAAATGAGATGACCTATGACGTCACATTGTTTGCACTTTGGAAAATCGTGTATATTTTTAAGATTATTGAACGAAATCACTTGAAACTTTGAATGTGCATACAAACCACTAAACTGGAGAAAATCATTCTAATTTTACGGTCGCCATGGTAAATGATTAGATTCCAGTCCTCATGATTTCCAAAACAAAATTATTTGTTTTCTCTTCGCTGGGAAACATTTTCGAAGTGGTACTGGTTGAGTAGATTTGTACTAACTTAACTAATTTGAAACGGAAGTTTGACGTTGGTGCAAACTGCAAAGCCTACTATGTCAGAAAACGAAGATTTTCTTCAAAGAGACGTCGCCTCGGATTCTTTTGTTCCCTGAGGGAATGTAAACCTCGTATTTCCCTCATTACTCATGCAAGAGGGAAAATTTCCCTCATTCCTATGATATGCATGCGGGAAATTTAGTAGAACACAAAGGTTTCTTTGTCTTCTAATTTTCCCTCATTCACATGCACGGGAAAATTAGTAGACAAAAAAGTCCTTTGTTTGCCACTAAATTTCCCGCTTGCATATCATATCCAGGCGGGAATCTTAGAAGACAAAGGACTCTGCCTCCAACCACGGGTTGGATGCCCCCGATTTTCCTTTTCACCCCGCGCCTCAAGCTTAAAATTGTCGTCAAAACCGACTGCATGGCGAGAAATAATGGACACGCACGCGCAGTAGGTGCTTGGACTTTTAAAAAATTTGTAAACATTATGCCCGCCATCACTCAGTGATTTATATAGGAGTTAACAAGAAAAATCGTTGTAGCTCTTAGCCTCTCGCTAAAATGCAAAATGATCAATCTGATCTGGTTAGTACTCGTTAGTATCTAACATCAAAGACAAATTTTAGTGCGGTATCGCGATGTGATTTTAGTGAAATTTGCGTGAAGTTCAGCATCTGAAATGTGACACCGCGCGCAAAATCGACTACCAGACAAGTATAAACCTTATAGAATTTCGGTTCTTCTTCGACGAATTTGACTCCATTTTGCTTCGAAGCCTTCGAAGGAATGCTTTGTGACCATTCCTTGTAGTTCCCAGGACACATATCATGCAATTGTGCGTCCTTTTAACCATGTGACAACTTCATGAACTGAATTAGCGCATTAGCGCAAAAATTCAAAGCGCTGTAACCAGAGCCGTACGTTCAGATCTTTTCAGAGCAGTTCGGCTCCTCCCACCGGTGTCCACAATTTCTCGCCATGGAACTTTATACCGTTACTCGATCTACAATCCATGTGGTATTACCTTCTCTTACGCATGAGCAGGACGTAACATCGTAATAACGACAATTTTTTGCACATTTTGTTTAATATTGTCATTTTTTTAGGATTTCACTCAGACATTAGCATCTATTACTCAACTTGTTTTACCCTCAGTGACTTGAATATTGATGGTTTATTGATGGTATACACCATAGGCGGCGGAACCAGGGGGGCTAGGGGGACTATAGCCCACCTAGAAGATGCATCTAGGGGGCTAAGCCCCCCTACCCAATATCCCACTTGTATCCCATGAAATCCAAAGAGATCAAGAGATACCACGAAATTCTATGCATGGGAACAACAAATGTGTAATAACATGGCCCCATTTACTGTAAATTATGATATTTGGTTCTTTGTTTTTGTGTAAAAATTGAGCCGTGCTTGCTGCAACGTTAACTAGAAACGAATGCCGGAAATCACGTTTCAGAGGTTCTAGATTTCAAAATTTTCAGGGGGAGCATGCCCCATAATCCCCCTAGAAGTATTGCGCCTTCGTAGCAAACTACTTCACATGCAGATTTGTACCCATTGTACCGGTTTCGCCTAGTTTCAGCCCCCCTACTTTCAAACACGTTCCGCCGCCATTGGTATACACTAACCATGTCCCAGAGGAGCTCATCTCATTCTTAATTCAAAACACGAAAAGCGATGCACTCATCTCTGACAACCAACTAAATTTCCCGTCGGTAAGGTTCTCAAAGTTTTCCTCGGCGATCATAGTATTACAAATTGATAACATGACTTGAGGGCAATTAGCGATTAAATTTCCCCCTTGCCTCGGGAAGATTTGTAAAAGTCCGAGGGCACAAATCTTCCCTCGGCTGCGGGGAAATTTAATCGCTAATTTCCCTCAAGTCATGTTTATTATTTCGTTTGGTGGTCTGTATCGACATGCAAAGTTTCAAGTGATTTCATTCAATACTCTCAAAGAAATACACCATTTTCCAAAATGTTAAAATGTTGTGCAAACAATGTGATGTCATAGGTCATTTCATTTGAATATCACATAAGTCTAAATATATCAAGAACTAAATGAAATATGGAAAAGCTGTAAATTGATATTCTTCGTTATTTGAAGAATTCTTTCAAATAAAATAAACTTAATTTTCGTGTCATAAACACTTTAAGCCAACTTTCACCTTGATTTTCTCTTAAAGTACTGATTTGTTTGAGATGTAATATGAAACACTCGGAAGAGTGTTTCATCCGGATATACCAAATCAAAAAAGAGTGTTTCATCTGGATATACCAAATTCATCCGGATACACAAAATCCGGATAGTGTTTCATCCGGATATACCTCGACGTTTGTTTCAACAAACGTCTCGGTGTTTCGATATCCTGATGAAACACTCTTCCTCGTGTTTCATATATTACGTAAAGTATAAGTATATGTAAGCCAGCTGTTGTGGTATAGTGGTTACCGCACATGTTTATGAACTGGGAGACGCAGGCTCTGGGGTCTAAAAAATAATTGAGGAGAAAGTGCTGCCTTTGCAAAAATGCCAGCAAATGGCACGACTTTCGGGTTTCTCGAATAACAACCTTAAATCGTAGGATTCACCTAAGAGTAATAAATCTAATAAACTAAACTAAATATCATTCGACACTCGTAATTTATACCATACTTTTCCTTCAACTAATTCACGTGTAAATGGCAAATATTAACTTTAATATCATACCCAATCAGAGTTAGCTAAAAGCGTTGCGCTGCGTAGGCAGTGTAGAAATAAAAATTGAATACTCTGAAAGGTTGGTGTACTGCAGAAATACAGATACTGTATGTAGGAGGTCAGAGAGTGAAACGACGTTTGACTAGCTCAGTGGCGTAGACAATCCTGGCTATCGTCTGACATTCCGGATTCTATTATTTACATAGGAAATACTTATAATTCATATCGACTCGACAGACCAACGCCTGGTGGTGGTATCTTGGCATACATAAAATCCGACTTACCTGTTAAACGCCTTTCTGAATTAGAAGAGGAAGGAAAAGAAGCGCTCTGGTTACTATTAAAGCAACCCAGAACACCGAGACCCTACAGCTCTATCATTGTAGTATGTGTATACTACCCCCCAGGCCAAACTAAAGAGAATGAACGTGAGATGCTGGACTATCTAACTAAAAAAATGGACACTGCTTTAGCTGAGCGCCCTTCTGCCGGCATATTTGTAGCTGGTGACTTTAACAAATTGGACTTGAATCCTTTGTGTCGCCGTTTTAATCTACGGAAACAAGTCAAGTCGCCTACGAGAGGGAGAAACATTCTTGACCAGATACTTACAAACATGTCGGATTTGTACGACGAAGTTCTTCACATTCCTCCAATCGGACGTTCCGACCACCAAATTTTGATCTTGCCATCTAAAACAAGACCAAAGATCCCCCCCGTTTCAAAGAAGTATCGACAAATGAAACCAGAGAACTTAAATGCACTGGGGCTGAAAATGAATCTTGAAAACTGGGAGAAGGTATACTTTGAATGTGATGTGGATGACAAGGTCTCTGTCTTCAACTCTATCATCATCAAAATGTTTGATGAAACCATACCTGTGAGAACCGTTCGTGCTCACTGTACAGACAAACCGTGGATGACCCCTAATATCAAGGCGCTGATTAAAGCAAGACAAAAAGCATTTACGAAAGGGGAGACATCGAAGTATGAAAGCTTGCGTGCTAAAGTCACAAAGTTGATATCCAATGCTAAAGTCACGTACTATAAATTCAAGGCTGAGGGCTGCCATAAATCAAATCCTGCCAAATGGTATAAATCAATTTATAAGTTAGCAGCAGCAACTGAAGATCAACGATCTCTGTCCTCGCCTGACCATGCCGACTTAACGGCAATCGCTGACAGACTACAAAAAAGTTTTATTAAACCTTGGCTAGAAATTCAATCAGATCCTCCAAGACTTCAAGCGGTAGAGCACTTGCTTAAGGATAGCCCCCCGTCTCTACCATCCATTGGCCAAGTCAAAACCGTTCTAAAACATTTAAATCCTAGGAAAGCCACAGGTGTGGATAAAATTCCTGCATGGTGTCTCAAACGGTATGCAGAGGAATTAGCTCCGGTGGTATACGACATCGTAGTCGCAAGCATAGCTCAATGCAAATATCCCACCTTATATAAGCACGCAATTATCAGTCCCATAAAGATTCGTCCTCCCACAGATTTGGACAGCGACTTCCGCCAAGTTTCCGTGCTGCCACAAAGCTAAGGTCATTGAGAAGCTACAGCTTAATCTTAATAAATCCAGTCTCAAGATTAAATCAAATCAGCATGCTTTCACGAGTGGCCGCTCAACCGTGTCCGCCCTTACCTCCATATCTCAGAAATGGTTCGACTCCACTGACAACTCCTCAACCGGAAGACAAGGTGTCCACGCCTTATTTATTGACTTCCGGAAGGCGTTCGACTTAGTCGACCATAAGATCCTCCTGGACAAGCTTGCTGATATGAACGTAACAAGAAGTTTCTGGTTATGGACAATGAGTTTTTTGGAGGGAAGAACTCAACAAGTTAACCTCCAAGGTGCACTATCCTTTACTGCACCATGCTCAGCCGGTGTCCCTCAGGGATCAGCTATTTCACCAACCTTATTCAATATACACATCAACGATATGGAGGAAAATGTCCCTGAACAGGCTAATGTCAACACACATAAATACGCGGACGACTGTACAATGGATACGTCCGTAAGAACTGAGGAATCTAGCCAGTTGCAAAGCGCACTAGATTCAGTCCATAGTTGGGCGATGGAAAATAAGATGGAATTGAATGCTAAGAAAACAAAAGATATGTGGATCTGTTTTACCGGAGCATCACCCCCGCCACCCTTGCGTATAGGAGATACTATAATAGAAAGAGTTGATAATTTTAAACTTTTGGGAACGTGGCTTCAAAAGGATTTAAAATGGAACAAACATGTTGAAGAGATCACCCACAAAGCATCCAAAAATCTATATTGCCTAAGAGAATGTAGAAGATCGAACTTACCAGCTGAAGTGGGTTTAACAACCTACTTAACTAAAATTAGGCCTATACTCGAATATTGTTCGCCAGTGTGGGGTGGTCTGTCACAATATCTAAAAGAGGAATTGGAACGCGTACAAAGGAGGAGTCTGCGAATTATTGGCCTTGTGGGAAATTGCCTCCGCAGTTTGTAATTTACCACACAATCACTGTTTGGTTGATTTTGTATTTATTTGTAAGTAAACATTCACAATCCCAAAGTTGTCCTCTCGCTCACACACTCACTATCTCACTTGTATTTTCGACTCTCAACACATCACGCACACACGCACATTATCATACCAACGCTCTCTTCTCACATGATCTGATTGGCTAATGTCCTATACTAAATGGATTACAAATTCCTTACACTTGAGTTTGTACCAAATGTTAATCTATTTAATCTAATGCTATTAACCTAAATTTAACCCTTAATTATTACCTGTTCACACTCGTAACTCGCATATAACTTTCACATTCCTGGCTCTCGTCACTCTGCACTCGACTTCACTCACATGCAACTTTCTCATTCTTATCATTTAGTTTAATAGATCACATTTCCCCACACTCTCCCCCCATATGGCTCGTAAACGAGACATATGTTCAATTAGAGAAATGTGGCTCTTAAATTGATTATATGAATATAACTAGAAATTACTATCGCAAGTGAAGTGCTGCCTCATTTCAAAGAAATTCCAATATTTTACAAGACAGATTGGCGACGTAAAGAGGCGCGGGTAGAACCGTAGGGGAAACTGCTTTGTTATCGCATTTATGGTCACAAATTTTTTTCAATCATCAATAATTAATTACCAAAGCTTGATAAACCAAAAAACAAAATCGAGAAATACCAGGTTATTTATTACCTTCAACGGTTATTAGCACACATCCCTTAAGATGTCTTAAAAATTGCAACAGTGTTGCAATCAACAGTTAGCAAGCAATGTTGATAGTTTAACCGAGACTCCAAAAATAGAATATTGAGTGCATTTTCAAAAAAATAAGGTGGATTGTTAGTTGCCATAAACCAATCACCGGCAAATGGGTCACTATATTGCAAATAATACATTTTATCAGAGCAAAAAGGTTTTATTAACATAATTTCTTATACAAGTATAAAGGTTATTTCCAGCATTTCCAGGACCTTCCTGAAAATCACTTGAGAGTGAGGTTGTTTCCTGGCAAAAGATTTTTAAAATAAATAAATAAATAACACACAATGTGACATTTAGGAATGATGAATCCCATGCATTAATGTTTGTTATTTGATAATGTATTATTGCACATTTTGTTTAAATTGTTTTGTATTGCCTTGTCTAAAATCAGCACAAATCATTTTACTTGGGTCAACAACATCCAACCTCGTGGAGACGCAGGGCAACCAACCCAGGGCATTTTGCTTCCACGGTGGAAGGTCTGCGAAAATGGCCCTGGGATCAGCTGGTCACATGACACCCAGAATTTCTGGGTGTTTAGATATGATAATTTTTGTGGTCTTTGTTCAATTGCCTTTGTCTACTTTATTGACCTGAACAATTGAAAAATAATCAGAGTTGTTCATGTCAGCATTTGTCGGCATAAAAGCAGCTAACAAGATTAATAATTTACCATACATCCATGTTATCTCTTACAAAAGGTATGAAGAAGCATATATCCAATGTAGTGAAAGTTATCACTTCTAATTTGCTGTACAATTTAAAGACAGCATTCAGATTTAGATGAATAAATTATACTCGGCTGAATTAATTGGAGTTTTATGACAAGTCAATCGCATTATAGAATGGACCAGCCGATCCCAGGGACATTTTCGCCGACCTTCCACCGTGGAGGCAAAATGCCCTGGGTACGAGGTTGAACAACATCATATATTGTGAGACCAGGATTTTCTTCGACATCATTTGCCATTCTCAACAACAGGGGGTGTTACAATGTGTATGTTGTTGCTCTGTTGACAACAGAGCAACAATAACATACACATTGTAACACGATATTCACTATCACTTGCTGTTGGAAAATATAAATATACACTGAAGTAAAATATTTGCATCAATATTAGTAATACCATAGTTGTCACCAGTAGCGAAACTGGTCGTAGCAACTGGTCATGTTATGACTGAATATGTAAATCGTTTAAAAATTTGCATACTGGTTGTTACAACCAACTGAATTAACATCAATGTTGTTCCAGAAAAGATTATATCTCTTTATTCGAGTGGTCTTGAATCCTGTTTCTATTCTTCGAGTGGTCTTGAATGAATCCTGTTTGATTCTTACGTTGTTGTGTCCACCAATTCGGCACGATATTGATCGATTGTCACTCCCATTTCAGGTAAAGTAATGACAAGGTTTTTCTCTGCACAGATGTAACTTTGTTGAGCAACAGGCACAAACCTTCGTTTGTAAATATTGAGTATTGTCTTTGGCGAGAACTGTCAAATGTCACCGGCTTCGCTAGGTTTGATTTTAACGAGCACAATGACTTCGTTTGATTTGAGTTGCGTGTACACACGAGACAAACAAGAAAAACTAAGTACACAGAACTCTTACCTTGAAAAACTGAAATGAATTGAAATTGTTCGAGAACCTCATGGCGTTGCGTGATCAGAAAATACCATGTTCGTGGTGGCGTTGACAAGTTCCGAACATTAATTCCGTACAACTTCCGTGAAAACGAATAACCCTCTGGAGTATGTGAACGCAAACTAAACTACGTCACAAAACGTCATAAAACTGAACATCCACCTAGGAAATTTTCACATATATCGAGATCTCGTTGACTATACATAGGTGCGGAAAGAGGTCTGGGCACGAGACATAGATAACCCATGTCAAGATTAGTGTGCTGCCTACGGCAGCAATAACTGTTGAATAAAACAAATGTTAACTGTTCAAGTTTCCTCATTTTTCTCGTTCTGGATCATTCGACGTATCTCCTCTCGGGCTTTAAGGGCTGCACTCCTGGAGGGTCTAAACTCGGCGACTGTTGGGTTCAAACCATTGGGAGCTTTGGAGGCTCTGTCGCAGTTCAGCTCCAATGGAAATAGATGTTGCACTGGTCGCTCCAAGTGATTCTTTCCCGACCGCAACTTGACAGCTCTGACCACCCCATCACGACCTGGGTATAATTCCTCGACGATTCCTAAAGGCCATCTCCCCCTGTTCTTTTCGTCACTTTTCACCAGAACCACGTCTCCGACCGCAACCGAAAAAGGTTTTCCCCCATGGTTTAGGTTGTGTCTCTCTCTGAGTCCCCGGAGATACTCGCGGGTCCATCGTTTCCACAGTACGGTTTTCACTCGTTGGATGTGTTTAGCGCGTCTGCGCAGATCCACTTCAGCGATGTGGTGTGGTGCAATCTCTGGCAAGATATTGCACTGTGGGTAGATGATAAGGTTAGGTGTTAGGGTTGGTAGTTGGACATCTTCTTCAACGTAGGACAGGGGCTGTCCAGAATTTCTTCTTGTAGGATTAGTTTCCTGGGCAAATCACAGTTAAATCCTCACACCAAGTTTGATAACATTTAATATAAAACAGGGTTCTTAAAATAGCGCTCGAACAGTCTTCACACACTCTTAGTTCGCATGCATCTCACGTGACATGAGTCACGTTTTTCTAAGTAAGCTTCAAACGTCACATCCGGGTCAACAATTCCCGACACACTCCCCCCATATTTCTTTAGGAAATATGAGTTTCTTCTTTTGCAATGTCTTCTAATCGTAATTTGGCTGCCTCAGCTGCATCTCTTCTAGGTCGGAATGTGGGCGCTGTCGGATTTAGTGTTTCTTTTGGTGCCTTGTCACAAGAGAGTTCCAGTGGGTATAAATGTTGGATGGCCCGTTCTAGAATCCCTTTTCCTGCGCGCAACTTCGCAGCCCGAACCACTCCGTCCTTTCCTTTGATAAGCTCTTGTACTACCCCAAGCTTCCATTGGTTCCGATTACTTTGATCTCCTTGGATGATCACCGCGTCTCCTACTGCTGGATGAACTGACTGCTTCCCTCCGGCCTGTCGGTGTTGTTCACGTAAGCTGCGGATATACTCTCTAGACCATCGTCTCCACATTGCGTCTTTGCAGCGGCTCAAGTGTCTCGCTCGTTTTCTTAGGCTTGATTCAGGCAGGTGATGAGCCTCCAATTCGGGTAATAGATTAGGATTCTGGTGTTGCATCGCGTATGGAGTAAGTAATGGTAGTTGTATGTCGTCCTCAATGTATTCTAACGGCCGGTTGTTAATTGCGATGTCTACGTCGAGTACGATTTCTTCCAGCTCTTTCCAACGCAAGATCCCATTGCCAATTACTTTATAGAAAGCGTTCTTGAATATTCCAATCAACCGTTCAAATTGACCGCCCTACCATGGAGCCTTACTGAGGTTGAAGCACCACTTGATGGACTGACGGGCAAGGTAGTCGTGAAACTTCTCATCTATTTGTACCTTTTTAAGCCATGTCGCTGCAGCTTTGAATGTTCCGCCATTATCGGAGTAGATAATTTGGGGTCTACCGCGTCGAGCAATAAACCGTTTCAGACTGGTCAGGAACTGGTCCGTTTCAAGGGACGGCAGTAGTTCCAAGTAAACTCCTCTTGTTAAACTGCACGCATAAATTACCAAATACGCTTTGCTCACGGTCTTGGCTCGAATTTGATACTTGATGGGCCCAGCGAAATCAACCCCGATTACTTGATATGGCTTGTCTCCTTGCGTTCGCGTGGTGGGTAGATTACCAGGAGGTGGCGACTCGAAAGCTCTCAGTTGAAACCGCTTGCAACCCCAGCATTTCCTTCTGATTTTCTTCACCAAGCATCTCAGTCTTGGAACCCAGTATCTTTCCCGTATCTTCGCCATGGTGAGTGATACTCCCCCATGCAACGTGTCAAGATGAGCTTCTTGAACTAACTTCATGGTGAAGGGATGCTGATCAGGAAGATATATATGGTGTTCACCTTGAAGTCTTCCTCTACACTCCAGGATCTGTTGATGGTTTGGTTGCAAGTTAAGCCTGACTTGATCTTTCTTGAACGATTCTGTCGCTACTATTTGACACTGAGTTCTCTTTGTCCACCACGTCTTCTGTGTCTCGATGTCTTCCGTCGTTAATGGACCTGATTTGCGCTTTTCCACAGATGGTCTACAATTCCCAACAAATCTTTGCATCCAGGCTCCGATTCGAAGAACTTTCCATAACTCAAATTTGTCCATCAGAGTATTGAATGGATCATTTGTAGGAACGACGACAGCTAGCACCTCTTTAGTCATCTTGGCTTCGGCTTTACTCGCGGCACACGGCACCGGTGTTATGTCCGGTGGCCACTGCTCTGAATCTGCTAACCACGACGGGCCACTGCTCCATAATTGTGAGTGGGTCACACTTCCCCCACGACTACCCAAATCTGCTGGATTCTCACTGGTTGGTACATGATGCCACTTGATGTTGGTGTGTTCTCTGATCTTGTTCACACGGTTTGAGACAAATTGCTTGTATTGACCACTGCCTTGAATCCAATACAACGCCACTGTACTATCTAGCCAACAGTGGAGTTCTCTTGCAACCATTGGTCTAAGTGCTTGATGAACGTTGTTAATCAGGTTAGCAGCCATGTGCCCAGCTACTAATTCTAATCTTGGTATCGTCAACCCACGTTTAGCTAGACGTGACTTTGCTGTGACGATGCCCTGCGTTACTCCGTCCTTTTGATCCACCACCGCGTATACTACTCCGCAAACTCCTTGGATACTGGCATCTCCGAATGCGTGTAAGGATATGTTCTGTATAGGCTGTTGATGTGGTGCGACTGATCTTGGAAGACTGATAGACTCTGGCAATTTCTCGTACCAGTTATTCCAACGCTTTTGAATTTCGTGAGGCAACTCAGTATCCCACGCTAGCTTCTTGTCGCTGATCTCTCGGAAAATCATCTTTCCTGATAAGACTGTCGGCGAGGCTATCCCCAATGGATCATAAACTTTCGCAAGACTTGATAAAACTCCCCTTTTCGTGGGCTCCCCCTTCTCTTGTGGAAATTCTACTCTTAAAGTGTCGCTTGCTTTATTCCACGGTAGACCGAGAATCTTTGTTTCCACAGCGGAAGTTCCGAGTTGTTGTTTAGCGTAAGACAGTTCGTCTACTCCGGTTGCTTCATCGTTGAATTCTGCTTCCAGCTGGATTGCGTTACTGTGAAACTTGTGCAATTTGAAGCAGCCATCTTCGAAAATCTCTTTGGCGATTTCTTTCTTACTCTTTGCTTCGGAGACGTTGTTTCCACCAAGCAGTAGATCGTCCACGTACGTGCTGCTACGTAATTCCTCCACTATCTCGGGATGTCGATCTTCCCACGCCGCTAGGTGTTGGTTAAGGACTCCTCCCAATAAGAACGGTGAGCAAGTTAAACCAAAAAGAGCTCGAGTGAATCGATACGTTTCTATGTTGGAGGATTGAGGATGTCTCCAGTGAAATCGTAGAGCGTCACGCTCTTCAGATCGAATACGGATTTGCAGAAATGCCTTCTGCAAATCTCCGGTGACCATGACAGGATGGAATCTTGTCTTCACAAGGACGTTCCATAGAAGATTCTGAAGAGGCGGTCCAGCGTTAAGACAGTCGTTCAACGATGGTTGATCATTTCGTTCTCTCGCAGAGGCATCGTATACCACTCTTAGCTTGGTACTTTCTGCATCTTGTCGGACTACAGCTTTGTGGGGGATGTAGAATTCTCTACCCGTGACGACTTCGGGGGCTTTCTCCACGACTCCATGCTCTATCTGATCTTGGATGATCTCGTCGTACTTTGAGTAATCGCCATTGCGTTCCAACTTGCGAACCAGTTGTTGCAGTCTACTGAGGCTGCCCATCTTGTTGGTTGATAACTCTGGATGGTTGGCTTTCCAAGGAAGTCCAGTCTCATACCATCCTTCCTTATTTCGCTGTAATTGTTCCTTGAATTCTTGGTAGACTGTGTTTTGATCATGCTCTGGCGCATCCTCCAAACCAAGAACATCAAGGTTACATAACTGCTCGTAGTCGGTACTCGTGGAACGTGTAAGCATCAAGGGACTGGTGTCGACTTCTCGGCCAGGTGACATTATCGTCCATCCAAGAAGAGTCTTCTCTGCCACTGGTTGTCCAGGCAATCCAACTCTTGGTGCGGTCTTGGATTTAATTGCAGCATACTCGCTCGCACCCAGCACAATATGAATAGGCAGCTCTTGTTTAGCATCAACATCATGAATTTGTATTCCATGAAGGTGTGGATATTTATTCAACCAACTTTGGTAGTTTGGATTATCTAAACACATCAGCTCTGGTTTGTCCACCTTAGTTAAGTTGATGTCCATTAAGAAATCACCGTCTATGGATTTCATCTGAGCGCTGTAGGTTTCCACTTTCATTGTAGTTGCACCAAACATCATTTCAATGCGCTTGGTTTTGGTTTCAGTTGGCTTTTTGTGAAGGGCGTTGATCAACTTAGCTGAGGCATATGAGCTTCCAGATCCAGTATCAAGGAGTGCTCTCGTCTTGATGCCATCTATCTCCAGAAGTACCACCGGATATATCACTTCGCCATTATCTGATTGATGTGCTGAATACATTTTCTCTGATTCAGGCTTTTCGTCACATATGGATGTGTGGTGTCGCTTTGCACATTTCCGACAGGTTGTTGTACTTCGACATTCAGCTGCGCGATGTGATCTACCCGTACAGTTATAGCACAGTTTCTTTTCTGCAAGGATTTTCTTCCGATCTTCCGAAGACTTGACCGTTGAGCACTCTACCGACTTATGCTCTGATGACTCGCAATATACACACAGGTTTGGCTTCGTTTGATCCCTTTTCTGATGTGTTTTGTAAACTTTGCTCGACTTTTCTCGCTTTCGGGGTGGATCTTCTGGTTTTAAAGTGTCGACAGGATTTCTACGTGTCCAAAGACGAAGAGCTTCGGTAAGCTGCACAAAGTTCCATTTCTCCCATTTGGTGTCTGTTCGGACAAGGTCTCCTCGAATTGCAGTTAATTTGTCAAGCGTCATCGAAACGGCACCATCTACCTGGCTTATTTTGTTGAGGGTTTCAAGCGACTGCACGTTGTATGTTAACTTTTCATGGAACTCGTGGACCTTCTTCGTGTTGGCTGTTGGAATATATGGGAGCTCTAGTATTTCCTTTATATGCGCTTTGACTATCTCACTCTCTTTACCATATCTATCATGAAGTATCGCTTTGGCGCGGTTATATCCTTCCGGTGTATACGGTAATGCTTCAACAACTTTCTTTACTTTGTCGTCTAACAACTCTCTAAGGTAAGCAAATTTTGTGATTGGGGCAACGTTAGTTTTTTCAATAGTTTCCGAAAATTGTCCCCAGAATCTGGGCCAATCGGTGTATAATCCACTGAATTTCGTAACAACAAGCTTTGGCAATTTGGCATGACTATATTTAATTACTTCGCTTGTCGCTTCTGCTTGATTTGGTTTGACTGTTGCGAGTTCTGATTGTAATTTCATCTTAGTTTCATGCAGTTTTACCTCGAATTTTATCTGCTCTTCACGCTCGTGAATTTCTTGCTTTGTTTTCTGGTCTTTGGTCCACTGTTTCAGGCGTTCTACGCTCTGGTCTGCTTCAGCGATTTCTGTTTCAATCTTGATATTCCACGCATCGATCTCATCTGCTTGTTGTTTATCCTCGATTTTGAAGGCTTCCACCGTTCTCCGCAGGTTATCCGCTTCAGCTGTTATGGTTTTAACGGCAACTTGATGTCTTTCTATCGCTTCAGTTTGGCCAGCATCAAGAAGTGCCTTGGTTCGCTTCGTTGTTATTCTTAGTTGAGTTAATTTCGTGCTGAGTTTAGTTTCGGCTTCGTCCATTGTTGATGTTAGTTAAAATATATTTTCGGTTTCGCTATCGTTCGTTGCCCCACGTTGGGCGCCACGTGTCCAGAATTTCCTCTTGTAGGATTAGTTTCCTGGGCAAATCACAGTTAAATCCTCACACCAAGTTTGATAACATTTAATATAAAACAGGGTTCTTAAAATAGCGCTCGAACAGTCTTCACACACTCTTAGTTCGCATGCATCTCACGTGACATGAGTCACGTTTTTCTAAGTAAGCTTCAAACGTCACATCCGGGTCAACAATTCCCGACAGGGCCGGTTGTTGAGTGCCACCTCGATGTCTAGGAGTACATCCTTTAGTTCTTCCCACTTTAGGAAACCACCACCAACACTCTTGTAGAGGGAATTCTTGATGAGCGCTACCATTCTCTCGAATTGGCCGCCCCACCATGGGGCACGGCTTAAATTGAACTGCCACTTGACGTTATTTGTCCCAAGGAAATTCTGTAGCGATTCATCGTGCATGACAGCTTTCATCCATCGAGCTGCACCCACGAAGGTCCGCCCGTTGTCGGAATAGATCTTTTGTGGGCGTCCTCTTCTCGCGATCAGCTCCTTGAGGGTCCGAAGGAACTCTTTCGTTTCCAATGATTTGGTCAGCTCCAGATGAACGGCTCTTGTCAAACTACAAGCATACACCACTATATACGCTTTTGCTTCTTTCTTCTTCTTGAGTCGGTACTTTAAAGGGCCTGCGAAGTCCACCCCCAAGACCTGGAAGGGGTAACCTCCACACGTTCGATCTCTAGGAAGGTTTCCTGGCGGCGGTGCTGCAAGGGCGTTGACCTGGAATCGTCTAAGGTACGCTTCACAAGACGTCTCAATCTGGGGATCCAATGATTCTCTCTCACACTCGCCATGGTCATGACCACTCCTCCATGCAGGGTTTGTAGGTGCTTTTGTTGAACTAACTTTTGTGTATAAAGGTGGATGTCCGGCAAGTATTTTGGATAGTCTCCCTGTATTCTACCCCGACACTCCAGCACCCCTTGCTCGTTCAGCTGCAGGTTGAGCTGAAGACGGTCCTCTTGAAAGTCACCACTGCTCTGGGCTCTCTTTATCCACAGGATATGCACGTTCTCGATCTCTTGGGTGGTAAGTGGTCCTCGGCGCTTGTTGGGAAGATTGCGTGCGTTGTGCAAGAACCGCAAGGCCCAAGCACCAATTCTAATTGCTTTGTTCAAGTCCCATTTTTCAAGCAATTTGTCAAATCCGTCTTCCCGTCCTACGGCTGGCGCGAAAATCTCTCTTGTAACTTTCGCTTCTGCTTGACTTGTTCGTGAAGCTACGGTAACCACGTCTGCTGGCCAGTTGGTCTTGTCACTCAGCCAGATCGGGCCGTTCCACCACAGACTACACTGCTGCGGGTCTCCTCCACGACTAGCCAAATCTGCCGGGTTTTCTGTGGTTTTTACATGACGCCAAATAATCTCTGGGTGCGCTTGGATCTTGCGAACACGGTTTTGCACGAACTGTTTGAATTCACCATTCCCACGAATCCAGTAAAGCGCGACGGTGCTATCGAGCCACCCATAGACTGCGGTCACAGGAAACCCGGTCAGCGCTGCTTTCACGTTCATGACCAGATTGGTAGCCATGTGTGCAGAAATAAGCTCCAGTCGTGGTATTGTGACTCCCTGCTTGGCCAGTCGAGCCTTTGCTGCAACCAGACGCTGGGTCACACCCGAACTCTGACGGACGACTGCGTAGACGCACGCACCAACACCTTGACTACTTGCATCTCCGTAACTATGTAGCTCGATATTCTTGATTCGTTCACGAAACTGGGCCAACGAGCGTGGCACAGTTACATTCTCCGGTAAGCGCTGCTGCCATTTCTCCCATTTCAACCGCAAGGTTTCCGTCAGCTCAGCGTCCCACGCTGTCTTTTCACAGCACACATCTCGGTAGATCAGTTTCCCTTCAAGAGTAAGGGGAGAAACCAACCCAAGGGGGTCGTACACTTTCGCAAGCTTGCGAAGTACTCCCTTTTAGTTGACTCAGCCCTTTCACTAGGGAAGGAAACTCTCAGTTCGTCCTTGCATTTATCCCAACCAAGTCCGAGCAGACTTGAATCTACACCAGCTGGCTTCCCCAGTTGTTGTTTAGCATAAGTGTCATCTTTCGAGTCTTCTGGTGGAACTTGACTCTCATCTAACTCACTGGCGTTGGAGTGCCACTTATGTAAAGTAAAAGTGGCATCTTCAAAGATCTCGATTGCTTGGTGTTTCAAGGCTTTAGCTTCCTCCACTGTTGCTGCACCAGTCAACAAGTCGTCCACGTACAAATTTTCACGTAGTTCTGCGACTGCTTCCGGAGCTCTTGATTTCCAGCTTTCCAGATGGCACTCGATTACGGCTCCAAGTAGAAAGGGTGATGGTGCCAACCCGAATAGAGCCCTCGTAAAACGTAACGTTTCTACATTAGAGTGTTCTCCAGACTTCCAGTGAAAGCGGAGGGCATCGCGGTCTGACTCTTTGACTCGCACCTGGAGGAATGCGCGCTTCATGTCTCCCGTGACGGCGACAGTGTGTGCTCGTTGTCGGACAAGCACGTCCCAGAGTTTGTTCTGGAGCGAAGGCCCAGTGTGCAGGCACTCGTTCAGCGACGGGGCGTTTGAATGTGCCCGTGCTGAGGCGTCCGTAAACTATTCGCGTTTTGGTGGACTCTGCATTCTCTCGCACCACTGGCTTGTGCGGTATGTAGAATTCAACTCCTTCAGCTGGTTTATCTGCGACCTCGACCACGCCCTGCTCCTTTTGTTCCGCGATGATGCTGTCGTACTCCGCCGTTTTCCCGGTTCTCTCTAACTTGCGTGTCAAGTTGTTTAGTCGCTGTAGGCTCCCCCGTTCATTAGAAGGCAGTGGAGGGTGATTTCCTCTCCAAGGCAACCCGGTCTCGTACCATCCATCTACGTGGCGTTTGAGCTGCTCGCGGAACTCGGAGTAGACTTCTCTCTGATCATGTTGGGGACCATCAGCTAACCCTAGGACATCGAGTCGACACAGTTCCTCGTAGTCAACTTGAGTCGTTTGGGTCAGGAGCACTCGGCTGCTGTCGATCTCCTGTCCAGGAGATAGGATGACCCATCCTAATTTCGTCAGCTCGGCGACTGGTTCTCCATCACGACCAATTCGCGGTTTAGTTTCGGTTTTGATCCGAGCATATTCGCCTGCGCCGAGCACAACGTGCACAGGAAGTTTGGCTTTGGATTCGTTGTCGTCCACGCACACGCCTTCCAAGTGGGAATATCTTCCAATCATCTGCTGGTAACGAGGGTTATCCAACGACAAAAGCTCTCCGTTGTTTATCTTTGTTAAATGAACGGCCATCTTGTACTCCCCGGTAATCGACTGGATTGTTGTCTCGTAGACTTCAAGCTTGGTTAATCTTGAACTCATCAGCATCTCCACTCGTCGAACTCGGGTTTCAATCGGTCGTTTGTTCAGCAAGTCCAGAAGCTTTGCAGACGCGTATGAGCTTCCAGCACCGGAGTCAATCAAGGCACGACACGTGACTCCTTCCACTTCGATAATGACGGTTGGAAATATTCCTTCAGCGTCGAACGCTGCAGTGAGTATTTTGTTTTCAGGCCCCTTGCGTTCACTACAGATGGAGGTGTGATGTTTCTTTCCACAGAGTTGGCAGGACATTTTGCTGTTGCATTCTGCAGCCCGATGCTTGGGACCTGTGCAACTGAAGCACAATCTTTTCTTGGCGAGTATTCCCTTGCGTTCGTCTGGAGTTGACACTCGAAGACAATCACTCGATTTATGGTCGGACTGCTCACAGTAGGCACACACGCGTAGTTTGGGTAGATCGTTTTGGCGCGAGTTGTAAAGTTTGTCGCTCCGGTCTCGGGTTCTATCTCGTGGTTTGTCTGGAGGACTTACATCCGGTGGGTTTCTGCGCGTCCACAATCTCAACGCCTCGCACAGCTTCACGAAATCCCATTCGTCCCATCCGTCGTCTGTCCTCACCAAATCTCCCTTTATCCCAGGTAGTTTGTCCAATGTGAGCGCTACGTTGCCATTCACTTGACTCAGCTTCCCCAATGTCTCCAAAGATTGGACATTGTACCGCAAACGTTCATAAAACTCGTGAATTTTATTGGCTTGCTTCCCAGATATTGTTGGCAACTCGAGTATATCCCTTGTGTAGGCTTTAACAATCTCACTCTCTTTTCCGTATTTGGTACTTAGTATGCTTTTGGCCCGGTTGTACCCTTCGGCGGTGTAAGGTAGGCCATCGATGGATTTTCGCACTTTCAAAGACACCAACTCCATTAAATAACTGAACTTTGATACGCTCGGTATATTTGCTTTGTCTACTGCTTCTTTAAACTGTCCCCAGAATCGCGTCCAGTCTTGATAGGTCCCGTCGAATTTCGTAATCACGAGTTTGGGAAGTTTAGCGAATGCCCCTTGACCACCATCTTGTTTTGTCTCACTGCTCTCAATTGCGTTGACGCTCGATTCGGATTGTTGTTTGGATTTGGCGGCTCCCAATGTCGTTTGGTAGTGTAGTTTCGTTTCGTACAGTTCCTTCTCAAAATCCAACTGTTCTTTCCTGCTTTTCGCGGAGTCGTCTTCTTTTGTTTGGTTTATCCACTTTCGCAAACGCGCCAAATCGTTGTCAGCTTCCGCAATGGTCTCTTCAACCTTTGCGCACCAGTCTGTAATTTCTTGAATATCTTGACCTTCATTGATTTTTAGCTCTTCGACTATTCTTTTACAGCTATCCGCCGCATTTACCACGGCTTTTAGCGCTTCGCTGTGGCGTTGTATTCGTTCGTAGTTGTTCGAGACGATAATATTCTCCGTTTTCCCTTTTGTAATTTTAAGTCTTTAAGTCTTCTATATTTACCTTAGCCATTTGAAGAATGCTGTTCTTTGCTCTTGGTCGAGCGCTATTCACAGTATCCCGTCGGAGGTGCCACGTGTGGGAAATTGCCTCCGCAGTTTGTAATTTACCACACAATCACTGTTTGGTTGATTTTGTATTTATTTGTAAGTAAACATTCACAATCCCAAAGTTGTCCTCTCGCTCACACACTCACTATCTCACTTGTATTTTCGACTCTCAACACATCACGCACACACGCACATTATCATACCAACGCTCTCTTCTCACATGATCTGATTGGCTAATGTCCTATACTAAATGGATTACAAATTCCTTACACTTGAGTTTGTACCAAATGTTAATCTATTTAATCTAATGCTATTAACCTAAATTTAACCCTTAATTATTACCTGTTCACACTCGTAACTCGCATATAACTTTCACATTCCTGGCTCTCGTCACTCTGCACTCGACTTCACTCACATGCAACTTTCTCATTCTTATCATTTAGTTTAATAGATCACATTTCCCCACAGCCTTCCATATAACTACCTGACAACTCTCGAAGAGAGAAGAAATGAGGCCACGTCGAGATACCTTGATACTATTACAGGGGACCCAAGCCATATTCTTTACCAACAAACTATAGATCATAATAAACATGACTATAATCTTAGACACAAAAACGGAGTATTTAAATTCATACCGTTCTCTGGCACTGAACGACACAGAAACAGTTTTATCCCCCGAGCGATGAGACAGGGGAGGCATGATTTTACAAACTCGTTATAATTCTTACATTTTATATTAGATTTTTAGATTTTAATATTACCAAACTTGTACATATAAAAGCTTCTGATAGTTGTAATATAATTGCATGGAAATTGACATTGTAAATCCATTGTATTTTTTTAACTAAAGATGGATCATTAAAATATTATTATTAAGCCCGGGCAATGCTCGTCAGTGCCCGGGCAACTATATTCAGTAATTTTAAAAATCTGAACTAGTGTTACTACGGGCCAAACCACCGAACTGTACAAAGGCGAGAAAAATTTCTGTCACGCCTACAAATGTTCAAAATTCAAATTAAGCTCGTAAGCTATGCGAATGAGAGTAAAAGCAACATATGTAGGGTACAGTATGTAGGGCTTGGAACCAAGAAGGCCGTTGAGAGGACTGGTATTGAAGAATTTACATCCACGCTCCGCCATCTTGAATTTCTCCCGTCACTACGGCTGGCTCAGAATGGAGTATCCATTCTTCCAAGTTTTGGTAAGTATATCGAGTTAATAAGTATTGTGAGTTTTGTGCCTGACCGATTCTGGACTTAACTACGGAAACCTTTCGTCTTTTGCACTTTTTTAAAATATAGTATGAACCATGAAACGTATACGTTCTAGCCAACGCCAAGTAACCTTGTTTGATTGTCAAGTTGAAGTGGAAAAAAGAAATTCAATGCAGTACAATAGAGTCAGCACAACAAGAGCAACAACAAAGTCAACCAAGTGAACCAACTCAAAGTAGTGTAGAGTCTGACAAACGTTCTAATGGTTTTATTGAAGGAGTCCATGCAGATTTTCAAGAAAATGTTACTGTTGTGCAACAACTCGAAACAACCTCTGAACTAGAACACCCAAGAGAAACTCCTGCACGAGAATCTACAATTGTTGCTGATGCAGTCGAAATAGTCACTGCAGTGGATGCACCACGTGACATTGCACTTGGTACAATAAAACATATCCATGGATTGAATACTCCCGCGTGAAAGATGCTGCCTTCTGTTACTCATGTCGCTTGTTTACCATGCACCGGCTGTGGAAAAGCAAAACAAGTATTCACTCGAGTTGGATTTCGGGATTGGAAACATGCTTCTGGGAAAGATGGAATACTGGTACGCCACAACACCTGCACTACACACAAGCAAGCAATGTTATCGCGGAGAGATTTTTCTAAGAATGCTGAACAGGGAACCTCTGTGGATAGTAGATTAAATGCGGCACGAAGGCAACAAATAGCCGATAACAGACATTTCCTGAAAACAATAGCTGAAGTCATTATTTTATGTGGTCGTCAAGATCTAGCCCTCAGAGGACATCGTGAATCTCAAACATCTCTAAATAATGGAAACTTCGCTGAATTAATTACATTAGTGCATGGGTAGTCATGATAGTGTTGTTCAAGATAAGCTACAAAATGGGCCTAAAAATGCCACTTACACTTCACCTGAAGTACAAAACGAACTGCTACATATCATCGGAAAGATGATAAGAAACACTGTATGCAGCAATGTTAAAGAGGCAGGGGTGTTTTCTCTGTTAGCAGATGAGTCAAAAGATCGTAGCAAAAAGGAGCAGCTTGCAATTGTTTTGAGATATGTGGATATGAAAAATGCTGTCATTCATGAACATTTTTAACCTATCTCGAAGCAACCAGTCTCACCGCAGAAAGTCTGGCCAAATACATCACAGACACCCTCGAAGAAAACCACTTGATCATACGACGGAGGCTCGGAGCCTCTGTTATGAGCGGACAGTGCTCGGGCGTACAGGCACGACTTAAAGAGCGTGCACCACAGGCCGCTTATGTCCACTGCTATGTGCGCATACATTGAATTGGTAGATTGTTGCCGTATGATCCCGGATGCAACCGAGTTTTTCTCTCTACTTGAAGCACTGTACGTATTCATTTCAACCACTAAAGCGCATGCGATTTTTATGGAGAAACAGAAAGAGATGCATCCAAACAAACAGCCACTACAGTTGCAGAAATTGTCTGACACTCGATGGGCTTGTCGATACAGTGCAGTTAATGCCATTTGTCGCACTTATGATTCGTTGCTATCAACTCTGGAAGAAATTGGGGAGTCCTGATCGGGATAAAGCAGTTGTGGCCACTGGTTTGTATCTTCAAGTTAGGAGTTTTAAATTCCTCATCTCCTTAATCATATTTGACAGGGTACTATCATGTACAAAGAGCCTTTCAGACCAACTCCTGCAGAGTCCTCAAGTTGATCTGGCGAGTGCAAGCGATTTCTGTTGGCTATACCTAAGAAACTCTTGAAGAGTTTCGTGATGATAAAGCGTGGAGCCACTTATACGGCTATGTGCAAAGTGTAGCTTAACTGCACAATATCGAACAGCATGCACCTCACCAGCTTAGAAAACGGAGAGCTCCTTCTCGTTTTGCAGATTCTGTCATCCTAGAATCTACAGGATCGAGGAGTAGTCTTTCAACCAGTGATGAATACAAAATTTATTTGAATTTTCCGGTCCTGGATGCCTTTCTGGCAGAGCTAAGGCGACATTTCGATGAGAAGAATATTGAGATCAATTCAAGCCTGTCATCCCCAACGACCAACATTTCTTAGATCCAGTTCACCTGAAACCATTAGTATAGAAGCCTATGGTTTTGATGAGCAAGATGTTGATGATGAAGATAGGATGGCAAAACGTACGTTGGGCAAAAAGCAACCACCGGCTGAAAGTATCCGTGAAGTTGTCCTGCAGTTGGTTCCCCTCAAGGATGCTTTTCCAACATTGTTCAAGCTCATTCAAACTGCCATGACCATCTCCGTGAACACAGCGCAATGTGAAAGATCCTAATTTTCGGCGCTCAAATGGATCAAGACCTATCTCCGATCAACAATGACTGAGGAGAGACTAACTGATCTGGCAATCATTTCAATAGAGAGATCTCTCTAGTCGTCTTTCACTCGATAAAGTCGTGGAAGAGTTTGCCGTACTTCACAAAAATCGGAGGATTCTATTGTCACAATATATATCTGCGTTAATTTGACAAAATCCAAAAGAAAGTAATTCTAGAAAATATTAATTTCACAAAAAGTTCTGTTTAAATTATCTGTACTTAATTAATTATTAATGTTGAGAGATTCGGTTAGATAATGCAGCTTATTCTTTTCATTTTTGGCTTCCTTGCTCAGTATGTATATTTTATCGTCCATTTTGACAAATTGACTCCTCTCGGTTGTTGTTGTTATGTTATGCTATTGAAAGGAAAGTAGGAAACTAATGAGTAATGACCAAGACCTGGTTCAAACGTCGCATTTTACATGCGCCAAATCTAATACCTATTTGGGTCAACTCAAATTCAACATTTGAATGATTTGATTCAAACGTCGCATTTAATTGTGGCATTTAATTGCGGACACTCGGTTTTGTTCCCAGATTCTCTTATTTGAATTATGGGTAAGACATAGTTTAACATAATTTATGCATTAGATTCGGCGCATGTAAAATGCGACGTTTAAATCAACAGTCGAACTTCAGTCGAATATTCGACTAGTTCAATCGCAATATTCGACTGAAGTAGAATTTAATAAATTCAAACGTCGTATTTTACATGCATTTAATTCGACAATTAGATTTGGCGCATGTAAAAAGGCGACGTTTGAACAGGGCCTAAAACTAAAAAAGACAGACTACCAGTTACCACATTCCACAGCAGAATAACTATGTAACCTTTAATCATATAAGACTACGATTGTATATTTTTGTTAAAAAAATATTTAAAGGCCTTGTAAATGTAATAAAGCTTAATATACTTCATCTCAAATTGCAACGTTTTTTATTACCAGAATGCCGAACTGAAATCCTGCCCCGGTTGGATTTTTCGGCGCTCGCCCTCAATTTCGTAGTCGTCCCATTTGGTGCCCGGGCAATTGGTCAACCCTGGCTACGCCACTGGACTAGCTCACAAAACAACAGAGAGTGTTACTTTTCGCTCTCTGACGAAGGCTCGAAACGTTAGACCTCGAACACATTATCTCGGCAGTAGAATAACCTTTGAGATTATTCAATTTCTACAGTACAATATGTTTCCTAACAAGTACACTTCATCTTTTCTATATACAAATGCAACTGTAAAAGGTTTCTGTATAAACCAATTTTCTATATTCTTTTCTATATACAAATGCAAATGCAACTATACAAATACACCTAGTTGTGACCAACAGCTAATATTCTCATACTAAAATTAGCTTTCTATTCACTTTTATTTATATGATCTTTATGTACATGGTCAAGCAACACTTTTAAAAAGACAAATCTTGCACCACATTTGAAACACATATAATTTATCCCAGTTGGTTCTGTTGCTTCCAGCTCATGGTCTAACTGATGCCGGTCAAATTGTTGCGATGAAGAAAACTTTATGCCACATTCCCTACATTCAAACTCCACTTGACTTCCACGAATTTTTCCTTCATTCTTTTTCATATGTGTTTTTTTATGATGTTTCAGAAGGCTTAGCCTTGTGAAATCTTTGTCACAGACGTCACACTTGAAAGGCTTTTCTCTAACTCCAGTATGAGTTCTCTTATGGTATAGTAAGCCACCTTTCGAGACAAATTCTTTGTCACAAACGTCACACTTGAGAGGCTTTTCTCCAGTATGAGTTATTTTATGTTTTAATAACTGACCTGACTGGGAAAATGCTTTATCACAAACATCACACTTGAAAGGCTTTTCTCCTGTATGAGTTCTTTTATGTTGTATTAAGCTACCTGAGTAGGAAAATGCTTTATCACAAACATCACACTTGAAAGGCTTTTCTCCTGTATGAGTTCTTTTATGATGTAGTAAGCTACCTGACTGGGAAAATGCTTTATCACAAACATCACACTTGAAAGGCTTTTCTCCTGTATGAGTTCTTTTATGCTGTAGTAAGCTACCTGAGTGGGAAAATGCTTTGTCACAAACATCACACTTGAAAGGCTTTTCTCCTGTATGAGTTCTTTTATGCTGTAGTAAGCTACCTGAGTGGGAAAATGCTTTATCACAAACATCACACTTGAAAGGCTTTTTTCCAGTATGAGTTCTTTTATGTTCTAATAAGTGACCTGACTGGGAAAATGCTTTATCACAAACATCACACTTGAAAGGCTTTTCTCCTGTATGAGTTCTTTTATGTTCTAATAAGTGACCTGACTGGGAAAATGCTTTATCACAAACATCACATTTGAAAGGCTTTTCTCCAGCATGAATTCTTTTATGTTTTAGCAAGTTACATAACCAGGAAAATTCTTTATCACAGACATCACACTTGAAAGGCTTTTCTCCACTATCAGTTGTGTTATGCTGCATGTTTGTTGAAAAAAGAAAACAGCACCACAAAACACCTTGCACAAGTCTATTTGCCAGTAACTCTAGAATATTAAAAATAGAAACCAGTTCAACAAATAGTTTAAGGTAAATAACAGCTTCAGATAGTAAATATTGATCAGTGGTATAATAGCTATATAAATTGGGCAAGGCAAACAGATTCTAGATTGCCCAACATGTACAAGGTTTAAATAAAGGTTTGCACATTACGACGAATTAAAATATTACTTTGTTGCAGACAGAGTCATGCAGTTTTGCCACCAGTATGTTTTACGATCTCTTTGGCAATTCTCCTTCACAAAATAATTGTTTTTCGAATTTTATTTTTTGAATCCTAGGACAAAGATATATATATATATATCTTCCTACAAGTTTTTGGTTATTTTAGTTTGCTTGGAACCTTTATTATTATTATATTTTTTATTATTCGGGTATGCACTTTCATTCCTTTTCAAGTTTTTATTTCTTATGCTAATATTATCGCCTAATCCCCTTGAATATTGGACCTGTCATTTCTCCCACCCCCTCAATCTGCTTGCTGATCGACTGTAAAAATAGCAAATGATCTAACGTTTCCCATCTCATTAATTATTAGTTTGTTTATCTCCCGTGCATTTGATTGGCTACTTTCTACTTGTGACACACCCTTTTGGCATATATATAAGCCCTATTTATTTCATTTGATCTCGTCTTACTCTGATGAAGGGCTCCGCTCGAAACGTCAGTATCCCGTCACTAAATTCGTGGCAGTTTACCACCTTTTCACTTTGCTATATATTCAAAACACTGTCTACGCAGCACTCTACTTTTTTACTACTCTCTTATATGTGGTGCCAAGCTTAAAAATAGGTATGCACTGCGTACCTGTGTCCACTGGAAGTTTACATGTGGCGAAATGCAATTTATCAGTGGATGACAGCTAATAATTTAAAATTAAATAAAGACTGAATTGCTTATCTTAAATGCTTGACCACTGCCCTCCATCTCCTTTAGTTGCTGTTGGGTTTTACCATTGAAAATGAATTGGTGTTATGTTTGACAAAGTGCGATTTCTATGGAGGATCAAGTCAGTTCCATATGTAAAAGTTCATTTTTTCATCCATCCATTTATTATTTCTTATATTTATTATTTCTTATATCCATTTATTATTTATTATAATTAATTCGTGCATTTATTACTTCAATAATGGACAACTGTAAATCCTTATTGTATGGACTCCTAAACAATGTTATTGAAAGACTTCAGAACTCTGCAGCAAGTCTTCTCACCTACTCCAAAATGCACAAACACATTACTCCTATCCTTAAAGAACTTCATTGGCTGCAAGTCCGATATAGAATTTCGTAGTTTTAACATTGATGTTCAAGTCTCTTAATGCCCAGTTTGCTCCATTTTGAAAGCAGGTCATTTAGTTCTATGAGTTCTTTTAAATTTAGTGTTAAAACATACCTATCTAAGGAAGCTTTTGTAACATCTCTTCAAGTATTTTTATCTACTTTACTATTATGCAACCATTTTTAATAATATAGTGAAACAATAATTTGTCACAGTCCCATCTTCTGCATCATAGCACAGCTAATTGCACATTTTAATGCCACTTGTTTACTGTTTTAACACAAGTGCACTGTCCCTGTTTCTGATTTAATTGTGGTTCAGTAGGACTTTAATTTGATGATGGATACTTAAATCACATGATCAAGCACATGGGCCTGTGATGTGCCTGAATTTCCAGGCTGATAGCCTAATTTTGGGCTGCCAAATTGAAATCCGCATTGTAATTTTCTATTCCAAGTTCCAACATACAGTATTACACATATATAAAGTTTTGAAATTTAGCTGCTGATAATTCAATCATTAATAGAGGGATATTCTATCCCAGGTCGGGCGTGTCGCACCCCCCAAAATTCTTTTTACGAGTTTCAGTCGGCAGAAGTTATATTTTAGTCGGTACTCGGTATTTAAGTTATATTTATCATGGACAGGTAGAATCATTAACTTTTAGCACTTATCAGTTTAAATTAATTTCAAACTACCAAATTTACAGTAAGACTCGCAAATCTAATGTTGATGTTATTAATGTTTTGTTTATATGTAAATGTAATCAACGAGAGAACACCAAATATGTAAATTTATTACAATGTCATCATGTTTTCATTCCGTATTGAGAGTGCATTATTGACACAGGACTAATTAACCATTTCACCAGCTGACCAGGGTCATTTTAGTAGGCACCCAACGTTAAGACAATATTTTATTTCATTATTTATTAGATTTGCCTTATAAACGTGGCTGGGTGGCCGCAACAGCGTACGCCAATTACTGCAGTCCCATGTAAAGATAAATAAAATTATAGTGGATTAATGTTACGGGGCTTTCAAATTACATGGTCAGACCGGTCTGTCCAGCAATATTTTGCTAAATGGAACACGATACTTTTGAGGAGGTCTGGTCTGCCCGGAAAATTTGGGCCTAATCAAGAGGAGGTCCATTCTGGCCGGACTATAACCAGTCTGACCGTGTAAATGGAAAGCCCCGAAAGACATTTAGTCTAAATTTTCTCACATCGCCTTGGCTAAAATCAGCACAATACTTCGTTTTTAGATGGATCAACAACATCATATATGATAAAGTGGAACATTAAATATGTTGATGTATGTTTAATTATAGCACAATATTTGAGCAAACCACACTATTACTTGATTCCAACTATTATATTGTTCTGTGAGCTGTTGTAATGTTGGCAGATAAAATAAACTTAGATAAAATAACATCAACATTGTTACAATGTAATATATTCCAAAAAATACCTTGGTGACAAGAAGTATTATTTTGGTGGTGACAAGAAGTATTATTTATTGTTTACAACCAATTCTGGCTCTGTATATATGCTCAATTGTAATTCCCATATTTAAGGCCAATGTTAGTATTTAAATTTAACTGCAAGACAATGAACTCTCTACAGTAGATGTTTATAATTTTGACAAGTGCAGAGGCTTTCTGCAGTCTGTTCAGTAAGTTTGTCGACAGTTAGACAAATACTATAGTATTTGTTTTCAACGAGCACAATGGCTTCGTTTAGTTTGATTTTAACAAGCACAATGCGGGAATTGTCCATTACCTTGGTGAAAAATTACCTTGGTAGTGTGAAAATAGCGACTGACCAAAATAATGTTCGGTGAAGTTGATCATTTGCAACGAGATTTGCAAATGGTTCCGATATTACAACAAGGTTCAATACTAGATTTCGATATACGTCAATTACCTTGGTTAAAACTTAAATTAGTATTAGGGTTAGCATTAGTATTAGGGTTAGTATTGGGGTTAGTATATGGTAAGTATTATATTAGTTAAGTACAGGAAAACTAAAAAATAACCTTAATAATACCACTAACACTTACATAAATCTTAATATTGCCGACCTGATCTTGAAACCTACTGTACCTCTCTCGGTTACTAAAAAACATCATCCCAAAAACGACTCGGACCTAGTACCTCACGGTCATGTCAACTGCGCATATACCATCTAGCCACAACCTTGTCATAAGCAGGGGCAGATTAAGGAATAAGGACCCCTGGGGCAATTTAGATTGTGGGGCCCCAAACATCTGAAAGTTAGCAGGTTGCACCCCGGTCTCTGGGGCTGCGGTGCATGGGAACAGTTACTGTTATCCCTTATCAGTTACTAATATAAATATTGACTGCTGAGTCTCGGGTTTATTTTAACAAAAATGTTTTCATTATTTTGTGAAGTTAAATCCGTAGATACACTGCATTAGACAATAGGCATGTGTTACTGATCTATATAATGATTCTGTAAAATATTTCAAGAATTTTAATTTTTTAATAATTGTTCTTCACTAAAAATATTTGATGTGGCTGGCAAGTATCTTGATCTTATATATGCTCACAATTGCACACGCCGATCGCCGAAGACCTGGTTGGTGTCTTGGTAGTCTGCGATCTGACTCTGAGATCTCGATGACCGTATGCTGAAAATGTGTACTCGATCAAACCAGGATCAAATTTTGAACTGATTTTTGGCCTTGACTACATGGAGGCAAGTTGGCTCTGACACTAACCAAGACAGTATTGTGTAATCTGTCTGGATATTACATGAAGCAAACTTGTCCACTGGACTAGTCATGAGTATGCCATTATAAATTAAGCCACCAATAAATTAAATAATAAATGTGCTAAAATTATGAATATGTTTACTGGCTCAAAATGTTGGCTTCACAAAGAAATAAAGATTTTGAATTACACTTCTCTAAGCTGTTTAGCTTAAGACAACCTTGCTACTGCCAGCTAAATGGTTTGGTTTACTGCTATCACATACACTGAGAAAAATATTAACTGATTTAATGCTTGCTCAAACTGAACCTGTTTGCTGGACTGGCCAGATGAATAGTTATTACATGAGCAAAGGTCGGCTTGCTTGCCAGGTTGATACAGTTGGCTAGAACTGGGTCAGCAAATAGGATGGCTCGTTTGGTGGGCCAGACTTCTCAGTTAGCCAGCTCTGACACTGAGCCAACTCACCTCCATCACCATGTAATCAAAGCCATTGGCAAACACTCTGTGATGGCTTTGTTACAGGTGTGCAGTTTGGTGATGTTGAAAATTTCAGTGGAAAATTTAACCACCCCTGCACTGACAGAGCTATTGTAGTATTGCATTTAAATCGCTGAATTTGCCTGCAATGTCTTTCAACAAGCCACTAGCCTAAAGGGGTGTTTACATGGAGGGAGCAGCCCTCGTTACCGAGATCCCGCCTCTCAGTAAAACTATATGTAAAATTTGCCCTTCAGACGAGGGCTGGAAATTTTCCATGTAAACGCATTCAAGCTTGCCTTCCAAGGATGGTTGGCCCTTCATGCACTCCACGCCGGAGATTTCCGGTGTGGACTTGCGAAAATGGTTAACACTTGACGTGTCGGCGTAAGATCGTCAAACTACAGTATAAGTGCTTGGTGTAGCGGCACGTGCGCCGAAAAGTGATTTCTGCTTTATATTACTTGTTTAGGCATATGCCGCATATCAATATTGCTTTCAACCTCGTCCTCAGGGTGTTGTGTGTTTTGAAATTAAGCTGCAAGAAGGCATGTTATTTCCTCACTTTTCAAGTGACTATCACTCTCCCCAGACCCCATTTTTATATTGCGTAATCTTGGCGTGGCGTATTCGGGGATATAGTTCATGGTAACAATACATTTCATCTCCCATCATATTTTACAGTTATTATTAGGGTTATGGTTAGGATAAGAGTTACGGTTAGGGTTAGGATTTGGGTTACGGTATAAAAACAGATGGAAACCCGTGTCTAGTGTTACCATGAAGTATATACCCGTATTCGGCGTATCTCCGGCGTACAGTTTACATGGAATGGGCTATTCCATTTAATATCCGTACCCCCCCTATCGAGGACCTTGGAATTCTTTGGGGGTAGGGTCATTTGAGCCCTTGGAATTCCTCAGGGGTGTGTATTTTCTTGCCTGGAATTCCTCAGGGTAGACATTTTCTAGCCTGGAATTCCTCAGGGTAGACCTGTTCTAGCCTGGAATTCCTCAGGGTAGACCTTTTCTAGCCCGGAATTCCTCAGGGTAGACATTTTCTAGCCTGGAATTCTTCAGGGTAGACATTTTCTAGCCAGGAATTCCTCAGGTTAGACATTTTCTAGCCTGGAATTCCTCAGGGGGAAGACATTTTCTAGCCTGGAATTCCTCAGGGGTAGACCTTTCAGAGCCCGGAATTCCTAAGGGTGGACATTTTCTAGCCCGGAATTCCTCAGGGTAGACCTTTTCTAGCCAGGAATTCCTCAGGGTAGACCTTTTCTAGCCAGGAATTCCTCAGGGTAGACCTTTTCTAGCCAGGAATTCCTCAGGATAGACATTTTCTAGCCAGGAATTCCTCAGGGTAGACCTTTTCTAGCCAGGAATTCCTCAGGATAGACATTTTCTAGCCTGGAATTCCGCAGGGTAGCCATTTCTAGCCAGGAATTCCTCAGGGTAGACATTTTCTAGCCAAGAATTCCTCAGGGGTAGACCTTTCAGAGCCCGGAATTCCTCAGGGGTCATGAATCTGAAACATGTGTCCTCGATAGGGGGGGTGCGGTTATTAAATGGAATAGCCCAATGCACCCTGGATATTAATCGCGACAAAGTTCGTCTTTGCCCGTATATTTTTAGACAACTCTTTATTTCACAAGTTCTGTTTGTTCATACGAAGGTTTTAAATTGAAAACATTTGCGGGAAAATGCGATTCAGCGGGTTACGTGGGAAAATATACACATTACATGTTGTCAACTCGGTAAACAAGTCAGCCCTCCTCGAAGGGCTAGAATATTCCCATGTAAACGCGAGGTGAAATCCATCCCTCTTACTAGGTCCAGCCCTACCAAGAGGGCTAGCCCTCCTTCATATAAACACCCCCTAAAGCCTGGTTTCCATATGGTCGCTACGCTGTCTTTACGGTCGCGGAAGTGAAGCAGTGAAGCGTGTTCTTTTGTCATAACAAAAGAAACACGCTTCACTGCTTTACTTCTGCAACCGTAAAGACAGCGCAGCGACCGGAAGCTAAAATCAGCAGCATTGGGTTTATCTAAAACACTACCAGCCATGTTAATGAACGTTTACAAATATCCTTTAATAATTAATAGCTAGTTACCTGTAAGAAAGGAATTGAATAACAGAATGAATAACAGAATGATATACGCTTTCCACGCCAGCCTTGTCTGAGAAGAAACTTGGAAGAAACACGAAGGAAGAAACGCTCCAGTTTTCCTCGATCCACTCCCCCGCACGCTCCCATTTTGCCCGCACGCCGGGCGCAAGACGCACTACTTCCGCTTTTTACTCGGGCAGGCCGAGTCTAGTTTTCGCGATTATTTTTATTTTTTTGGTCGAGTTATGGCCCCAACAGGCTTTGCGAAACTGAGGCACTGCCTCGTACCCAGGCGTCTCAATCCTTGCACGCGCACTGAGGCATGCATGTGACTATAGCTATTCATGTAATGTGTTTTCTTTCTTTTCGTGGTTCGAATCGAAGGGAAGTGTTTTCTCCAGCGATTGCTTGCAAGTGTTCGAAGTCAGTTATGTGGAAGTATCTTGTTTTCGAAGCGAAGTGTTTTTCCCAGTGATTGCTTGGAAGTGTTCGAAGTCAGTTTGAATCGAAGTGAAGTGTTTTAACCAGCGATTTATTTATTTATTAAGCTTCCCATTGTACAATAATTAAAAAAACATTCAAACAAAAATTACATGTACAACGAGGCAAGTTTACAACAGGTACATACCCAACAAGATAAACTGCCAAAAAATATTAAAAATTATATATAGGCTAACAATGATCACAAAACATAATACAATTCAATTCAATAAACACAGTTGATTATAAAATAATATTTCAAAAAAAAATACTTATGTGAAAAATAAAAACAGTTAACAGCATTCTCGATAAGATGAGGAGATCAGGTTATGGGTAGAGTAACATTTAGAACAAATAGATTTCCAGGTTGAAATATTGTCACAGTCAAAAGTAGAATGCAGCGCAGACATGTAGTGGCGGTAGAGAGCCGATCTAAAAGAAGTTACTGATGAAAGGCAACGGGTTGACATAGGTAGAATGTTCCAGAGTTTGACAGTTCGAACGAAGTAACTTTTTTGAAAAAGAGATGTTTTACATTTTGGAACTACAAAATCGAGAGAGCAAACTGTTTCTGGTTGATTTTACCAATATTTTGGGCTTGATGACGTTAGAGATGTCGACATTATAGAAACCATTTATCAATTTAAAAAAAGAAAACAAGGTCTTTGATTTCATGCCAATAGTAAATAGGTAGAAGTTTCAATGTTAAAAGTCTATCTTTGTAGGTTTGGTATGGATTGTGATACCCGAGAATAAATGTGGTTGCGCGCCTTTGAGTCCCTTCAACCAGACGTAAATTCTTGCCAGAAAGTGGAGACCAGACTTCACTGGCATAGCCCAGGTGGGAACGGACTAAACTTAAATATAAGGAGCGTTTGGCTTCGATGCTGAAACGAGGATCTGAAGTTCTATGCAGAAATCCCAGCATTTTCTGCGCTTTGGTACAAACGTGCGCGACACATGAAGTTCCCATTTCAGAGTTGGAGTGGTTAACAAGCCTAGATCTTTCTGAGATACGAAGAAAGAAAGTGTTCGAAGTCAGTTATGTGGCTGGGATTGGAAGTATCTTGTTAATAATAACGCTGTTGTCATGTTGACATTACCGGCTGAAGAGTCTCGCTGTAGACAAACTTTAAATGTATTGAGGTAACTTTACCGTTTGTAATTTTCTTTACATTTGCTTTAATTGGTTATTGTGGTGCATGTAAAGTTATACAAAATTAACACAATGTGATTCGTATCGCGGGTAATGTATTATGAAATTGTCAGAAATTTGTACATACATTTTATTATCCGTCGTCTATTCACAAATTTTGTACACATATAGCTTTGGATTTGATTGAACATTGTTGAGTTTGCAAATGAATTAATACACTGTTGACGTATTTATATAGCTGAATGCTTACAAATCTTGAACATCTCATATCTGACACCCAGACCAACTCCAATCTAGATCAATCGATGAAGTGTTTGTTATTGTTCGCTGGTTTTCTGGTGACAGCTTGTTCAGCTGTGTATTTTCCATTGTCCCTCACCTCACACAAATTGTTGTCGTCTGCCAACTGCATATGTTAGTTGGTCTGCACAGCCAGATACATTGTACACACCTTTCAATTAAACTGATTTTTGTCCTTGATTACACGGAGGCGAGCTGGCTTGGTATCTGAGCTGGATTTTTTGCCTTGATTACATGGAAGTGAGCTGACATGGTATCTGAGTTTGCTCACTAACCATGACAGTACTTTGTCAATTGTCCAATACTAAATGAGGCGAACATGCTAAAATTATAAATGCACTAAAATTATAAATATGTTGATGGCATCTGAAGCATAAACATCGTCTGCACGCTGGCTAGCTTTGTGAGTCAACTTGCCTCCATGTAATCGAGGTAGCTTACTGGTGTGCAGTTTGCCAATGTTGAAAGTTTGGAAAATTTAACCACCCCTGCACTGACAGAACTGTATCTGATTACTTAGAACTATATATTTGCTATATATTTGCATACTGTATATTTGCCTACAAGGCAACTTTCCAGCCTTTAAGATTTTTAGCCAAATTTAGGAAATTAATAAATTCACCAAAACAACTGTTTAATTCTTTTTAACCTATTCCAAGTATAAATTTGCATTTGACATTCTAAGGTTAACACAAACTGGGTTTTTTTTTAATCGCACCAACATAAAATCCTTTATTACTCAGGTTACCTGTGGTTGCACGAGTCGTTTCGACTCCATTTCTGTATTATTACTTGGATACATGTGGTAGCTGAGTCTAGGTTTCTATATCTATGCATATGACCAGTGCATTCCCCAACTTTCTTTTCGATTGCCAGCCAGCTCGGCTGGGAAGTATCTTGTTGCATCACAGTTCCCTGCGCAGGCTACAGTAGCCCGAGTTAACGCCTAGCGGGCGTCTTGTCTAATAAAAAAACAAGGCGCCTGCTCAGGCGTTCACTCCGCCTGCAGGCAACGAAATATACACAAGGTGGCAAAATAAATGGGGGTTAATGGCACTGCTCAAGACTATAAAGTCCCTAAATGTCTATTGATGTCACTTGATTTACACAATTCACAAGGAAATTGTGCACGTGTACGTGCCAGTTTCTGACACCGACGACGAAAACAGACGCGGCCATTTTAAACCTCCGTGCTACCCTACGGGCAGGCGGAGTAATAAGCCTCTGTGGATACCACAGCACACTAACGACGTTATCTATTCTGTGACGTTATACATTATCACATACTCCAGTAGACGGTTGGCAAGAAACCAATTATTGTTTTGATCCATGGTTATATTAACTATGTTTGATCCAAAGAAAGTAAAAGAAATAAACAAGAGATTGTATATGTAGTATTACTACTGAATGTTTAGTTTATCTTAATTTGAAATGTATTTTCTCCTCATGCGATATTACGAAATGAAAAGTATTACTATATTTCTACGACAAAAATATACTTATTACTGGATCTTATCAATGTCCATACATATTAGTGTAGCCCTCGCTCCTGGAAAACAATTTGCCTTAAATGCACCAGGCACGTGACTTAACAAAACCACTTTCATGTTGTTTCTAGTTTATATCTGTATTTGTATATTGTAATTATCTGTAACTATAGGTGTGTATTGTTTAGTTTACATAGGGACCGCAGTAATTGCCCAAAGCTGTTGCGGACACCCTCTTGTATATATTATTGTGTAAATATTTGTTCTCTAGTTTAGATGTGGCAAAGCTTATAAAATAAAATAAATAAAATATAGACAGAACATTCTCGGTCGCCGCTCCAAAACTCTGGAATCATCAGTCAAAACAAATTAGAAGCTGACTGGTTGTATAGTTTTGTTATGCAACATATCTATAAAGAATCTACTATATTTGTAAACCTTTATTGTATAGCATAATCGCGTCGACTTAACTGAATACCGGCACTATAAACTTTATCGTACTATACCATTGTCTTGTGACAAGGCGCATAATTCTTGTCACATTTTAATTACTATCTTATCATCAGTGTTGTCTTTAGTTAGAGTGACTTTTACCAGGCACACATTTGTTGATTTAGTTTCATTGAATTTAGCATGATTTTAACCCTATATAGACTGGGGGGTGGCGGCGGAATCTGCTCGCGCTAATTTTAAATGCAGATATCTCAATAATGGTGCAAATGTTACCCTGGCCCCGCGTAGGGCAACAATGATTAAATAAGACACTGTAGACAGTTTGAATCGTATATTTAATAACAGATAATTCGAAGACTTCTTTAGTTTTCTTTTTAAAACCGCATGACCAATTTACTGGGACCCAGTCCCTTTATTTCCGTTCATTACAAACTACTATGTATGGAGCCTACATTACTCCCCAACAACAAAATGTCGTCCTCGACATGAACAATGTATTTCTATATGTACAAGTAGTGAGTTGATCACACATCTCCGCACATTAATTATGCTTAACACTAAAGTTTGTAAAAACTCAAATCATCAGTGGTGTCCGCTGATTGTCCAAAATCAGAACACCGAATCCCTCTCATTGGTCGCCACTATAAAGGGATTACACATGGGTGGCATCCACATTGACTGATGTTGCCATAGATGAGTCCACGGTGGATAACAAGATAGTCGAGCACTATAGGGCCAAAATATGCTTGGTTGGATCCAATGAAATATTCTGGATTTCCTGATGATGTGGCAGCTCATACGGAACGACCCCCATCTGGACCGGGAGGATCTGGTGCTGTGGGATTTGCTTCTTATGGTTCTTGTTCGATGCTGTCGGCTCTGTTCGGTGTCATTCTGTCCATCATCATGTACTCTTTCTGCTAGGGTTCGTAGTTGGCTTGGGTAAAAAGATGGCATCTCTTCGTCTTCAGATAAATGAGACTCAGATAGATCAGACTGTTCAAAATGGTTGTCTTGTTTTGCGACCAACCTTCGCCCGCGGTGATTCTTTCTCGTTCCTTCAGGTTGAACAGGTAGTGATCACATGGTAATAACATTTTTCGGCGAATACGGGACTATCAGCACTCTTCCTGCGGGGAGCGTAATTTTCCAGGACTCTGTCACCAGGCTGTAATACAGATGAACGTACTTTCTTGTCATACTGTTTCTTGCCCTTGTTTGCCTGCTTACGAGCAGCCTGAGATGCCAATTCGTACGCTTGATGCATGGCCTCCTTCCAATTCTGGACATACGTTCGGTTGGGTAGTTTTGGTTCTCGGTGTTTGTTGGTAGATCAAAAACCAGGAGAAAAAATAATGAAGCAAACGGATAACCTAAGTCGTACACTACAGGATCCCTCAATTTCTGCAGCTCAAGGATAAGTCACTGAAGCAATGTCGAAATGAGGAGAGTGCCAATTTGTTCTGGGAATTCGTGCTGAAACGTAGAGACGGAGTGGATGTTGCTGAACCCGTTTTGCCACGCAGACGGAAATCTCCCAAGAATCTTGAATCATGCTGGGGTTACGGGCCTAGTGGTACCAACCACCACCCGGGAACTGCCAAAGCACTTTACCGTTCAGTATACTATCAGGCGTACGACAACGTTAATCGCATCTATCACCGGTCGTTTTGAGCAGCCAGACTTCAAAAAGTACATTCATCTCCAACAGTTACTTTTCAAGGCAGTACGAAGGAGAAAGTTACCACAAAGAGTTGGATGCAGTTAAGGAGACGTATGGCGATGACCTCGATTATCGAGGTTTGGAAGGTCAGTTGGAACTCCTTCCTTTCATTTTCAGCTCTACGAAGTGGAATCAGAGTTCAGACGTAAAGCAACTTATTGAATGTGTAAGGAAGCTGAGTAATCCGGAAATGCTATTGATTCTGAGGCGATATATGATTGTAGTTATTGCTTGTTATTACTACAAAATACTTAATATTGAAATATCACAAAAACCGAGTGAGAAAGCTCTTCCATATGATTTATGGTGTTTTTATGCTATCATTTAGGTTGTAAAGCTTGTTAAATTGATGTTGGTGTTACCGGCAACAAACGCAGTAAGCGAAAGGTCTTTTTCTGCACTCAGAAGGGTAAAAACATACCTGAGATCAACGCTGGGTGCTAACAGGTTGAATCATTCGATGATTCTCCATGTACACAAAGGAATGACGGACATGTTGAACATTGAAGTCGTCGACGAATTTATTCAACGAAAGGAATCACGCCGTGCGGTTTTTGGACTGTACTTCTGGATTATGTTCTGTATATATTTTATTAATAACTTTAATACTGTAAAAGCAGATTTTAATTTATTTTGATTGATAACCTGGATTTGAATTTGTACAAACTAAGGGTACCCCGGTAGTGCCGAATTTGTTCCCCGAAATTTCGAGGGTCTCCCGTGGGAGCTAGTAGTCCACAGCTGCCCCCCCCCCCCCCCACATTTTGACACCTTACTACGGCACTGGAAAACCACCTAACAAGAAACCTAACAATATGATACGATATATAATACGTACATACATGAACATCATAACTTTATAACATTGCTGACAAATTTGAAAGCGTCCTTCCTCGGTGTGGGATTTTTAGTAAAAACCGAAGCTACTTGAAGCCTCTTGATTTATCTATATGCCCTTCGTTAAAATAGTGTGATAAATAAAGGCAGAAAACCTTTCTCGACAAAACAGGTTCCTGACTTGTTCCATTCGAAGATTCTTGAACCCGCTCTTAAACGCGAAGTGTTGACTGTTGTAGAATTTTATCATTCTGCAGCAAAAGCAACGACATTCAAATTTTCGTCAAATTGCTGACAGGTCTCGAAATTGAATGAGTTAACACTATTGTTGGAAGTCCCAAGAGGTTCGTTTTTGAAGCTGATCAAAACACTCGCAGCACTGCTGCTCGTGTTAGTTGTATCATACACGCTTTTCTTTTAATATGTATGCGCATTCATAAAGATAATCTTATTAAATTTTAATGCACCAGCTGTATCATTCAGGCTTTTTCTTTTAATACGTATTTAAAGGGAAATGGCAATAAAAATTAAGTTTATCTTATTTGAAAGAACTTTTAAAATGATATATGAAGACCTTTTACAGATTTTCCATATCGTTCTTGGTTCTGTAAATATTTCACTTCTTTTTAACAAAGAACATTGAACATTCCGCCATCTTGGATATGCATAACCATCCTTGGATATGCGTGACGTCACAACCAGGGTAGAAATGTTTTTTATATCAGCAATTATCGAGTCATTATAGATGCTAAATCGTAGTTGTTTTGGGTGTTGTATACTTTTAAGTGAAGTAGCAATCTATTTGAACGCATTCCACTGATATTTGGGCAATTATTTACAACTTTTAGAATGTTTACCCTGGTTTTGACGTCACTTAATTTGATTAATTATAAAACAAGATGGCGGATTGCAGATATTTTTGTTCACAGATATTTCAAAAATTAAGGAAGTTACGGGGAAATTTTAAAAGGTGTTCATATATTATTTTTAATGTTCTTTCAAATGAGACAAAAAAAATTTTTATTGCCATTTCCCTTTAAATACATACTAGAATAACTAAGGGTAACTAAGATTACTAAAATGTAAATAGAAATAAAAAAGAAAACCACAAATGGAGATCGAAGCATGCATGGTTTTTCAAAGAAATACATGAATGTAAATAGAAATACATTCATGGTTTTTCAAAGAAATACATGAATGTAAATAGAAATACATTCATGGTTTTTCAAAGAAAACATGAATGTAAATATAGAAAAATATTTCATAGTTTTTCAAGGAAACTGCCAGGAATGAATATATCGAGACATATACTTATGCATACGAATATGTAACTGAAACAGACATATATAGTTAAGTAAGTTAACGCCTAGCGCGTGGGCGTCTTGTTTCGGCATTGAAGCATGAAATCGCACGTACAATCATAGGTAGCCCAAATGTTGTTATAATTTCTTATTTTGTTCATTAAAGAACGTTTACCGAACGACGAAAGACGACAAACAGCCGATCCACGAGCGAAATGAAAACTCGCCCCATTCCCCTCATTAGCTACGCGCGACACAATTTACTGCAAGCTGACGTGTGCTTTCACTATACGTATATTATGATAAGGTTGGCAAGTAAATTCCAACATTCACAACAAACACTTAACAAATGATTAAAATACTCGCAAATTACGTGAAGAACCACCAAAAATGAAACAACACTTTGAACACTGATAATTTTACTACAATATTACAAACAATTATCTTTCTAAATAATTCTGACAAACAAGAAAGAAGCAAAAGTCTCTAGGTTTTTGACCAAAGTTTTTCTGTGCCTATGCGGGATGCCATCAAACAGTTATGACGATGTCAAAAACCTAATCCTATTGGCTATCAAAAATAAACAAACTATGACGTTCATGCTACTGACAGGGGGGGTAGATATCCAGATACGATAAAAAAACACAGAGGATTTAAGACGTTCCCGCGGAGGCAGATAAAAACATTTGAATAAATCAAAACAGAAGAGATCAGAGAATTTAGTTCGGTAAGTAAATATATTTGCAGTTGTTTTTTTAGTGTGCAAAACAAACGAGACATTTTAAATAATAAGCAAGTCAAGTTATATTAAATTGTTTTCCCTTTCACGGCGAAAGCAGAAAAACAAGTAGGTTTCTGTTAGCTTAAATATTTCTCGCGAACGCAGTAATAAAGTTATTGTTTCTCCGATCCTAAATCAAAACTAATCACGAACAAAAGAAAGAAAAACGGACAGGTTTTTATCAGTGGTTTTTACTCTGATATGTTTTGACTGTCAGGCTTTTAATTCATGTATTTTCGATCAGAGAACGTTTTGTACTTCTCTTCTGCAACGAAATTTTGCTCTGCACATCGACTTTAATACAATATTCCATTACAAAAAACTTACCAGTTAGACGATCAACAGTTATATAAAATATAACTTTATAGGAAAAAACTTCAAAAGAAACAGCTCAATTGAAAACGACAGTTCCAACGTTTGCACTGAGCTTAAATTATATTACTTTTTTCCAAATGGACAAATAACATTTAACAAGGTATTTGCACAAGTTTTGAATGGCATTCTTACTGCAAAACTTTTCTTTGTTTGCTGTTGCCGTTTGGTTGAACGATTTATTAAATAGTTGTGCTTTGTGGTCTAACTTCTGTTTATTAGTTCTGTACACGGTTCTTCCCAACGTGGTTTTCATTTATTGGGACTTCATGAAAACTTTGTCAGTATGTGGAATATATACTTGATCTCTTTTGAAGTTCATTTTTTACCCCGATTGGCTTGATTAAATGTTCTTCTGAACCGGAGGCGGAGACGAAGTGTTTTGGTCTGAATATTTTCTGGTTTGTGCTTTTTATCACCTTGAGCCTGCTGCCTATAAAGTTATATTTTATCGTCAATGATGTTGATCGTCTAACTGGTCAGTTTTTTGTAATGGAATATTGTATTAAAGTCGATGTGTAGAGCACAATTTCGTTACAGAAGAGAAGTACAAAACGTTCTCCGATCGAAAATACATGAATTAAAAGCTTGACAGTCAAAAAATATCAGGGTAAAAACCTGTCCGTTTTCCTTTCTTCTGTTCGTTGATTTAGGATCGGAGAAACACTAACTTTATTACTGTGTTCGCGAGAAATATTTAAGCTAACTGATAGGGACAGAAACCTACTTGTTTTTCTGCTTTCGCCGTGAAAGGGAAAACAATTTAATATAACTTGACTTGCTTATTATTTAAAATGTCTCGTTTGTTTTGCACACTAAAAAAACAACTGCAAATATATTTACTTACCGAACTAAATTCTCTGATCTCTTCTGTTTTGATTTATTCACATGTTTTTATCTGCCTCCGCGGGAACGTCTTAAATCCTCTGTGTTTTTTTATCGTATCTGGATATCTACCCCCCCTGTCAGTAGCATGAACGTCATAGTTTGTTTATTTTTGATAGCCAATAGGATTAGGTTTTTGACATCGTCATAACTGTTTGATGGCATCCCGCATAGGCACAGAAAAACTTTGGTCAAAAACCTAGAGACTTTTGCTTCTTTCTTGTTTGTCAGAATTATTTAGAAAGATAATTGTTTGTAATATTGTAGTAAAATTATCAGTGTTCAAAGTGTTGTTTCATTTTTGGTGGTTCTTCACGTAATTTGCGAGTATTTTAATCATTTGTAAAGTGTTTGTTGTGAATGTTGGAATTTACTTGCCAACCTTATCATAATATACGTATAGTGAAAGCACACGTCAGCTTGCAGTAAATTGTGTCGCGCGTAGCTAATGAGGGGAATGGGGCGAGTTTTCATTTCGTTCGTGGATCGGCTGTTTGTCGTCTTTCTTCGTTCGGTAAACGTTCTTTAATGAACAAAATAAGAAATTATAACAACATTTGGGCTACCTATGGTACAATGTACTTTTTATTCATTCAAAGTTGATCAACCCCACTGTAATTATGGTTGATGAAAAATGGTTCATAAACTGCAGGGCAGTATATGAACCCTTTTTTCATCAGTTATTTTCCCCCCAAATAATTCTTGGTAAGTTAAACATTTTAAAATTGTTAATTATTATTCCAAGCCATCATAACCTTCAAAAAATAGATTCCTCTTCAACTGTATTTGTGATTGTTGTATTGATTTTATAATTAAATCTAGCAATCATCACCCATCTATTTAGATAAGTACAAAAATATTAAAAGCCTCATATCTACTTAATTATTGTTGAACATTCATAATCCTGAAAGTATAGTAAACATATCTCTTAGACTTTAACAACTGCTTTACCAAAGTTTCCTCCTGTGAACAACTCCACAAATGCTTTTGGAAGATTCTCAAATCCATTTGTAACATGTTCTTTATGCTTTAATTTCCCCTGGAAGACAAGTAATTTAGATTTATAGAAAATTATAATTGTGCAAGTTGGACTTGTGTGTGCATTAATAATAATAATAATAAAAGACATATATTATTATTAAAACACTTTCATTTGATGTCATATGAGACGTCATCATGACGTCACCGAAAAATGAAAATTCCTATAATCTTTTAAGTAAAATTAATTTTTCACATGCGATTAGAATCTGGACTGTTATCTTCAAAAAGGTACATATGGATTTTAAGAATTTTTAAAAAGTAGCTGGGATATCGAATTTTTAAGGTGTGTAAACACAATAAAATATTGATAACTTCATTTTTATTTAATTTATCAACAAATCCATACGTACTTTTTTGTAGAAAGTAATTTAGGTTTATCGATGACGTCATGTGACGTCATAGAATTATGTCACCAGACGAAAGAAGTTTACCTACATATTCCACACATAAAATATCTTGGTTATACCTTGAATTTATTGTCCACTCACAAAATATATTGGGCGCTTAATGACATGTCCTATAGCAACCGGTTGTCTAGCAACGGAATACATCCAAACACCCTTAAGTGGATGATGGTTCATGTGTGATGTGTCTGTATGCACCTGCACGCAATGACTGGAAATGTGGGTGTATGCGTCAGAATCGGGGCAGACTGCTTCAGATTAGTTTCAAAAGACAAAGTAAACTTTATTTTTGCCAGGAATCTTGTAATTTTTATGGAAAAAGTTTTCACTGACCTCTTTTATCCACTTTACAAGTTCTTTACCAGCTGCAGGGTATTCAGAAGCCCATTGGCTAACTATGAACCCCTGTATTTTGATCTTATTACTTACTAAATTCCACAAAATATCTTCACCTGAAATTTGGGCAAAGCAAACAAGTAAAAACAATTAATTTTTCAAAATTTGATAGATATTTTGTTCACTTAAATTTTTTAGTTTAGACTAAATTTGTTATGTTGGAGTAATAGACACCATGGTAACTCCTTTATCAATGACCTCGCATTAAAATGTGAATTTGAAATTTAATCTTTCTTACACATTCCTGGTTTTGTTTGGTTGTATGTTGAAATGGTACCACAAACTGCAACACGACCAAAACTATTCATTTGTTTAACCACTGTTGCAAACCCTGGACCACCAACCTGAAAGAACAAAACTTGGTAAATTTTAAATAATAATTTTATAAATATTAAATAAAAATAATTCTTATAAGTAATATTTATTCAAAGAAAAAGTTCAACAAATAATGAAATAACTACTAAAACATTCATAGCATGACAATTTATATCACAATATATACTTAAAACAAAAGAATTCTTACATTTTCAAAAAAGCAATCAATTCCTTTTGGACAAGCTGATTTCAAGGCACTTTCCAATGAAGAAACTGTTTTGTAGTTAAATACTTCATCAAATCCAATGCTTTTGCAGTAAGCAACCTTTTCATCTGAGCCTGCACTTCCCACCACATGACAACCTTTCATCTTCGCAATTTGACCAACCATTGCACCCACTGCTCCAGCAGCACTGTTAACATACACAGTCTCACCAGCCTTTGGATCACAAAGTTTAAGTAAGCCAAAATATGCTGTCAAACTAGGAAAAGAAAACAAGACAATGTAAGTACTCTTAAGTATTTTTCATCAATGATATTGAAGTTCTCATTTCTCCTTTCATCCCCATGTATACTGTATACTGTACATTTTTTATCCGTACTTGCATTCATGTATCCATCCACATTAGATACCCTATCTACATACAGACTATATTTACCCACATACACACACATTATACCTACCCTGGCATACCAGCAGCACCAAGACCTATTGAGAGAGGAAGGCCATCAAGATAGTCCATCTTTGTAAGACTCTTGCCTGGCATGACAGCATGAGATGTACAACCCATTGGTCCTCTGACAATGCTGCCAACTGGAAAGGCCTCATTTTTACTCTCAAGAACCCTAATTGTTAATTAAATATTAAAATAGTTAACCACAATACAAAAGAAAAAATAAATTTGAATTACAACCTAAGAATTAGCCCTTACTTTCCAGCTACATGAAAATTCATCATGGTGTCACCTTCTTTTAATATCCTAGAATATGGTCTGAAGAGTTAAAAATAAAATGTAACTCATGACAGTGTACAAGATTCCAAATTCAAATCGTGCACACCTGCTATTTTTAGTAATTAATCCATGAAAAATCACTGCAATTCCAATTAATCACATGGTTAAATATTATTAAGAAATAGCATGAGTCAGTGAATCTATTACTGCACCATACCTCATATATGGATCAATACTAAGACATTGAACTTCACACAACACATCTAAAGATGATTAAACAGGAAAAGGTTCATGTGGTGGGAAAATAAAATCATAACCCTCATGACTCATTGATCAGTTATTGCATGGTTTAATGGTGTTCAGACATATTAATCTTTTGCGTCCAGATTCTTATTTGCCTGTCTCTATTGTTGGTTTTTATATGACCCCCCACCTTAGGCACAAGTGAAACTCCAATGGCCCCCCCAATGAATAATCATAAAAAAGTTTGACCCCCTTCCCCTATATATTTACTTTTTTTAATACCAGTTTTAGTACCATTTTTTTTTATGTTTTCCTGTTTGTTTATAAATAAAAAATAATATATTGGAATTAAAAAATATATGAAATCTATTTCACATTTTTAATAGAGGGTTTGCATGCCCAGGTGGATGACAGATCTGTTTTCGATGTTAGAATATACTATCTACACAAGACAAAACTTCATGAAAGTTTAGTTTTGGTAGAAACTATTATGACCCCCCTACAGTAGCACCTCAAACTTTTTTGGCCCCCTATGATTTAACCAACCCTCCCCCCCAAACCATAAATAATGAACACTCCCTAATAGGAATTTTAATTTTTCACTGACATCATCAGATGATGTCATCACATGATCCTTAGCAATGGATATAAGGTCTGCAAATCTAAATACATCAGAAAACACCCTTAACAGACACACTACTGTGATGGTTTTGAGTAGTATTCATGTAGCTTCATGTTTGATGAGGTCTTGAAAAGAATGATCTATCTTGAAAAGAATGAAGAAAGACTTACATTCTACAGAACTCTAGTGGCTAGTTGTATATAATTTATTGTTACAAATTAATAAATTTATACACCAACTACACTTTATAATACCCGTTTGCCCCTGCACGCAGGCTATATATTCGATTGTAGTAAAAAAGTATATAGCAAAGCGAAAAGCTGGTGAACTGCCGATATTTTAGGAACGAAATTCATGCAATACTGACATTTCGAGCGGAGGCGACCTTACTCTGATGACATCAGAGTATTAAAAGGCCCACCTTCAATCGCTTTGCTGTATAATCGATTGCTTCCTTCTTAAAATACCTTGTTTTTCTCGAGGTTTCACCAGTTGTCGTCTTTTAATTTTTAGATTGGCATTTAATAGTAAACTTTAATACAAAATATTTCAAACAATGACTTATTATCACATACCTCCATCCTTCAAAGCGGGCAGCTCTTCTTCCACGAGCTGCAAATCAGTGAGTTTGGCCATGCTCTCAAACTTATGAGCATAAATGAATTTCTTGCATTTCATTTTGTTTCCTTCTTTCGGACTTCTGAGCTGAGAGTGTGGATGATGATCAAATATACTTCCTCCTTCCGTCAAAGTTCAGTACTTTTGCGCAACACAACTTAGTACTTTAATACACATGACAAGATAACGCAAGCTCTGATTGGTTCAGGAGTCAGGACACTTCAGGACCGCAAAGGGGCTGGGACGGGCTCCTTTTACGCCACCACACGTCGCCACAATAAGATCGTGTTGCTGTTTGGCGCTTATTTGAAATAGTTCTTCGTCGACCAAGGCAAGAAGTTGGAAGCTTTTGGCTTCGTTATTGGCGCACTTGCGTCACATCGGAATGGCAAAATCCTATCGCTCTTTATTCAGGAAATTATGCTATTCTGATGTGATTCACAACCACCTTGGTTTGGATGATGACAATGATGTTGCTCCTGCTGATGACCCTATTACAGTTGCCTATCGTGTTTTGGGTGGCAGGCTATGACGCGTTAGTGGTGTCAAAATTAGATTGTACATTATGAAGACCAGTTTATCATTTTGGTCGGGGGACTCGGGACAGCTTATCATTCGGATAAGGTGTATACCATCATGAACATGACAGGTCATTTCATTATGATGGGGACATCTTATCATTCGGATAAGGTGTATACCATTATGGACAGGTCATTTCATCATGATGTTATGTCATCATTTTGATATGAAGAGAAATGATGCTTTGCGAACTGAGCGGAGATATGGCGGGGAAAATAAAAAACAATATGGCGTCGCGACAACAACCCAAAAGCAGCCGCGTACTTACGAGCACAAAGTACGCGGCTGCTTTCGCAGGCTACCACAGAGAATAAAAGTCATGCTACTTGAAGTTCTTGTCTTCTCAAGATTTAGATGAAGATAGTCTAGATGCTGTGTGTTTCAGAGGAGAACAGCTTTACGGGCACTTGTCTCGTTTAAAATTACTCCGGCTTATTGGGAATTGTAACCGGCGATTTAACCAGTGTTTTGAGTTAGCAGCTGTATCGCGCCCCTCAAAATAGACCTGCTGCTCGTGGAAGACCATCGTATATTATAAGCAAAGAACAGTTGAAATATTTCATCAGAGAAGGCTAAACACGGCGACAGATTTCTCGAATGTATCAATGAGTACAGTCGCAAGGCGTCTGCGAGAGTACGAACTGTCATACGAGAGGATGTCGCCGTGTAAAACCTTTTCTGATGAAATATTGCAACTGTTCTTTGCTTATAATATACGATGGCCTTCTACGAGCAGCAGGTCGATTTTGAGGGGCGCGATAACCAACGTCAGCTGCTAACTCAAAACACTGGTTAAATCGCCGGTTACAATTCCCAATAAGCCGGAGTAATTCGGTAGTTTCTCTGCTAGACGGGAGAAAATCAACGTCCACCAAACGAGACAAGTGCCTGTAAAGCTGTTCTCCTCTGAAATTTGGTTTTCGCGCGTGATACTAGAGTTGAATACCCTGAGGGGAATTCAATATTACCCTCGCATGCCACAGCGGGGAATTCGAGTTTAAATTGACTGGTCATGTAGTACAAATCTAGCTCTTTGATTAGACAATTTATAGTTGAGGTATAATATATTTGATATTGTTGTCCTGGTGTTATCACATCCACCTACGATGCTGACTCTGTTGTTGTTGTTGCTGCCATCGTCTCTCCTGACACATACTTATGCTGTCAGTGACATTAGTTTATCAACTTTTAATAATTAACTTGTTAATCTCTTGTTTAATCTGTTATTTGAAATTTGTACAATTTAGTTGGAACCAATTTTTGTGTTTAGCTAGTTGTAATTATTCATCCATTTGTCTCGTTGCCATTTATTGATCTTCCCTTACATGATTATACTCGAAATAAAAGTACCTTACATTCACTAAGTCCACACAAGAATTCTCGCATTGCAAATCTCTGAGATTTCTCTTATCTCTTTATTTCAACCCTTTAGTGGTTTGGATGGTGATCCAAACACTTGGGACGTTGCGAGAGTTGAGAAAAGCGTAAAAAAACACAAGTCCCAAGTGTTTGGATCAGGCCATGTTTCCAGAGGTATTTCTTTATTGCAACATCCAGATCATTTTCTGTGTTTTACTTCCGGTATCATTACTTCCGGTGTCATTAAAACTCCGTCATATATTTCGTGTAATCATTACATCCGGTGTAGTTACTTAAACGCCTATGATACGAAAAATTCAACTCTGTTTTTATGACCCACTTTGGTACTTCGTGATGCGCTGGATATTATGGTGCTATCGGTTTTTCAATCACGGTACGGGAAAGTGATTTTATTATCGACGTTCAAACATTGCTATTTTGATAGAAAAAATGTCTGGGACCGAAACAGCAGCAGTAGTGACTTCACACGTTAGAGTCGTCGATAATATCGATGTTTTTTGTGGTGATTGAATGCTTAGCTGTGGAAATATTGCTGATGTTTAACATAGAGTCGACTTCCTCCTCTGAAAGCGAGATCAGTAATGATTTTTTCATCTCTACCGACTATCGTGTGACGTCAAAGAGGTGATTTCACCGCGCGATAAGGTGGGACAAAATTGGTGTAATTTTTCCACTTTTACATAAAAAATTAAGCACTTTCCTTTGTCGTGATTGAAAAACCGATACCACCACCACAAGATTCAGCGCATCAAGAAGTACCAAAATGAGTCATAAAAACAGAGTAGAATTTTTCGTTTCATAGGCACTTTAAGTTTGGTTAAAGTTTATGTTTAGATTTAGGGTTAAGGACCTGTTTTTTAGTCAGGTTCTATAAATGTCACACACACACAAACTTTAAAGAGTTACCTGACTTGCTCTACCTCTCCTCTCTCCCTCGCTCTCTAGAGATCCCTCTCTCACACACAAATTAACCAAACTAAAAAAGGGCTTTAAAATTTATTTCAATGCATAATAATTTTTTAAAAAGAAAATGTTCTAACCAAGAGAAAATATGACTTTTTCAGGTTTGAAACAAAAGTATTCGTATTAGCTTGGTCTTCTACACCCCCCTTTGAATCGTAATAGAATTCTCTAAACAATTCAAATATTAAAATCTACGTACATTTCGGTTCTTTTTACAGGTTTTCAATATAGCACACAAATTAAATATTTAAATAATATCACATTGAATTCAGTGACCATGATCTCTGAGATCAGTTCAAAATTTTGATTGAACGTTCATGATAGCAATATCGAGATTTCTTCGGTGCTTTGTCTAAATGATCCAGGCCTAGCCATGGTCTCGACAGGGTATTGTTGGGAAGTTTCATAGCTAAAAACAAACAGGTAAATTGGCATAAATTCTCATAAAAAATGGCAGCACACTACTTTTTTAAAGGTTTTAAAGGATTATTTTATATTATATCCGAGATGCATGCTTGTATAAATTTAGGAAGAAGGGAAGCAGTGGTGGAACTAGATGGTGGTTCTGTGGGTTCAATGGAAACAGCCTTTCTATTGCGAGAAGCTTGAAGTTGCAGAAAATTTGCTATTTTCTAATGTTCACGTATGCATATGTATGTATACGTATGAAAGAGAACTTCCAGGAACGTTTTTTCTGTCAAGTGCTTATCTCACGTTTGGGGATTTTACATATTCGTAATATTTGGGTCTTCCTGAGCAAAATCATAATATATCTTGTCCGCCGAAAATTTCATCTTCTGCATGGACCTTTTTGATGTTAAAGTTATCGGATGTGATGTCACAAGAGGCATTTTGTGGCAGGTACCAGAAGAAAACTGGTTTGGAATGCCTCTTGTGATATCACATCCGGTAAATTTGACAGCGAAAAACACCACGAAGATGACATTTTTGGCTGACAATATATATTATGATTTTGCTCAGGAAGACCCTAATATTACGGATATGTAAAATCCCCAAACATGAGATAGGCACTTTAATAAATATAGTTAGACATTGCCTCCCTCCCGGTTGCGTCAGAATACACTTCAGAATACCTCAGTAACCGTGGCGCCTCAATCCTGAGAAAGGACCCCTTCTAAAAATCCTAGATCCACCACAGGGTAGCTGAGAAGACTGGGAGAGATTTTAAGATGATGAAATTCAAGATGGCATTCTTAATTGCATAAATCATAATTAAACCCCATAGCTAAAGGCACGTTTACACACTGCGATTATAGCGGGCCGATTTAATGGTTTAGATGGGTCGCGGGTTCAATTCCAGACGGAAGGCCTTGATCTTACATTTTCGCAACTGGTCTCTGGTTTGGCCTGAAAATGTATATATTCTAACACTCGAAATTTGCCTTCACTATAAATTGTTAGAACATGCAGTTTAATCGAGTGAAATGCCAAATATTACTTGTAAACTAAACTAAACCTCGTACACTATGCAATGTTTCATGTAACTGGTCTCGCAATGGCTTAACCTGCTACGTTGCAGTTACATGAAAGGTGGTGTTACACCAGGCAATGTTTCATGCAACTGGTCTCGCAACGGCTTAATCTTCATGAAAGAAGGTGTTACACTGGAAATGTTTCATGCAACTGGTCTCGCAACGGCTTAATCTGCTACGTTGCAGTTACATGAAAGAAGGTGTTACACCAGGCAATGTTTCATGCAACTGGTCTCGCAACGGCTTAATCTGCTACGTTGCAGTTACATGAAAGGTGGTGTTACACTAGGCAATGTTTCATGCAACTGGTCTCGCAACGGCTTAATCTTCATGAAAGAAGGTGTTACACTGGCAATGTTTCATGCAACTGGTCTCGCAATGGCTTAATCTGCTACGTTGCAGTTACATGAAAGTGGGTGTTACACTAGGCAATGTTTCATGCAACTGGTCTCGCAACGGCTTAATCTGCTACGTTGCAGTTACATGAAAGTGGGTGTTACACCAGGCAATGTTTCGTGCAACTTGACCGCATGCGTACGGAGTCACAAAAGAGGAAAATTGCGAGACAAGTTGCAGATAGGGTGTTACATTGTGAAAAGTTGCTGCAATCATTACAGAAAGCAGAACTCGATTTCTCCAACGATTGCTGGAACTTGTGTCACAATCATTTTCACCGTTGTAAGGTATGTTACACTGCAATGGTTCGTGCAACTTGTTTTGCAACGCCGTTGCAAGATAAGTTGCGCAATGTAACATCACATTAAGTATAACGTCCTGTTTAAAAGAACAACGGCGTTGAAATTACTCTTGGGACTAATATTGAGAATATGTTTTAGATGAAAAATCACATTGTTGAAGGGGTTCTGCAGTCAAAATACAAGTGGAGTTCTTATGAAATATCTGACTGACTAAAGTCAGTTAGATATTTCATAAAATAAACTAAACTTTATTTTCAAAGTTTCAGCATTCAAATCAATTAAGTTAAGAAGGTATCGCAAGTTGAAGTTGGAGAGTTTGTTTGGATGCTGCGAAAAGGTGAAGCCGGGAATATTTCTCGGCGACCATCTTGAAGGGACGACGTTATACAGTTTTACTATAGGCGACAAGAGACTATTGTGTCGGATCTTTTAAGATGCTAAAATGAATCAGTTGTTGAAGGTTTTCCCGTAATTTAGAACACAAACTACGGCTTCAATCAGGGCCCAACACTGCGAGTTTTAAAGTGGGGGCTAAAAGGAGAAACCTCTGGAGGGTTCGGGGGCATGCCCCACGGAACCTTTTTGGGTTCAAGGCTCCGAAAACGGCTATTTCCTGCATTTTGAAGGACATTTTTACAGAAAAATTAAGATCATAAACAATGACAAACCATATTTTTTAGTCCATCCTATCATTGAATTTAATATTAACCAAACCTTTGATTCCACGGCATTGTTCAATAGCGTAAATCGACAGCCCAACGTAATCAATTCAAAAGCTAAACACAACAATCGGTTTTTCTAAACAGATTCTAACTTAGCAATTGACTTTCCGGGTGCTTTTATAAACACTGCGTGAATATGTAGGCTGTGGATGACTGTTACAAATAACTAAGCCTATTAAAGTCTAGCTGTCACGAAATATGAAAGTCAGATTCTTTAACTTTTCAATTTAAAGATCTCTATATTTTTAATATTTCTTTTAACTGGGCAAAAAAGTGGGGTGGCTGAAAACCCCCAGGGCCTCTCCCTCCGATGAAGCCGGGATTAGCCCATGGCGACCATATTGAAGTGACCATCGTGGTCAAGTCAGTAAGATCTTTCATATGAACTGATTATGTCGTCTTATCGTTAACTTCACAAAGCAAAAATCAAACAAGAACGTAAGTTACCGCAACTTTTAGCCGCTTGAAGAGTAACATTTAGAACAAATAGATTTCCAGCCTCGTTTGACCAAATTGCGTAATTGGCTTGCGACTAATTTGAGCTTGTTCAAATTTCATCTCAAGTTTCTTTCAACTTGCGAAGACTTGGAAGACGTTTGAACACAAAAATAATTCGATGCAGCCTTTTCGCGCTCACTGCTCAGTGAACAAAATAATAAGATATTAGCAGCTTTTCTCTTCTTCTGAAATGACATTTTAACAATTTACATGATTTATTAAATAACAAAATGGGCTAATCGTCCGCCTTTTTTTATTTGTTTACTTTACCCATGGCTTTACCGCAAGAACATGGGAAGTAGCGGAAGTGCAGAACAGCTTTATACGACAACTTGCCCGCTGTTTGACTGATGTCATCGCAAGTCGTCACAAGTTAATCTTGTGGTAAATTGCGTTCTCGTTTGATCCTTACACAACACAAATACGAAGGTATAAACATCATGAAACCTGAAGGTGAAGGTATGAAATCCTGAATATTGATTTGTTTGTCACCGTCTACAATTTGTAATGAAAACAAATACACATCATTAATATTGGTCACTAAAAGATGCAATTTCAACCTCAGCTTGTTTGAATAATAAGTTTGAAATACAAAAAAATGGTTGTATTTGGGACAGCCTTGTACCCAAGTTCGGGCATGAGGCTGCACTTGGGAAGTTGGGACGCAGGCTCAGGTTACGAGATTGAAAGAAAGCGCAAAAGTGCTCTCTCAACTTCCCAACTTCATTCATAACTTAACAGAGCGTTGAATAAAACACAAAATAATAAAAAGCAAGATTTATTTCGTTGAATAAAAGTAATTTTCTCCAATATGGAAGCTTAAAATAATGAAAAATGGCTTTTACATGCTTTTCCAATCTTATTCCGTTCTTGAATTATTACGCTTTATGTAATTTGAGCTGTGACGTCACAAGATGGTCACAGCGTTACAACAAATCTGTAAATCAGGCATATCTTCACATTGTCATGGTTCTAATGTGGTTGCTATGGTAACAGATTAGTTTCCAGATTACTCTCTTCCTTTATAATAATTCTATGTTTTCAACCACATTTACAGCAACTTATTTAGTTTTAGGAAGTTCACATCCTTTTTCCATGATTTCCAATGCAACAATACTGTTTAAAACAATAAAAAAGTAACTGCAATGACGACAAGTAGTAAATTTTGTTTCGATACAGTGGCCTGGGAACGAATCTGTTACCATGGGAACCAAATAATGTTAATGCTGAGTCTTGTTGAATCAGTATGTCTGCAAGGATTGAGCCTGTTTAGTCAAACCAATTCAAAGATATGCCTGATTTTGAGTTTTGATATAATGCTGTGTCCATCTTGTGATGCCACAGCTCAAGTTAGAAAAGCAGGGTTATTACTTATTACTGAATCGAAACAGAAATTTAAAGCGGAGTTTTTAAAGAACGAAGCATATATGTTATATAAACAATCACGAAAGTCCTGGTGACTAGGTGCTCTACCGTATCTGACATAGCCTCCACCGTTACACGAAGCGTAATAACTCAAGAACGGAATAAGATATACGAAAGTCATGTAAAAGCCATGTTTCATTATTTTACATGTTCTTTCAAATTATTTTTCATTATTTTTCATTATTGTTCATGTTCTTTAAGAAAACCCTACTTGAATACTATTATGACACGTACGTGGAAATCCATTTGCCTAAAATGTAACTTGGCACGTCGCCTCGAGAAATCCCTCACTTGTTGTTGTTGATTTTTGCTACAGACTTGTCTTTTCACCTTAGTATTTATGTAAATATAACCTCAATTTTTTAAACTTTTTTTTTTAATTATACACGGGGCCACAGTATATTTTATATGTTAATTTACTAATGGCGAATCGAAATAAAAATTAAAAATTAAAAAAAAAAAAAATACAATCATGAAAAGCTGGGGTGAATTTTCATTTCATAGACTCTTTAAGACTTTTCTTTTTTCGAATTCATAGTTTTTTGTAGTTATCATAGTTTTATTCGTTATACATGTCGTAGTTTTGATTTTATAATGAAATGTAATTAGTTTTATAAGTAACTTTAAGAATGTATTTTTGTAAGAGCATTGAGACCATTGTCTAATGCTCTTAAACACGGAGTGCTCGCATAAAAGGGGAAGCCCCTCCCCTCGAAACAATGGAGTCTTTGAAATTTTAAAAATCAATTCAAACAATGGAGTCTCGAAATAATGGAGATTTTATTGTTTTGATTACTTCTCATTTCTCTGTTTCCTGACCAATCACAGTAATTGAACTGATTATGATTGGCACGGTGAGCATCTCACGGCCAATATATGGAAGCACTCCGTGTTTAAAACGTTTTTATTATTATTATTATTATTATTATTATTATTATTATTATTATATGAGGAAGAGTATTCCACCAACCTTCCTCTAAGTATATTTGCCTTCCACTGCGAACTAACGCGAACTTGATCTAAAATAAAATAATAATAATAAAAACATGAAAGCTGCTAAGTTCTCGGTACTGTATATGAGGATATGTATGAAAGAAAGGAAAACAGTTTTTGTTATGAATTGTTGGCTAGCCATCCAGGCAAAGAAGAAACGAGTCAGAGGTCCAAAAGATCTGGACCGACTTGGTAAGTGGGGCGAGTTGACCGTAATTCGTATCTGAGAAGAAAGGCACTGATCGAAAGTTGTTGTCGAAAGTTGTTTTAGGTTTACTGTGGACTTTCTGCAGAATTAAGAATGATAAATAGCTGGATAAATTAAATAAACTTTTTCGAGTTGGTATTCTCAGTTTCTCAATCCAAAAACTAAATTTCAAAACCTCATTAATAATTCATGAGGAAAAGACAAAGGAAATTACTACCGTGTTCTAGGTTTTATATGTGATAAAGATTCATCCTGATTTACATAAACTTTATCTTTGATTTTCTCGGCTTAGACAACATTGATTTTCAAAATTACTACGCCAATAAACTTATTAAATGGGTCGTTTTTAGAGCCGTTTAATAAATTCGCAGCACGTGTTTTATCAGATCTAAAACACTCGGGCTACGAAACATCTGATAAAACACTGCTGGTCACCGAAGTGTTTTTCAGCGGGGTCCTGTAATACTAAAGTCTGGTTTCCATTTTGATAGGTACTTATAGTACGTATTCCATATAAGGTCATAACGGACGGGACTGGGAAGAGCAAATACGTTGCCCTAACGAGCATATACGTTGCCCTGACGAGCAAATACATTGCCCTCGTACCAGCCTCCAAGTTAATTAGATTGTAACCGACCCCAAAACAACAAAGGTCCTAACCCTCCCACAAAGCTATATAATATTATTCTTTTAAAGTTAAATGATCTATTTACAACATAGATACAGCTTATCCTGGTAGCTAACTTAGTTCTCTTTGAAAGCGGGTAATCGAACATGCCCAAAAATATTATTTTCGTATTACGGATACCATATTGTAAACGAACTTTCGGCTGTCTTCGACGAACGTTTTCTTGAGAAATAATCAACTCCCAAAGCTACAATATATATTAAAACAAAGGTAAATTATCTGTTTACAATATGCGTACAGCTTATCCGGCGAGCGAACGTAATTTTCTTAGAAAGAGCGGATAATCGAACATATCGTAACGTGTTACGTATCCGCATCCAGTGGGCTGGTACGAGGGCAATGTATTTGCTCGTTAGGGCAACGTATATGCTCGTTAGGGCAACGTATTTGCTCTTCCCAGTCCCGTCCGTTATGACCTTATATGGAATACGTACTATAAGTCCATATGTCCATTTTGTCGCCACGACCGCAACCGTGTCATAGTGGTCGATGTAATAGAGTGTCCATGTTCCTTTGCAATAAGTAAAGGCTGCTTTGCATAAACAGACAAAAGACAAGATAGATTGACATTCTATTACATCGACCACTGTGACACCGTTGCGATCGTGGCGACCAAAAGGAAACCAGGCTTTACAACTGGTCTCCTCCTAAAAGAGCGAAAGACCAGACACAAAGTGGGCGCGCAAGTGCATGTGGGATTGATATTGTGTTTGTGCTTTCGTGTGTGACATTTGTCCATACAAACGATCCCCCCACTCCCATTAGGAAAAGGCCAATACATGTATAGAAGGTTATACGGTTAATTTCTTGATTAACTTTTTGAATTTATGTAGAGAGTCAGTGTTTGTTGTTTTGATGTCCAGGTTATTAAAATTCATTGAGGCTTCAGGGTGTTAGCCAGGCGGCCGTCCGACCGTCCTATGGACGGCCACTTATGAATTTGGACGGCTAAATTTTAATGGACGGCCATGGACGGCCTAAGGGAATATTTTCTTTAAATAGGAACTTACAAGCTTTGTAATATTTCTTGAATACTTCGAATTGTTGTCATCTGCTGTTTACTTTACTTATGGTATATGTTTTCATACTTTTTCCCGTCGAAAACACGTTGAATATGCCTGAATATGGCTGAATTGAGGGATTTGCTACCCGGGCGATGATCGAGGATGAGCATGAAATCTTGTTGGTCAGCAGTCACATTAACTGGATAACATCAAGGGAATCGAGGTGGGAGGGTTAGGAAGACACTTAAGGCGGGGGGTTAGGGTTAGAAAACTCATTAGGTGGCGGGTTAGGGTTAGGATCTAAGTTGTTTTGGGGTTAGCGGTTATTTTATGGTTTAGTGACAAAATTCTGACGATTATATACCTCGATTCCATTGATGTTATCCAGTTAATGTGACTGCTGACCAAGAAGTTTTCATGCTCATCCTCGATCATCGCGCGGGTTATAGCAAACCCCCTGAATTGAAGTGTAGACAAACGCGCCATGTTTTTGTAACCATTTTGATGATTCTCGCATGAAGTATCAATGAGAATAATTTGAAACCGCTGTTTTAAAAAACAGCAATCGCTTTATCGCTCGAGCGCACGTGCTTTAGAGTAACATTTACGGTAAAGATGGCTATAAAATGAGCCAAACGCATAAAAAAAGTGAAAAAAATATCGCCAGCTTCTTTTTAAAACGAGCACAGGAATTACCTAATAATTTAATGACGGAAATGTGCATCTAAAACTAAAAGTAAAAAGGTTCAACGAATAGAACACCACAATTCCACAACAACAAAAAATTGCGGCCACGCCCAAAACGCCCACAAAAATATGTGCCACTTTTGAAATCCTGGCTAACACCCTGTGAGGCTTGATAGATTAATTTTTGTTTTCCCCTGTTTATTAAACAGTACTTAATACGTGTTTTCTTTATGTTTGCCGTCGCTGTGATATGAAATGTTATTTGTATTTGAGGAATATTAGCGAGTTTTATGACAACAATAAAGTACTGAATTGGTTATTTATCAATACAAGTTTACTTGCTATGACGAGCATACGTTTCAAAATTCAAAAATATAGAAAATATTCTATTCACAATTTCAAATATTTTTTTGTTTAATAGCCAAAATGTAACATTTACCTTTTCAAATTCTTTTTCAGGAATGCCTAATTTGCGTTTTACACGATCACGAATATTCGAGAAAGCTTCTTTCTGAAAAAAACACACACACGATGTTTAGTTATAAAATAATTTTATATAATAAGGTAGGTAGGTATAGTCGCACCTCCACTGCTGTTGAGTTAAGAAACTATTATTCGAGCAGTGGATAAATGCGAGAGTTCAAGGGACCTGGGTATATGTCTATGAGATGGGAGACCCGGGTTCAATCCTTGGTCCGACCTCCACTCAGGGTCTCAAAATAATGGAATAGCGCAAAGGGATGACTAAAAAGGACCTTTCTGTTTTTGTCTGGTCTTTATTTTTCGTTAGCTTAGGGTTAGGGTTGGGATCAAGGTTAGGGGTTAGGATCAAGGTTAGGGGTTAGGATCAAGCATTCAAGGTTAGGATCAAGGGTTATGGTTGGGATTACAATTGACGGTACCGAAAAAGATGGCGGCTGTACATTTTACCAGAATGCTTTGCGAGCTAAACTCAGCTGTAATTTTTCCTTCTCACCAAATTTAATATTTTTCAAACTCCATCTTCTGATATTTCTGCGAGATTCATTGTTTACTGCGCGCAAGGAATTGTAGTTAAAGGACATTGGCAACGAAAATTTTTGTTGCTTTATTTGAAAGAGCATGAAAAAATAAGCCGATTGGCCGTTTACTGTTCTACGCTATCTCTTCTAGTTGCGAAGTTATACGCAAAAATTTGCAAAATATAAATTGCTGATTCAGCACAACGTGTGACGTCATTGGATGGGTAAGTATGTTTATTGAATACATAACTGAAGCATAGCTCAGTTATTATGAGCTCAAGTCAAATGAAATTTTGCATACAGATAGTACATGATGAGATGCATTGAAACACACTTCAAATTTTGTTGCCAAGGTAACACTGTCGTTCCCAGGCCCCTTGCACGAATTTTATAAAACAGCTTTATTCTTGGTACTGATTAGGATAACATAATATCAGAAGTGTGTGTACAATACACCTATGCATGCCTGAAGTTTACTTGCATGATAATAATTCGAAAATGACTCCCATAGATAAATGTAACTAGTTATAAAAAATCCGTTTAAGGGGCCTGGGAACGACAGTGTTACCTTGACAACAAAATTAGAAGTGTTTTTTCAATGCATCTCATCATGTACTATCTTTGTGCAAAATTTCATTTGACTTGAGCTCATAATAACTGAGCTATGCTTCAGTTATGTATTCAATAAACATACTTACCCATCCAATGACGTCACACGTTGTGCTGAATCAGCAATTTATATTTTGCAAATTTTTGCGTATAACTTCGCAACTAGAAGAGATAGCGTAGAACAGTAAACGGCCAATCGGCTTATTTTTTCATGCTCTTTCAAATAAAGCAACAAAAATTTTCGTTGCCAATGTCCTTTAAATGTACTAGTCGCCATCTTTTTCGGTACTGTCAATTGGAATTAGGATTAGACTAGTTCTTGAAAATGAGAACGTCCATTTAAGTCATCAAAGTTCAGTATGTGTTAATATATACACTGCTGTAGTGAATGTGGGAGAGCTTGGAGTAGATAGCCTGCGTCGCATCCGGCCTTTTAAAACCCGACATATATCGGGTTTCAAAAGGCCGGATGCGACGCAGGCTAGGAGTAGACAGACGATATATGGACGATCGTCAAGCTCGTATCCTCTACACATCCAAACATTACCGATATATAGTGACTGCCGCATAGGCAGTACATATATCAATCGAACCAGTACATCATTGTAACCTTCGCTCTCCATCTGAGTGTCGGTGGTTCAATGGTTAGAGCGTCTCACCGGCAATCAGAAGGTTACAGGTTCGATTCCTGTCCGGGACTCAGAATAATTTTTCTGAGGATACGAGCTTGTCGATCGTCCATGTATCGTCAAGTTCAGTATAGCGTGACAGCGGTCAATAGCAGGACCTGTCCAAGAGCAGCCGTTCCTCACGTTCTACTCAATAAATTATTGGCATTATTTTAGCATTGTACCCAATAAGTTATTGGATTGTTAGCAACCACAAAGCTCCTAACCCTAACCTCTCACCTAACGAGTTTTCTAACCCTAACCCCCACCTAACGAGTTTTCTAACCCCCGGCTAATTAGTTTTCTAACCCTAACCCTAACCCTGGCTGTATTTTAGTTGACTTACGTCACATATTTTCAGCAAGAATGGTATGCCAAATGTGTGATAGGTATCCTAAAGAAGAGAGAAAAGATTATTTGATCAGTTAGAACTGAAGAGACAAATGGATATAACACAGCCAGGCAGTACAATAAGTACAATAGTACTTGTCAATTGAACCTTCGCTCTCGATCAGAGTCTAGGTAGCTCAGCCTCAATGGTTAGAACATCTCATTAGAGAAAATGTTGCACGAAGTCTTAACTTTGTGGACTAAAGACGGTGCAATCAAGACTGAGGGCAATGTTTTGTCAGTATGGACCGATTATGTTTGCAAATAACTGATTTATTTTTACCTGAAGAAGGCTTGATTAAACTAAAATTAAACTCTTTTAGGATTTAGCATGCGAGGTCCGTACTCTTCTTATGCGAAAGTGTTCGTAGGCAATGTAGAAATACAAAAAACTGCTAAAGGTTGATGTACTACAAAAATAGTGTGTAGGACGTCTAACTTTCGAGCAAAGGTCCTTCGTTAGTGAAACGTTTCACTATCTAACAAATGCCTTCTTTTCTGATACGGACCGCTCGTTAGACAATCAGAAAGTGTGGTTTTCTAGGACTATCTAACAAATGCCTTCTTTTCTGATACGGACCGCTCGTTAGCCAATCAGAAAGCGTGGTTTTCTAGGACTATCTAACAAATGCCTTCTTTTCTGATACGGACCGCTCGTTAGCCAATCAGAAAGTGTGGTTTTCTAGGACTATCTAACAAATGCCTTCTTTTCTGATACGGACCGCTCGTTAGCCAATCAGAAAGCGTGGTTTTCTAGGAGCATAGATCTGAGCGAGGAGAATAAATAAACATTATTGTGACTTGTATAAATCAACTTGAAATTGAAAAATGTTTTGTACCTTCTGAAAATGAGCGACAGGTATTAATGCTTCATCATCGCCCAACGTCACCTCGTCTGTTGGTACTTCCTTGAAGAAAACAACAAAACAAAATCATGCGCACAAGAAATATCACTTCTCATGCTCATTAATAATTCAAAAATAAAAACCAAAAGAAATCAACTCCGTGACGAAATTCCCGTTAGAGCTAAAATAGGATTAGGGTTAGGATTAAAATTAGGATTAAATGAAGTGAAATTATTAATTAAAAATAAATTATTAAATTAAATAAATAAACAAATTAATTAACAAGACGCCCGCTAGGCGTTAACTCGGGCTACTGTTGAAAGACATTGCAGGCAAATTCAGCGATTTTAATTCAATATACACAAATCTATAGTTGTAGGTACAATGTTACATGTAATTATATTGATATAGCTGTCAGTGCAGGGGTGGTTAAATTTTCCATCATTGCAAACCCATAACATAGTGTTGGCCAACGGCTTTGATTATATGAAGGCGAGTTCGCTCAGTATCCAAGCTGGCTTACTGAGAAGTCTGCCCTGCCAAATGAGCCATCCTGTTTGCTGACCTAATTCAGTTCTAGCCAACATGGTCATCCTGGCAAACGAGCCGGTCTGTGCTCAGTAATAACAATTCATCTGGTCAGTCCGGCAAACAGGTTCAGTTTGAGCAAGCATTAAATCAGTTAACCTTTTTCTCAGTGTATAAGGCATAGCAGTAAATCAAACCATTTAGTTGGCAGTAGCAACTCAAGGTGTCATAAGCTATTATAAAACAGTTTAAAGAAATGTAATTCAAAATCTTTATTTCTTTGAAGTTATATAACATTTTGAGCCAGTAAACATATTCATAATTTTAGCATATTTATTATTTGAGAGGCATTATATTTGTAGTCAAGGCCAAAATTCAGTTCGAAAAGGTACGTATCTGGCTGTGCTTGTGAGTCAGTCTGGCAAGTGGGCTAGCCTGCCTCATGTTAAATATCAGGACAATTGCTGTTTTGGTAATCATGAATGCCAAAAATCAGTTTAAAAGGTGTGTATTTGTGGGGTTGAGGGACAATGGAAAGTACATGGCTGAACAGACCCGTCACTGGTAAACCAGCACACAATAACAAACTCTTTTACTCCTTGATCTTGATAGTTGGTATGGGTGTCAGAAATTTATATACTGTGTGTTCATTTGTAAGCATTCGTGTATAATAATATGAACAATCGATACAAACTTACTGATAACCCAGAACATGTTGGAGCCCCATTTTAAGCTTACAGGTAAAATATCAAGTGAAACAGGGTTATTCAATGGCAACATTGCAACTTAGTACTTGGTATACTGTATATGAAACAATAAACTGTAGCATCGACTTTATTTTGTATAACATAATACGGTGGCCCAGAAGTGTCACAACACAATTCAAAATTCGCAACACATTTCAAAATTCGCAACACATTTCAAAATTCGCAACACATTTCAAAATCGACAACACATTTCCAAGTAGAGGTTCACAACACAATTAAATTTACGTAACACAATTCAAAATTCGCAACACATTTCAAAAATCAGCAACACATTTCAAAATCGACAACACAAACGGTAAGTACTTCATGTATGCCTATTATTATGTCCCAAGGCGGGTTAGGGGGGAGGGGTAGTATGTAGCATATAGTATGGTGAAGTACGGTGCCATAAGGCGGAGTAGTGTGCAGTAGGGTGCAGTAGAGTGCAGTAGACTGTATTAGGGTGCAGTAGGGTGTATTAGGGTGCAGTAGACTGCAGTAGCGTGCAGTAGACTGCAGTAGACTGTATTAGGGTGCAGTAGAGTGCAGTAGGGTGTATTAGGGTGCAGTAGACTGTATTAGGGTGCAGTAGACTGTATTAGGGTGCAGTAGACTGTATTAGGGTGCAGTAGAGTGCAGTAGCGTGTATTAGGGTGCAGTAGACTGCAGTAGGGTGCAGTAGAGTGCAGTAGGTGCAGTAGACGGTATTAGGGTGCAGTAGAGTGCAGTAGGGTGTATTAGGGTGCAGTAGAGTGCAGTAGACTGTATTAGGATGCAGTAGCGTGCAGTAGACTGTATTAGGGTGCAGTAGAGTGCAGTAGGGTGCATTAGGGTGCAGTAGACTGCAGTAGAGTGCAGTAGACTGTATTAGGGTGCAGTAGAGTGCAGTAGACTGTATTAGGGTGCAGTAGGGTGCACCCTACTGCACCCTACTGCACCCTACTGCACTGTACTGCAGTCTACTGCAGTCTACTTCAGTCTACTGCAGTCTACTGCACCCTAATACACCCTACTGCACTCTAATGCACCCTAATACAGTCTACTGCACTCTACTGCACCCTAATACAGTCTACTGCAGTCTACTACACTCTACTGCACGCTACTGCAGTCTATTGCACGCTACTTCAGTCTACTGCACCCTACTGCACCCTACTGCACTGTACTGCAGTCTACTGCATCCTACTGCACCCTACTGCACTGTACTGTAGTCTACTGCAGTCTACTTCAGTCTACTGCAGTCTACTGCACCCTAATACACCCTACTGCACTCTACTGCACCCTAATACAGTCTACTGCACTATACTGCACCCTAATACAGTCTACTGCAGTCTACTGCACTCTACGGCGCAGTCTACTGCACGCTACTGCAGTCTACTGCACCCTACTGCACCCTACTGCAGTCTACTGCATCCTACTGCATCCTACTGCACCCTACGTACTGCACTCTACTGCACCCTAATACACCCTACTGTACTCTACTGCACCCTACTGCACCCTAATGCAGTCTACTTCACTCTACTGCACCCTAATACAGTCTAGTGCAGTCTACTGCACGCTACTGCAGTCTACTGCACCCTACTACACTGTACTGTAGTCTACTGCAGTCTACTTCAGTCTACTGCAGTCTACTGCAGTCTACTGCACCCTAATACACCCTACTGCACCCTAATACAGTCTACTGCACTCTACTGCACCCTAATACAGTCTACTGCACCCTACTGCACCCTACTGCACCCTACTGCACTGTACTGCAGTCTACTGCACCCTACTGCACCCTACGTACTGCGCTCTACTGCACCCTACTGCACCCTAATGCAGTCTACTTCACTCTACTGCACGCCACTGTAGTCTACTGCACCCTAATACACCCGCACTCTACTGCACCCTACTGCACCCTACTGCACTGTACTGCAGTCTACTGCACCCTAATACACCCTACTGCACTCTACTGCACCCTACTGCACCCTACTGCACCTTATTGCAGCGTACTTCACCATACTATATGCTACATACTACCCCTCCCCCCTAACCCGCCTTGGGACATAATAATAGGCATACATGAAGTACTTACCGTTTGTGTTGTCGATTTTGAAATGTGTTGTTGATTTTTGAAATGTGTTGCGAATTTTGAATTGTGTTGCGTAAATTTAATTGTGTTGTGAACCTCTATTTGGAAATGTGTTGTCGATTTTGAAATGTGTTGCGAATTTTGAAATGTGTTGCGAATTTTGAATTGTGTTGTGACACTTCTGGGCCACCGTAACATAACAATGAACAATACAGGCAACAAAGCTTATAAAAAATATTAGTTACCTCAGAACAGTTAACATATTTCCATACAGCAATTTCATATGTTGAGTCTCATATTAAATTCTTAAACATTTAGTAGACAAAAAGCGTATCGAAACAGATAATTTGATCGAGTACAGGTTCTCGAAATCGCAGACCAACCCGTTTCGAAAGCGATCGGGATTGTGAGCGTATATAAGATCAAGATACTTGCCAGCCACATCAAAGATTTTCAGTGAAGAACACTCGAAGGTGATAAAATGAGTAAATCACAATGGCGCATGAATATATGCGCGCAGTTTCGCGGGTCAAAAGCCTGGGTACGAGGTTGATCGGGATGATGCAATAATTGCCATTTCGCGACGACGACAAAATAATAAAAATAATAATAAAAATAATAAACAGAGCCGAAACCTAGACTCGGCTACCACTGGTAGCCCGAGTAATTAGTAAATTATTAATCATTAACAAATTATTAAATTAAATTTAATTAGTTAATGATTGAATTAGCATCAGGATTAGCGTAAGCATTAGGTTAGGATAAGCATCTAATATCTTACCTCTATTCTGTATGTCCGCTGAGAGTAAGTACCAAACATGTCGAGGTCAGCATCGGCATCGAGAACTTCGTGTACCTTTGAACTTAACACCATAAGTAACCTACCAATGATCACAGACAAATAAGAAAATATGCTATTCACACTAAGCACAACGACAAGAGTTGTGCACACACTCAAATTCATAAAAGAATCGGATGCAATATAAAAAGTACATTAATTAATATACCTAAACTTTCCTGAACCACCATCCTCAAGTTCAAGCTGAAATGGTCAACAAAAACAGAAGACAAATACGATGTAAACGTGTTTGCTGCTATGTAGGCAGTGTAGAAATATAAATCAAGAACTCTAAAAGGTTGGTGTACTGCCGAAATAGTGTGTAGCGAACGTTTCGAGCGAAGACGCTTCGTCAGAAAGTGGTCTTGTCCGTGTTGTCAAAGTAACTTGCCGACAGCTTTTAAAATACTAATAATAGACATACATTTAAGTATGCTGGTGATCCATATTTATTATAAAAACTGTAAGGGGGGGGGGGCTCCTTTACGGTTATGGTGAACTATGATAATTACTACCTCGTCCCAGGGCATTTCGCCTCTAAGGTGGAAGGTCGGCGATAATGGCCTGGACACGAGGTTGAAAGACATACGTGTTTCTCGGCTTCCTTTAAAACATCTCGAACAGTTCCATTCTTATCTGGAAACAATACAAGTTCTTTCTGAAAAAGGGAAATACAAATAGCCATCAGCATACTAAAACAACAACACAACGAATGCACCTTCAACTAATCAAACTAAGCTTAATATAAAAGTGTTGTGTTCCTGCGTATGTAGGGAGAGAAGAGCCTGGGTACGAGGTTGGCATATGTAATGTAGAAATACAAATAGAATAATTAAAAGGTTGGTGTGCTGCAGAAATAGCGTGGAGGAGGTCTAACGTTTCGAGAAAAACAGAGAATGAAACGTAACGTGACAGACGATCGTCAAGCTCCGCAAATCTTCAGAAAATGTTTGTGAGTCGCGGACAGCGATCGAACTTTTAACTTTCAAATTGCGGTTGAGACGCTCTAAAGCCTGGTTTCCATTTGGTCGCCAGGATCGCAACGGTGTCATAGTGGTCGATGTAAAAGTGTGTCGATCTATCTTGTCTTTTGTCTGCTGTATGCAAAGCAGTCTTTACTCATTGGCGATTATAGATGGACACTCTATTACATCAACCATTATGACACCGTTGCGATCCTGGCGACCAAATGGAAACCAGGTTTAACTATTGAGGTACCCAGACGAGATGGAGAGTGAACGTTACAATGATGTACTCCATTCAACTTTATGTATTGCTTATGTGGTAGTCACTACATATCGTAATGAATGGGTGAGGTTATTATACACATTGGTGTAGCGAATATAAGAGCAGCATAGAGTAGAGTAAATGGAAAAACGGGAGAGAAAGTAGAAAGATGGGAGGAGAGTAAGTGGAAAGATGGGAGAGTAAGTGGAAAAACGGGAGGAGAGTAAGTGGGAAAACGGGAGTAGAGTAAATGGAAAAACGGGAGAGAAAGTAGAAAGATGGGAGGAGAGTAAGTGGAAAAACGGGAGTAGAGTAAGTGGAAAAACGGGAGTAGAGTAAGTGGAAAGATGGGAGGAGAGTAAGTGGAAAGACGGGAGTAGAGTAAGTGGAAAAACGGGAGAAGAGTAAGTGGAAAAACGGGAGAAGAGTAAGTGGAAAAACGGGAGAGTAAGTGGAAAGATGGGAGGAGAGTAAATGGGAAAACGGGAGGAGAGTAAGTGGAAAGATGGGAGGAGAGTAAATGGGAAAACGGGAGTAGAGTAAATGGAAAAACGGGAGAAAGTAGAAAGACGGGAGGAGAGTAAGTAGAAAGACGGGAGGAGAGTAAGTGGAAAAACGGGAGGAGAGTAAGTGGAAAAACGGGAGGAGAGTAAGTGGAAAAACGGGAGTAGAGTAAGTGGAAAAACGGGAGTAGAGTAAGTGGAAAAACGGGAGGAGAGTAAGTGGAAAAACGGGAGGAGAGTAAGTGGGAAAACGGGAGGAGAGTAAGTGGAAAAACGGGAGTAGAGTAAGTGGAAAAACGGGAGTAGAGTAAGTGGAAAAACGGGAGAGTAAGTGGAAAAACGGGAGGAGAGTAAGTCGAAAGATGGGAGGAGAGTAAGTGGAAAAACGGGAGTAGAGAAAGTAAAAAGACGGGAGTAGAGAAAGTAAAAAGACGGGAGTAGAGTAAGTGGAAAGACGGGAGTAGAGTAAGTGAAAAGACGGGAGGAGAGTAAGAGGAAAGACGGGAGGAGAGTAAGAGGAAAGACGGGAGTAGAGTAAGTGGAAAGACGGGAGGAGAGTAAGTGGAAAGACGGGAGTAGAGTAAGTGGAAAGACGGGAGTAGAGTAAGTGGAAAGACGGGAGTAGAGTAAGTGGAAAGACGGGAGTAGAGTAAGTGGAAAGACGGGAGTAGAGTAAGAGGAAAGACGGGAGTAGAGTAAGTGGAAAGACGGGAGGAGAGTAAGTGGAAAGACGGGAGTAGAGTAAGTGGAAAGACGGGAGTAGAGTAAGTGGAAAGACGGGAGTAGAGTAAGTGGAAAGACGGGAGTAGAGTAAGAGGAAAGACGGGAGTAGAGTAAGTGGAAAGACGGGAGGAGAGTAAGAGGAAAGACGGGAGTAGAGAAAGTAGAAAGACGAGAGTAGAGAAAGTAAAAAGACGGGAGTAGAGTAAGTGGAAAGACGGGAGTAGAGTAAGTGGAAAGACGGGAGGAGAGTAAGTGGAAAGACGGGAGTAGAGTAAGTGGAAAGACGGGAGTAGAGTAAGTGGAAAGACGGGAGGAGAGTAAGAGGAAAGACGGGAGTAGAGAAAGTAGAAAGACGAGAGTAGAGAAAGTAAAAAGACGGGAGTAGAGTAAGTGGAAAGACGGGAGTAGAGTAAGTGGAAAGACGAGAGGAGAGTAAGTAGAAAGACGGGAGTAGAGTAAGTGGAAAGACGGGAGGAGAGTAAGTGGAAAGACGGGAGTAGAGTAAGTAGAAAGACGGGAGTAGAGTAAGTGGAAAGACGGGAGGAGAGTAAGTGGAAAGACGGGAGTAGAGTAAGTGGAAAGACGGGAGTAGAGTAAGTGGAAAGACGGGAGGAGAGTAAGTGGAAAGACGGGAGTAGAGAAAGTAGAAAGACGGGAGGAGAGTAAGTGGAAAGACGGGAGGAGAGTAAGTGGAAAGACGGGAGGAGAGTAAGAGGAAAGACGGGAGTAGAGTAAGTGGAAAGACGGGAGTAGAGTAAGTGGAAAGACGGGAGTAGAGTAAGTGGAAAGACGGGAGGAGAGTAAGTGGAAAGACGGGAGGAGAGTAAGTGGAAAGACGGGAGTAGAGTAAGTGGAAAGACGGGAGTAGAGTAAGTGGAAAGACGGGAGGAGAGTAAGAGGAAAGACGGGAGTAGAGTAAGTAGAAAGACGGGAGTAGAGTAAGTGGAAAGACGGGAGGAGAGTAAGTGGAAAGACGGGAGTAGAGTAAGTGGAAAGACGGGAGGAGAGTAAGTGGAAAGACGGGAGTAGAGTAAGTGGAAAGACGGGAGGAGAGTAAGTGGAAAGACGGGAGTAGAGTAAGTGGAAAGACGGGAGGAGAGTAAGTGGAAAGACGGGAGTAGAGTAAGTGGAAAGACGGGAGGAGAGTAAGTGGAAAGACGGGAGGAGAGTAAGTGGAAAGACGGGAGGAGAGTAAGTGGAAAGACGGGAGTAGAGTAAGTGGAAAGACGGGAGGAGAGTAAGTGGAAAGACGGGAGTAGAGTAAGTGGAAAGACGGGAGGAGAGTAAGTGGAAAGACGGGAGGAGAGTAAGTGGAAAGACGGGAGTAGAGTAAGTGGAAAGACGGGAGGAGAGTAAGTGGAAAGACGGGAGTAGAGTAAGTGGAAAGACGGGAGGAGAGTAAGTGGAAAGACGGGAGGAGAGTAAGTGGAAAGACGGGAGGAGAGTAAGTGGAAAGACGGGAGTAGAGTAAGTGGAAAGACGGGAGGAGAGTAAGTGGAAAGACGGGAGTAGAGTAAGTGGAAAGACGGGAGGAGAGTAAGTGGAAAGACGGGAGGAGAGTAAGTGGAAAGACGGGAGTAGAGTAAGTGGAAAGACGGGAGGAGAGTAAGTGGAAAGACGGGAGTAGAGTAAGTGGAAAGACGGGAGGAGAGTAAGTAAGTGGAAAGACGGGAGTAGAGTAAGTGGAAAGACGGGAGGAGAGTAAGTGGAAAGACGGGAGTAGAGTAAGTGGAAAGACGGGAGGAGAGTAAGTGGAAAGACGGGAGTAGAGCAAGTGGAAAGACGGGAGTAGAGTAAGTGGAAAGACGGGAGTAGAGTAAGTGGAAAGACGGGAGTAGAGTAAGTGGAAAGACGGGAGTAGAGTAAGTGGAAAGACGGGAGGAGAGTAAGTGGATAGACGGGAGAAGAGTAAGTTGATAGACGGGAGTAGAGTAAGTGGAAAGACGGGAGTAGAGTAAGTGGAAAGATGGGAGGAGAGTAAGTGGATAGACGGGAGGAGAGTAAGTGGATAGACGGGAGGAGAGTAAGTGGACAGAGGAGGGTTCAGACGCTGATGGCCCTTCACAACACGAGGAAACCCATATATTGAACTCGCAGGTTGCGATTTCCAATCTCCATTCAAACATTTATTTTCAATATCGAAATCTCTACTACTTTCATATTCTCATTCCTAAGTCATAGCTAAGTTAAAACTCCCTGCCCCCTAATACTAATCATATACAGTTTATTTTAAAGTATCGGCATTTCTCTTGCCTGTTCTTTAAAATCTCCGCTAATCCACAAACACTTCACTTGTTTCTTGTTTTCTATTTCGTCAATTGGCATAGACAGCTGAAGAATAAAGTTCAACATTTATTTAACTCGTATTATGATTATTACACATTCATAATACAGTATAGGGCATTTCCCTTGCCGTCATAGGCTCATTGCTTGCCAGGTGTATCACAACAATAGATTTGTAAGAAGTTTTTTTTTGTTACGCAAACTAAAAACGCCAAGCCCTTTCTCATCTAAAACTCTATACCTAAAGTGTTTTTGCAGTGAGAAATTCAATTCGAAATAAGTTCTCTTCCCGTAAAGAACTATTATAATGGTTGGCCTTTACAACTCTTCCATATCTCACTTCGATCTTGATATATTAAAGGACATTGGCAACAAAAATTAAGTTTGTCTAATATGAAAGAACTCGTAAAATAATAGAGTAACACCTTTTACAACGTTTCCGTATTTTACTTCGTTTTCGAAATATTTCAGTTTGTTTGATATGTAAATGAGATGGTCTCTGACGTCAGGTGCACGGTAGAGAATTTTCACTCATTAAAATATTAGTTCAATCTTCAAGTTTGTTCCACAAATTTACTTGAAAATGTGGGTATAATTACTCCTCATGATAATGAACGTTGTAAACTTGGCAATCAGTGAGATATAGGACATTTTTAATGAGTGAAAATTCTCTACCCTGCACCTGACGTCAGAGACCATCTCATTTACTTATCAAACAAAATGAAATATTTCAAAAACGAAGTAAAATACGGAAAAGTTGTAAAAGGTGTTACTCTATCATTTTACAAGTTCTTTCATATTAGGCAAACTTAATTTCTGTTGCCAATTTCCTTTAAGATTTGCTTGATGCATAATGACTTATTGAAGAATCATGTATAACTTTGGGATAACAACGAAATTATGAAAGTTTGTATGTGTGTGTCCCACAGTATTAAACGTACGAAGTTACGTTTCAAGTGATTTGATAATCCCAAAGATTTACAGGATTTTTCAGGAAGTCATTATGCAATTTGACGTGAGTGAGGATCATTTACATATCAAACAAATCTTAAAGTGCCCATGACCCCAAATACGATATTACTGATATAGATGCTACATGAAGTGAAAAGTTGAATGCCAAAATATTTTATGATTTGAGCTTTGCGTTGATGTGCTATAAAGATTTGTTTGTCAGAAATGCTAATGAGTGTGACGTCATTTACGGCATCATTTCGGATACAATATTCTACTGTTAAAGCAAATTAATCTAACTCAAACGTTGATGATGTACTTGACCGCTATAGTAAAGATTTTATCAACTTTTTCACTCAAATGCTCAACCAGTCTATCACACGGAAAGTAGCAAGGAAAGCCAAATGCCGTAAATGACGTCACACTCATTACCATTTCTGACAAACAAATCTTTATAGCACATCAACGCAAAACTGAAATCATAAAATATTTTGGCATTCAACTTTTCACTTCATGTAGCATCTATATCCGTAATATCGTATTTGGGGTCATGGGCACTTTAATGGATATGAGATATGGAAGAGATTTGCGACGTCGGCGACTGGTTGCGACAAATGAGAATGCGTTTGAAATGTCATCGGCGACCATCGGCGATCATCGGCGACCCAGTCACAGGAAACAAAATAGTTTGTTTCCTGCGATCGTCGCCGACCATCACAGACTATCGCAATACAAGAAAGGCTCGTTTCTTTCTCAAAAGTGCGATTATTAGTCGCCGTTGACTAGTAATAATCAATCGAGTATTCAAACAGCCATTTTAACGAAGTTTCGGCTCTAAATTTAACATTTAGCGACAAAATCAGACCACATACTCGGTGTTCCTGACCAGTGTTCGCCAGTAACGAAGTAAATTTACTTCGTTACTTTACTTAAGTAAAAAAAATCAGTATTTACTTGTAACGAAGTATATTTTTCAACAAATACTTTTTACTTGTAACGAAGTAATTTTTTTGGTAAATAATTACTTTTTAACTTCGTTACTTTTTGTTTTATCGGCAAAGTAAAAAAAGAAATTCGGAACGCGGAGTCGCGAAATACTCGGTCCATTCTATCCATCCGCTGGAGATCTAGAGTGGAGAAATCACGTGAAGTTGTTTGCATGTGCACGTGATTGGTAACTGTTGAGTTGGCGCCACCAAACAGCGCCCAGATTAAAGTACAGTACCAGATTATCAATTGTCATTTGTCATGTTGGATAATGGTTCGAGAATATATAGTTTGTTTCAGAAGTACTTTTCTGGAATATTTTTTGGCCATACTTTTACTTTTACTTAAGTAAAATTTTCAGGTCATACTTTTACTTTTACTTAAGTAAAATTTTCCAGCCATACTTTTACTTTTACTTAAGTAAGATTTTCAGGCCATACTTTTACTTTTACTTAAGTATAAACTTAGGAGTTACTTTTTACTTTTACTTAAGTACAAAATATCAGTACTTTGCTGAACACTGTTCCTGACATATGTGAACGCATCATCGGCGATAGTCTGCAATAAATGTCGGCGATGATTGGCGACCGTCGCCGATATATGAGAACTAGGCTTAAACGCCAATCTTTATAATTTCTATATTCTTTAAAGTAAGAGAGTTTATTTCAAACTGAATTTTTCACTGCATAAACACTTTAAGATCTATCACTCAATCCATAGTGATTAGTGGGGAACTGTAGTCAAAAAATAAATAACTTTTAAATATAAAACGCATTTAAGTATAGTGTTTAGACACCATCTTACCAACTGGTAGTAAAGTTTCTTGGGAGTTTTTTGATTGTACATCATGAGGTCCCTTAGAGTGCCTTCGTAGGTACATCGCAAAGCATTACCTGGTAGACCGCCGTATCTGTTGAGAGAAATAAGAAAGAGGGGTTAGGAAGACTTATTAAACTACCTATGAAACGTAAAGTGGGTCCATAAAAACAGAGTTGAGTTTTTCGTTTCATAGGCTAACCGCTTGGAGATACAAATTTTATCTTCTCCTGATGATAATATTTCTTATTACTAGAAATACGTTCCGCAATAACCCCTCGCCCGCCTTTTCTACCCTCCCCCCTAGAGTTTCAATTTCCCCATCCGCCCCAGGGCTCAGACCGCGCACGCCGTGTATTTGATAACAAATTGTAAAAGGCCGTTTCGTCGTACGTAGATTTTGAAGGCAATCTCGGTCAATATTTACTCAATTTCAATTCTGAAAACAGATTTGGAATTAGCAAGTCTAAATACATAACATACGTGCCTATTACTTTACGCAAACGTGTATACCCTTCGTAAAAACCAGTTTATGTAGTTCGTCAGATCACAAATCGTCAATGGCCGCTTATAATATTGTTCTATTCAAACGGATCACCCAAAACGACTTTTTACTTCCTGATAAGGAGTTGGTCCTACCATGCACGGCTGAAATACATAAATATTTATACAATAACTTGTTTACTATGCGCATTCTCAGTGGTTGTTGGGCATGATCACTGACCTCTATATATAACGCTTGCTCTCGACAAAAAGTGGCTGAAAAATGATGGCGTCAGCAGATGTTATTTTTTTCATAGTAGCGACCACTGACCTGTATTTACAATAATCTGTTGGCGAATTATTAAGCGGCAAATGTTTTTACTTTGAAAAATTAAATACAAATATACAGTATTTTTCTCGTTTTATGCTTTTAAGGTGGTTTTTAAAGCAACGTTTTTGACCAGATGACATTATCAATACAAAATAAACGAGTTTGAAATTTGCAATTCGTGATATAATTTGTGTTATGGGTTATGTTTATCATGCTTCAGTCTGACAGCCACTGTTGACCGCTCTTCGGCCGGCTTACTTTTAAAAAACAATAAACACGTATCTAATATCTATTCAGCATTCTCTTTTCTGTAAAAAGTTTCTATAGATAAACAACCTTCAAGAACAAAAGCAATAAGTTCGCACTTTATATCTCACCTGAGGATAAAAGTTTAAAAAGAGATTAAATGTCATACAACCGAAAATAATTTCATACGTCCTTCGAGTGTTGACAACTTCGACGGCTTTTAGAATTTAGTGGAAAGATTTCTGGTCATAAAAAACATCTCCACTTTCAAGGTTTTTTTTGTCCAGTCTCGTTTTTAAAGAGGGATTGGGAAAATGCCGTTTGTATCACGACACGGGAAAAAGGACTCCAGCTGACGCCATAGTTATTGTATAAAACAAATTTGATTGGTCGTTGGACAAACTTGCGCCAACAATCCAATGACCAGTAGTCACTACCATGAAAAAAATAACCTCTGCTTACGCCATCATTTTTTCAGTCATTTCAGTCACCTGCCGTGAGTCATTTGCAACGAGACCCAGGAGTCCAGTTATATATAGAGGTCAGTGGGCATGATCTATTAGAGGACAGATGCCCGGATCACGTCAGCTCACGTCAAATCACTTCACGTCAGCTCACGTCAAATCACGTCAGATGACTGCTTTTATCTTTTTCCATGCCCCAGAAATCGCCAAAGAGCTAATAAGCCTTTTGGATGGTTTGTTTTCAATTTTTATTATATAAAACAAATAGATTCCATTTTGCCGGTGTGTTCAGTTATAGATGCACAGCCAGACGTCAGAACGTGGTAAGAACATCAGTGACCCACTCGACTAACGTCTCGTGGGCCACTTTTTTGTTCTTACAACGTTCTGACGTCATCTGTGCATCTATATAACCACAGAATAGATACTCAACCAGAAGTCCGACTCCGTGTCGGCGCCTTTGATGTTGGTGTCCTCGTATTTTCGGCTGCCGCCATCTTCCTAGCAAGCGTGCATGGAAAATGTTTACGTTATACTGAAGATGTTGATGTCGTTTTTACGAAGAAAAACAGTTCGTTGTTAACTTTGGAACGTGGACGATGAATCAGAATGCTTTGTGACAGCTCCAATCTCCACAAACAAAAACTCGTAAAACAAAAACCGCTTGTTAGCAAAATGGCGGCCGTGAAAAAAGTGGGACAAAAAAATGGCGAAGTCGGACTTCTGGTTGAATATCTATTCTGTGATATAACTGACCAGACAACGGCAAAATGGAATCTATTTGTTAATTATTTATATATATATGTATGTATATGTATATGTATATACACAAATTTTTCGTGAGAAATGGACCCTGCCGATAAAATTCGTATCTCCGCATGGTCATGTAATATCCTCTATATACAAAATATCATCAATAAATCAACTTCTAACGGAAGCTTTAAGCCATATCTCTCTCCATTTCTCGGTATTTAATTCACACCTTGTGGTCTAGTGGTTACCACACATGTATATGAGCTGGGAGACACGTTCAAATCCTGGGTCGAACCTCCACTCAGGGTCTTAAAAATAATTGAGAAGAAAGTGCTGCCTTTGCAATAATATCAGCAAATGACAAAAAATGACAAAAAAACAAAAGAGTTTCTAGTAAGACTTTCGGGTCTTCTCGGATAACGACTTTGAATCGTAGGTCCTCGGAAGTCGGAACCCCTATCATACTAAGCCTCTGGCCTGTTAGCCCGTTCACCTAAAAGAGTCATAAATCTGATAAACTAAACTAACTAAACTAAAAACTAAATATATGATATTTCTTATAAAAATAACGATAAAAGTCATGCAGGCTGGAAGTTGGAACAAACTTACAATTGAGCCTTAAAGAACTGAATCTTTCTTGGATCAACGTCTAAATACCACGCCACCTTTTCTGATATCTAACAAACGGGATATTTCAAAGAGAAAAACATTAATAATTTCATGATAGCTTTTCTCTTCCATTCAGAAAAAGTTATATATTCACAATAAAATATTCTCGGTTCAATGAAACTTTGCTAGCGATACTTATATACTTATGATCCACTGAATATAACAAGTTATCCAACAGATATAAATATTACGTTAGGTTGAAGTTAGTAAAGTTGTAAAGGTTTTGCTGTGCAAGCTGTGTTAAGTCGTACGTAACTTAACTAACAACATTTGACTGGAAATTGACTGTCACAACACGACTTGTATTCCAACAAGTACTTGTGAACACACGGCACGACTCGTCCCAGGTTTAAATACCGTAGTTAAGTTCTAGTGGCTCAATGGTTAGAGCGTCTGGCTAGCATTCCGAAGGTTACGGGTTCATGTCCTGTCTGGAGCTCAGAGCCATTCAATTTAACAGTTTGCACAGTAAAACCTTTACAACTTTAGATATAAACGTGTTGTTAAAGGGTCTTCGCTCGAAATATTAGTACCTACATACTATTTGAGTTTAGTATGATTTTTGAGCTTAATCGAGTTCTGATTGGATGACTGGCCAGTAACTCTGAGTCGATAGTCACCGCGTAGCGCGGTATAACTATCACATCACTAAAAATCATACTTTAAAAAGTGTTTTTGTGACCAGACTGAGTTTATTCGTTCCAATCCCCTCTCGGAATCACGAATTTTTTTCAAAATGGCGACTATACTATTATAAGTAATAAATCGTGGAAAGTGCTCAAAAACTCCGCATAAAGACTTGTATACATCGGATTTCTCTCAAGATAGAACTACCTAAGGGTGAACAAGTTGTTTATCATATAATCATTTGTATTTTTGGGGCGAGCCTGAGTGAGCCGCATAGTTTTGTAGTAGAACTGATTTCTTGTTTCTCGTACGTACGTCTTTTTCGGACCCAGACTCTTCACCGTTTCATGCTTTCAATTGTGTTTTGCGCAAAAGTTGCGCAAATCGTATGTTTGGTGACGGTTTTATGGACGAAGCACGCGTAGACAGCGAAGGAACCAACGAGACCGAGAGCGAAGAGCAAATGAAAATGCGGAAGAACGGAAAGATAGATTATGTAGATGAAGGGAAAGAGATCGAACACGGCGTAGGGCACAGAGAGAGTCAGATAAAAAAAATCTAGATATCTGCGAAAAAGCCAATAAATCACCTGCAATTTTCGAAATCCTGGCAACATCTGTACCCCTAAAATTATAAATACGCTCAGGCTCGCCCCATGATGCATCGCATCTCCCTAGTTACGTCCGTTTTGATCGTTAGTGTGTTTTTGAAAGCTGTCAAGCGTGAAGAAAACATCGAGCATTGGATTTAAAAATTATATCTAACACATTTCAAACTGTCTGTTTAAAACTTCTCAATTGGATATTCAGTTCAGGCCTGAAATTATACTAAAACAATTAGTCACCTCAGTCTTGGTGATTATCATTATATTTACTAATAATCACCACGACTTCAGTGACTAATTGTTAAAGTGCCACTACGATGAAAATTCACCCCCGTCTTTTAGATTTTCTTTAGCATATAATAGTATTTCAGGGTCGAAAGTGATCATCGATATAAAAAAAAACTAAAAATTAGTATTTTGAAGTAAGTATTTTGAGCTCTGAAATCACTATTATTAAATTACACCATTACTAAAAACGTGTTCCAAGTGAGCCCGCAATTTCAAAAGGTAATATTGTTTGTGACGTCAAATTCTCAATGCTACGCCTGAATTTCAGTCGAGGTTACTTGTTTTCTTATTTTCTTCGAGAAGTAGATGAAATGTTCAGCCTTTCAGACAAATAATTTGAAAAAACGACCTTGATTTACTTGAAGAACAAGACGCCCGCTAGGCGTTAACTCGGGCTACTTTTAGGGACATGGCGCGCATATTGCCTGCGGAGATGGGTATGCATTGGTGGCATATACGCATGTTAGACAGTTGGAATAAGAAAACCCGCTCACTTGTCTTATATTACAAAGGAGGGCTAGAAATGAAGACGAAGAAAAATCAGGCGTCTACACGCAGGCTAGCTCCCCTTCCCCCCAATGCAGAACGCCTGACACGCAGACGAAATTTAATGTAAACACTAAACACGGCAATGCTATTTTTCTAATATCTGTTCAATTGAAGGTCTTCGTGTGTCAAAATGTATATAAAAATCAACGGCAAGGTATACGAAACATATCTGTTACGAAATTACATCGGTTTAATGGACATAAAAGCATTAAATCATCGGGTAAACGACGAATAGATCTTGAAGCCATGTCCTTTGATTTTAAAGACGAGTCTCGCTTTAATCGCTTACGCATTTTCTCATTTAACATCTGATCTTCACATTTTAAGTAGACGAAACCTACAGCGTTCGATTCGCCAAATTCAAGTGATCATTTCAATGTATTGATTTAAATCGGACAAAAACACAACATTTCATAAATGATTGATATTACGGAGTTTCACGGGATATTAAAATGTCAACACAATATAATCATATTTCCCTGTCCTTCGGCTGTCCATTCCGTCTTCATGATTGAACTCTCATCTGTGTTTCTCTCATCTTGGAGAGAATCTTTGCAATGGTTTGCGGGTTTACAGGTCTCGTAAATGCTTTTCTGATACTTTTGCCATTCATAACTAACTTGGCATTCATTATAGTCTCATTGATATCATGACGGACCAACCATTTCGAAATTGCTCGTCAAAGACACTTGTCAGCCACATTGACTGATCAAAAATTAACTAGTATATCAGTGAGCACCTCCAAGAAAGAACACTTCGAACGGTGACCAGATCAGAGTGAAGAAAGAAGTGGACCTCGTTCAAAGGTCTTAGGTCCAAAGAACTCGCAAAATCGAGCTTTACTGTTTACAGCTTGTTTTACAGCATCGAGCTCATCAGTTCGTTCAGCGGCTGACATAAATGATTTTTAAACCAATGAGCGCACACAATTGTCAAATCGCGACATTGGCCAAATAACACAGAAACGCTACCGAAACCTAAACTGGGCTACCCGAGTAATTAGCCATGTGGAGTCTTCGCGTTGAGAATCTGACGTCACTTCGTTACGCTGGTCAGGAACATGAACGATTAATGGCGGACATAACAACTCCAGATTCGGAGTCAGAAAAATAATACTTGCCATCGTCGAATCGCAAAACAGTTTCGACCGAGTAATATTTAGAAGCTCTGCTTTATAAATACGTAAAATATCGATACGTAAAAATTTGATCGTAGTAGCACTTTAAGTATTCAATTTGTATCTAAAAGGTTGGTGTACTGCCAAAATAGTGTATATAGGAGGTCTAACGTTTTGAGTGAAGGGCCTTCGTCAGAGATTACAACGTTAAGTGAATGAGAAGTTATCCAGAATTTGAATCACCAAACTCTGACATAAACTTTACCTGAGTGTACGTCATTCTTGAGGAGAGAGTGATCTCAAAACCAACATCATTTGGCGAGTTCTTGTCAAACATAGTGACTTCCATGCGGTTATAAACATCTCTAAAACAATATTCAAGAAGACAACAATAAGAAGGATGATCAGGTACTATAAAATAAATATTCTTTGTTACGCACAATGTGAAATATCTCACCTAAAATAATCGATGCAAGTCCGAAGTTTGAACTCATCTAAGTCAATGTCTTTTCTAAAATGAACAACGCAGAAATATAAAAATATACAATACAAGCACATACACACAGACCAGGCATAGACATAGACAAACACAAATGAACAGACCATAGACACAGACCAAAGACGTAGACGTCGACCAAAGACGTCGAACAAAGACGTAGACCGAAGACGTATAGACACATAGTCACAGACTAAAAACGTAGATACAGACACAAACCAAAGATACAGACCAAAGACGTATCCGTAAACATACTGTAGATCAAAGAAAGACATACATCAAAGACGCAAACATAGACACAGACCACATAGATGAAAGCCATAGACACAGAGTAGACCAAAGACGTAGACATATACTTCAAAAACTCATTGATAATTATTAATAATTACCCAATCAGAAGCGCCCAATTTCACCACGCGAGGGGACATAGCCCTAGGAAAGAACTGGGCAAAGAACTTGAATTGTTTTTTCAAGATCTTGGACTTGAAGAAATAATTAAAATCCAAAGAAGACTTGAATTGACTGCAAAGAACCATGAAAATACCGAAAACAAACCAAGTACTCGGACATTCAGCTTAATATATACATTAATTGAGTTTTAGAAGTCATTCAAAGGCCTGTAATTCGAGCAACTATTGTTCAAAAAATGAAGCCGGAAGTAGCTCGTGGCGGCCATCTTGTTGGGACCATGTTATATAGTTTTACTATGGGTGACAGAGACTATCTGTCCACGCAAGTGCGAACATAGTCACAGACCAAAGACATAGACCAACGACGTAGACATATGGATAGACATAGACCAAAGACATAGACCAACGACGTAGAGATATAGATAGACATAGACCAAAGACATAGACCAACTACGTAGACATATAGATGGACATAGACCAAAGACATAGACCAAAGACATAGACCGACGACTTAGACATATAAATAGACATAGACCAACGACGTAGACATATATAGACATAGATCAACGACATAGACCAACGAGGCAAAGTTGAAAAACGAGCATCGTTCGACACCATCTGAAAATTATCTTTAAAGGGGAACTCGTAGACATATAGATAGACAAAGACCAAAGACAATAGACGTAAAGGACATAGCATTTCAAAACATTTGAATTATTAAACATACCTTTGAAAACAAAAAATATCTCCATCCATAATATCGTCGAGATCCTGGAAAACACAAAGATGTTGAAGAATAAAGTTGGATTGATACAAAAGATTAAAACTACAAAGGAAATACTTTAAATTTAAAATCATTTCACATAAAAAGTCCATACCGAAAAAGCTACGTTCAGGTCTTTCACGTGTTCTGTTAAACCAGACTTCACTTCCTACCAAAATAAAAATATATATAATATTTCTAATAATTATTTCATTGTTTTATTTATGAAGGAGTAATTACCTCAAACACCATCAGAGGCGTGTCTTCTGGTAATTGTGCTCTTTCACATAAAATAGGCAAAAGAGATGCTGAAAGAAATTAAACAATAATTCAACAACAACATTGCTCCCATATATGATTGGTGTCTACGTTTTCAATGTGATATGATTCACTTAATCCTTTACTCCCCAGTATCAACCTACAAATTCTCCTTATTGGTCTCCAAGTATTTCTTACAGTACTAGTTGGGAGAAATTGTTTTAAAACAGGTCTGAGTTCACCTTTGGTGATCATTTCCTTTATTCTCATTACCTCCAACCTCGTTCCCAGGGCATTTTGCCTCCACGGTGGAAGGTCGGCGAAAATGGCCCTGGGATCGGCTGGTCACATGACACCCAGAATTCTGGGTATTTAGATATGATGTTTGTGGTCTTTGTTCCATTTCCTTTGTCTACTTTGTTGACATGAATTATTGAGAAATATTCAATGCTCTTCAGAGTTGTTCATGTCAGCATTCGTCGGCATAAAAGCAGCTAACAAGCTTAATAATCCACAATACATCCATGGTTATCTCTTACAAAAGGTATGACGAAGCATATATCCAATTTAGCGAAAGCTATCGCTTCTAATTTGCTGTAAAATTTGAAGACAGCATTCAGATTTAGATGAATAAATTATACTCGGCTGAATTCAATTAATTAAGTTTTATGACAAGCCAATCGCATTATAGAATGGACCAGCCGATCCCAGTGCCATTTTCGCCGACATTCTGCCGTGGAGGCAAAATGACCTGGGTACGAGGTTGCATTACCTCTATACTTGGTTAGTAGTATAGCAGGTAGGGCTGCGAGCTCATTCGACCTCAACCGTGAATATAAATACCAAAACATCACCAAATTTGTGCCAAGTCGCGACTCGACAAATTTGGTGATGTTTTGGTATTTATACTCACGATTGACGTCGAATAAGCTCGCAGCCCTACCTGCTATACTACTATGGTAATCGTTTGCCATTTATTAAAAATAGTCGTTCCAACATTTTCACATTTTTGTTCAACAAACTACAACAGACGCGCTCTACCATTGTTTCAATTCACGCGCGAAAAAAAAGCCACTAGATTATGATTCTAGTGACGATGTTTAATAAATTTCAGCGAGAGAACCACTAGAGTTTAGTGGTAGTGTTAAATAGATTTCATATGCGAGAGTGCTCTACCTGCTATACGAACCAAGGTCACCTGCTGATGTCGCTAACAACAACATTCCATTGCGAATAGCAACCACAACTTTTCAAAAAAATGTTTTCACTTTTAAAAAATGTTTTCACTTTGAAAAAATATTTTCGTTTTAAAATATTTTTTTCAAAAAGTTGTGGTTGCTATTCGCAATGGAATGTTGTTGTTAGCAACACACCACGTACAACCACCTGCTGTCGTGCGAGGTGGAGATAGCTGACCACGAGAGAAGAATCGCGATGTTTGAAGAAGGGGTGAGGCCCATCACCACCATGCTAAGACTGTCTAACTTTGAGCGTACTCGTTAAATCGTACACTATAAATATCGTGAATAAAAAACCGTTATGTGAATGGGCTCGCGCGGTTGTTATGAAGCCACCTGCTAGCATGCAAATTAGTCCGCCCGCTCACTATTTTCAGTGTTTGTCGCACTTCTGAAATGGTGGTCGTACACATATTTAGACGTTGTGATTCCTCCCGACAACAAGCCCAAGAAAGGCACGTACGGCGTCACAATCGCGACAATGCTTTCGACGTCTTTACAACTCGTCGTTTAGTTCGTCAGGATTTTCAATAGCGTTCAACCCGTTTAGTAAGCTAGCGAATTTGCTGATTAACAAGTCGGTGAGAAAAGCGTTTGCAATCTCGCACGCGTGGAGAGAGTGACCTTATAGGAATCACGTCGCAGTGTTTAAGGTATGTCTCTCACTACAATGTTTTTGTGACCATATGCGTAGGAGTCAATACCATTTTCTAAAAGGTATCGTTTATCGTCAAAACAGGATAACGACACCTTATTAATTTCATAACTACCTAGCTGATGCTTGACACTTCTAATGGTCTTCATTGTGTGTCGCAATTGTTTCTGCTCAAGTAACACACTTTTATAATCTTCGTGCTTGATCACTTTTTTAATTATGTTCTTTCTAATGCCTTTAGCGGTTTTCCCACCACCCCCATCCTCTTTCAAATAGCTGTACATTTTACTGCGCAACCCAACGAACTCAATAATTGGTGTTCCAGCGCACTCGTCCTTCATCTTCCCAATAACTTTCTTATTCTCTTTAAAAGCGAACGGGTTGTCTGCGGGGTAATCGCTATTGTCAAACTTTTCGCGCTCCATCATAAAGTCAGAGTAGACGTCGCCAGTTTTGATTGAGTACAACAGACTGTCAGTGTCAGTGAAGTGTAGTCTACAGGTGTCGCTAGAGTACTTTTTCATAATATAATTATAGTGGAAATTATACATCAGCGTTTTGCTCAAGTCTAGTATGCACATACCCACGTATGCGGGTCTATTTAGTGTCAGCGTTTCTTTAACTTTGTGGACAGCGACTAAGTTCTCGCTAAATATCTTGCAAGACACGAACGTTGGCTTTGAGACAAGCTTTTTAAATTTCTCCGCAGTGGTCACTAGTCTTACATCCACACGCTTCCTCAAGTTTTCCATCGTTTTTCCGAACACACTGTTATTCATCAACTTGAAGAAGTCCTTCTCAAAAGCGTTCTTAGCCGCAGTTCTCTTGACTGTGTTAAAGTCGATGTACTTGCCCAACCACTTGGACTGGTCGAACTGTAGGACCCTATGCACCTTTTTGATTTTTAGTCCAAGACCTGTGTACAACTGCAGATTTCTATAGTGACACACGTACTTTTTTTTGTCCATCAAATTAGTCACCAGCTTTTTCACACCACCAACACTCACGTTAAACTTATTTTTGATTTTTGTGCAGTACTCCGACAACATGTCAACAGTTATTTCCATCTTCTCAGGAGCCAGCGGGTAGTCGTTATGTAGGTCATGCAAATGGGCTGGATACTCCAAGTCGACTTCAAGCAGCAGACCCTTTTCACTATTGTTGTGATAGTCGTGTAGATTAACCTTTTTTATTTCTTTCTCAGTCAACCACTTGAAGCCACCTGTAGGTAGACTTCGACTCATTGCCCACCCATATAAATTGTTGGCGTCAAGGTACATCAAATACTTCGACTCTTGCGCTTTATCGTACCCCTTCATATATTTATTGTTCGCCACGCCATGTCTGTTGCATATGTAGCTCACACCACCACGCATACCTAATTCTACGAACTGGAACATGTCGATGTCGGACAATAACTCGAGTTCAGTAGTATAGAGAGTGGGGGTACGAGCTCAATTTTGACGCATTCAATGTTGAACGCGAATATAATCGCCAAAACATCACCAAATTTACACCAAATCCCAAACCCCCAAAAACTCGATGTCATTTCGGTAATTCTAAATTTACAACATACATCAAATAAGACCACAAACTCGATTTATATGCTAATAATGTGACATTTCAATATTTTTGCATGTTTTTTAAAAAATAGAATGTGTCGTTTCACATTTTTCACATATTTAAAAAAGAAAGTGTCGTTTCAACATTTTCACATTTCAACGTTTTCACATTTTTTTTTTTTTTCAACAAACTACTGCTGTCTCAACTCACGCGCGAAAAAAAACCACTAGATTTTCAAGTCTAGTGGTGATGTTTATCTAAATGGATATCGAAATGGTGCTCTTTTGATTGGCTAACAACATTGACTAACAAATAGCCAACTACTCTACGAATTAGTCTGTTTGTTCACTACTCTCAGTGGTATCTCTCACTACAATGTTTTTGTGACCATACGCGTAGGAGTCAATACCATTCTCTAAAAGGTATCGTTTGTCGTCAAAGCAGGACAGCGATACTTTATTAATTTCGTAGCTACCTAGCTGATGTTTGACACTTCTAATGGTCTTCATTGTGTGTCGCAACTGTTTCTGCTCAAGTAGCACGCTTTTGTAATCTTCGTGTCTGATTACCTTTTTAATTATATTTTTTCTAATACCTTTAGCGGTTTTCCCGCCACCTCCACCCTCTTTCAAATAGCTGTACATTTTACTGCGCAACCCGACGAACTCGACAATTGGCGTTCCAGCGCACTCGTCCTTCATCTTCCCAATAACTTTCTTATTCTCTCTAAAAAAGAATGGGCTGTCTGCAGGGTAGTCGCTATTGTCGAACTTTTCGCACTCCATCATAAAGTCGGAGTAAACGTCGTCAGTTTTGATTGAGTACAACAGACTGTCAGTGTCAGTGAAGTGCAATCTACAGGTGTCGCTAGAGTACTTTTTCATAATATAATTGTAGTGAAAATTGTACATCAGCGTTTTACTCAAGTCTAGTATGCACATACCCACATATGCAGGTCTATTTAGTGTCAGCGTCTCTCTAACCTTATGGACAGCGACTAAGTTCTCGCTAAATATTTTGCAAGACACAAACGTCGGCTTCGAGACAAGCTTTTCTAATTTCTTTGCAGTGGTCACTAATCTCACGTCCACACGCTTCCTCAAGTTTTCCATCGTTTTTCCGAACACGCTGTTGTTCATCAACTTGAAGAAATCCTTCTCAAAAGCGTTCTTAGCTGCGGTTCTTTTGACTGTGTTAAAGTCAATGTACTTGCCCAACCACTTGGACTGGTCAAACTGCAGGACCCTATGAATCTTATTGATTTTTAGTCCAAGATCCGTGTACAACTGCAGATTTCCGTAGTGACACACATACTTTTTTTTATCCTTCAAATTAGTCACCAACTTCTTCACACCGCCAACACTCACATTAAACTTATTTTTGATTTTCGTGCAGTACTCTGACAACATGTCGACAGTTATCTCCATCTTCTCGGGAGCCACCGGGTAATCGTTGTGTAGGTCATGTAAATGAGCTGGATACTCCAAGTCGACTTCAAGCAGTAAGCCCTTTTTACTATCGTTGTGATAGTCGCATAGATTAACTTTTTTTATTTCTTTCTCAGTCAACCACTTGAAGCCACCCGTAGGTAGACTTCGACTCATCGCCCATCCATACAAGTTGTTGGCGTCAAGGTACATCAAATACTTCGACTCTTGCTCTTTGTCATACCCTTCCATGTACTTATTATTCGCCACACCATGTCTGTTACATATGTAGCTCACACCACCACGCATACCTAATTCTACAAACTGGAACATGTCAATGTCTGACAATAATTCGAGTTCTACTCCAGTCATCTTTAACATGGCATCCCAAGCCAATCCAGGCGACGTGAAATAATGGCAAGGGTCTAATTTATACTCGCGATGGCATGTCTTTCTAAAGTTCTCAAAAACGTCGGCAAGCAAGAGCACATCACTTTTCAAGTACAGGTCGTGGTACCCACCCATACTCTCAACGTCGAAGTAGTCCCACACATCGATGGCGCGCTCGTGCATTTCTTCCGTGATGTGCTCATCATTCAGAATGCTGTAGAAATCTTTTTTGGAGGGTAGCTCGCTTTCATCGAATTTATCAAAGGAGTCCATATAATCGTAGGGGTAGACCCCCTTTCTTGTCGTGAGTGCCAACCCCTCGTCGTGAAACACCTCTGATGTGTATTTGAAAGCGTCCCTTGGTAGGTTCTTCACCAAGTTGTCTAGACCACTACTCATGAACTGAAAGCTGTCCAAGAATACCAAGTTTTTCCCAAGCATGAACGCCATATACTTCTCCATGTTGTTCGGTATCACATTTATGTCTTGACCAAACTTGCCAATCTCCTGCATAATGAAATGACTATCGTAGCCACGTAAGTTATGAAAGATCACAGGAATTTTGTCAGTCAACTTAAAGTTCACATTACATTCACGATGCGCAGACCCTCTGTACTTACCTGACACGTGGCAGTGGTCTCTCACTCTAACGTCAACGCCAGTGTACTCAACACTACAAATATGACAACTTTTAGACTCGTCAAAGTTCTTCTTGTCGTCATCAGTCAACACCATCTCTTTGTTAAAGTGACTCTCAGATGTCTTTTTACAATACTCAACAATTTCTAACATCTCCCCAATGAACTTATTAACTGCATTTTCACCGCGATACACTTTTACTGGCTTACTGTACTCATTGTCGTAGCAACAAACTAATTTATACCCATAGCCACAGTCAACGTGTCTCTGATAAGCGTTTGTGTAGCTACACTCGCTTGACAGCTTTGTTGTGTGCACCTTCTGTGTGATAGCCTCAAAGTCTGCGTACACCACAAATGGTACGTTTAGCTGTCTACTAAAATTCTCGTATTTCACTTTCGCACCTTTTTGCGGCATTTTAATAGCTTGCTTCCCATTGATGACCAAACATACTTCAACATGACTTTCAAGCACGTCCGCTCGGGTGAAACACTGCAGGCAATGTCTACAAAAATGTTTTCTAGCCTTATGCTCTGTCTGACGGTACATAAACTTGTTGAAATCGCGAATGTACACGTAGTGCTTGTTGCCCACATCATTAGTTATCAACAGTAGGTCCATGTGGTCAGGGTACGCTTCCTTAGAAACATACACAGGGAATGGTTGCTTATTTTCATACCCGAAAACGTTGATGCTAATTTCGTTAGCCTTCTCAATCTTGTTGTAATCTTTGAGTGTGACTGGGAAGTTAATTCCGTCGTAATTCAACTCACTGACATGCCTAGCATACTTTGATGTTCTATCAGAGTTTTTTCCAACAGGGAACTTATGCGCTAGGTGACACCATCTAAAACACTTGTTGTCATCATAGTTATTCACGTTTACCAAACCCTTCTTACTATTGCGCAACTCCTTTGGTAACGTAATGTAGCTACTCCCATTCAAAGGTCTATAAATAGCGATATTAACGTAGTGTGCATCTATTTTGTCGATAGTCCATCCAGACCCCTCAGATAACCACCCAGCTATCCGCGTCAAAATCTGCTCCGACCCACGATTGGCAACACCTTCGATGTCGTGTTCATTAATAACGACAAACGTTTCGCTGTTAAAGTAGGCAGTTTTGTATGTGGTCTTATCGAGTTCTAAAGCCTTCTCAAAAGTGACCTTAACTGTCTCTACCACTTTCATTCCGTTGGTCTCACCTAGTTCACGTCTCAAAAGATTAATGACAGCGCTTCTACTACCGTTTACCTGATTGATGTCTCTATCGTTAACCACCTCGACTCCATAGGACCTGGTGAACCCTCTCAGCGCTTGACCCAACAGCCGTGGGCTATGGTCTTCAACTACGGGTCGCGCTTCCTGATCTCTAACAAGACGGTTGTGTGTCCGACTGCCAGCGTTAACTCGTCTGTTTGTCAGCGGATTAACAATATTGACATTTGTCGCGTCACTAAAAACACCATCTCTAACAAGTTGATTGTAGACTCGCCCATGAACGTTGATTGCTCTACCTGTTAGTGGATTTACAACGGCCGCACCATTTCTAACAAGTGAGTTTTCTGTGACGTCACCCATGGCTTCTATATACTACACATATTTTTTTTTTTCCTAAGCCACTCGTTGTGATAGCGATCGCTACTTTCACACCATCCCAACTTTGGGTACACCACCCCAAACAGGTTGTTGTCAAATAAGTCTTTCACCTCCCCATCTTTGAGGTCTGACACCTTCTTGAGTGTCTCAACTCGTCTTCTGTGACACAACCTAATAATGTAGTATCCATATCTGCTGACATTTCTACCTTTTATCAAATTGCATGAGTGCAGCACATTAACAACTTTCAAGAAGTCCTCTTTTATCAACTCAAGGTGCTCACCCTTCACAACGTTCCGTAGTCTTCTCCCCATCCACCAAGACCGTTTGTGAACGCTTTTTAGTCGTGTGAGTCTCATGTCACTGTAACTCTGAGTGTAACCCCACTCGGTGTCACCACACTTTGGACATGTGTACCCACCACAGTCAGTCACATTTTTCACAACGTCACAATCCGAGCAGTAGTAAATTCTGGAGGTGTCTCCACACTCAATTTGCGTCTCACTCGCGATTTCGTCAATTGTGTAGCCGTAACTCATCTGCCTCATAAGTTTGTCCATCACTCTTATACTACTCCAACATTTTTTTACTGAGTTAGCACCCACACCGCTATTCCACTACCCAAACCTAGCGCGCTAACAAACAATAATTGGTATTCCCTCATTTCCGCACTCGGTTGGTAGTAATCCGCAATCTTCGGGGAGTTAGTGAACACTCGTCCGCTGTACTGTATGGTCATTACGCTTCTAAGTTCTTCCAACGCGTGGTTTGTGTCATTGATGTCAGCATTAGCATCAGAGAGCCGTTGTCGTAAACGCTGGATCTTATCTTTCTTGGCGACTTCATTTTCATACCACACTTCTTTCGCACTGGCTAGCTGTTCCAACGCATGGTTGTGCCTTTTCATCTCAGCTTCGTAACCTGAATGATTAAACTTTGAAAACATAAAGCCAGCGCCTGCAAAAGCCACTGCATTAAAAATCCCTCCAGCCACAACGCTCGCCATTAACTTACATTGATTTGAATGGATCTGTTGGTATCCACTTTTTAGATTGTAACCATTTTACTAACAGCGTTCCTGCGCCAACAGCTGCAGCAAGTTTCACTGTGCCTTTCACAGTCTCTGGTGTTCCCAATGGTTCTCCCAAAGCCTTTTTAGAAATCATACTCACTGCCACAGCACCAGTCGTGACAAGTAGCGCGTCGTACAGTTCATTCATAAGTTCTTTTCGATCGATCGCGGACATATATACATTGTCGTGTGTTTTGTTTAAGAATCAAACGTGTCTAACGCTGGACGACAAGTTCTACGATTTTCTGACGCGGGTGACGCTGCAGTACTCACAGGTTCTAGTCGTGTTTCTTTTTCACTACTAATTGTGTACCACAATGAAGCAGCAGCAACGATAACACCAAGTGTTCCGACAATATAACCATAGCTCCACTCACTACTCTGTTCTTCGTTGACTATCATTTCACGCATTTTCTTTTCTTTCGCGGCTTTCGATATCTCAGCCAACTTTTTACCAGCGGCGACACGCTTTGGGTCCTTCACCTTAACACTCTTCACATCAGTTGTGATCTTAGCTTCAACAGCCGTCTGTGAGTCTTCAACCATCTAATACACTATCACGTGTTATCTTACTCACAGTTGACCTCACAGGTGTCTCACAGATGACCTCACAGGTATCTCACAGTTCCAGACCAAACGCACTAAAAATTAGGATTTTTTCTGGGAGTATAACATAATGACTCAAGCCCGAGAAATTAGCGAAGAAGTTATTGACCGCTTGCTGAGAACGGCCTTTGTCAGTGTGTCTACCCCACGAGTCGACAATGGACCCAACGTCTTAAACGAGTACTTTTCAATATACAATCTGCTCGACCTCAGACGTGAAGAGGTGTCAATAAAACAGCCTATCCCCCAGGTCGACTGTGCGAGGCATCTTCACGACACTTGGATCGATCTTCAAGAAGACAGAGCCAAGGAGACTGCTGATAGATTAGCTAGCATAATCCCTGTGTGGTGTTACTCATCATTCAAGTACCTTATGTTAGCGAGTGATGTCTACTTGAACAACCCTAGTGGGTCCAACGGTACGTTACTCGGTAACTTCCTCCAAGTGTTCTTAGCGACCCTTATGTGGAAACCATGCCCAACCAAAGCCAAAGCGTGGCTAGAGCTCGCCGCAAACCGCGACGTTCACGTTTGCAAGGTGGGGTGTAATGAGATACTGGGTGCGGATGATATCAGGGACCACGTACTCTCGCCCGCCCACAGACACTTTGCGAGAGACGAAAACGTGTACACCTGTCACCCATGCGGTGTGGTCACCAACGACCCACTGCATCGCTTGAGACACGAGAGCTCGAGGTCCCATCTTAAAAACTTAGAGCTTCAGCGGATATTTAACAACGAACAACAGTTGCCGCAACAGGAGAGAACATTTCTCTGGAGGTATAGTAATCATGAAGAAAGTCGGTAAACTAGAGATCGTGATTGGTCCCATGTTCGCAGGAAAAACAACAGAGACTCTTCGTAGGTTAATCACGTTAAGTAAATCAGGGCTCAAAGTCCTTTACATGAACAACACAGGTGACACTAGGCGAACTGACCACGCTTTCTCCACACATCGTCAGACCATTGTTGTTGGATCAGACAGTTTACCTGCGAAGTTAATCACCAACCTTCCGAGTTCTTCCGAGATAGCTGACTATGACGTCATTGGCATTGACGAAGGCCATTGGTACTCTGGGTTACTCCCAATTATTCGCGAATACGTTAAAGCTGGCATTCACGTCATTATTTGTGGTCTCATAACAACAGAGCATTTAAAAAGACTTGGTGAGCTCGACACGTTGTTCTCAGTAGCAGACGACATCACATTTCTAAAAGCGTATTGCGCCGTTTGTCGCGACACTTACGGAACAACTGTTGACGCACCATTCAATTGGAGATACAACCCAGGACCATCATTCGTTGGTGGTGCTGAGCAATATCGCGCAGTGTGCAGACGTCATCATCCTTCCACACAAAATTAAGGGTGTTCTCAATACATCCCACTTTTTTAAATTTAGACATTGGTCACATGAAGCGTCCAATGTCATAGAAACATTTCCCCCCACACACGTAAAATTAGTCGCGCGCCGCACAGTGATGTCTCTCGTGGTTACTTAACGCTGATTTATTTTTAAGTTTACGAAAACACTGAGAACACTGAAACCCAACGTCAAAGAAATATTTTATCACCACGGTAATAGCGTCGTCGTATGAGTCGCACAAGAGTGTTAGATAACCAGCGGATTTATATCTGAGCAACAGAGACTCCTGCTCTTTGGACGTCTTGCCTGTGCCACCTGGATTCTTGAACTCAATCACAAGCCCGCTATGCTGTCGGTTTGCATTGGCAATAATCAAGTCAGGTGTTCCACGTTGGTAACCTTTTTTCCACGAATTTATTCTTTTACTTGAAGTGTCTTGATTCTCACCACAAGCGGCTATCAAAATAGCTTCTGGATAATATTTCCTAAGAAAACCGACGACTTTCGTGTGAAGATCGAACTCGGTGATCATTACGAATTGATTGTGTTTGAGACCGACGTCAGCTAAACTTTTTTTAACGCTTGGTAAGACTTCTGAGTGCACCCACCTTCCGAAGTGTTTCGCGCGCTCCAATTTACTCGAGAACGTCAATGAGTAGACTCCAAGCTCGTTGATAAACGAGGCCTGCTCTATCTTCATTTTACAATCGGGTTCGACGTGGTCGTTGACTGCATCTTTTGGTCGAGCGTAACCTAGAGCACTTGCGACTTCTCTTGCTTTGAACCATATTTCACCGTTGTGATTAGCCATCGTGATTTGGTGACCATCGAATAATTGCACCAAGTTGGTTGCCATTACTATAGCCCCGCAAAAAAAAACTACTCGACATAGGTGTCAGGTTTTTTATAGATCTGGTTTGTTGTGTACCAATACAGCAGGTGTGTTTTATTAGTCTTCAGTTTTCTACGTCGTCTGAAAAAGTTTCTAATGTTACGAACCAGTTCTCTAAGCCAACCCATTACATAACTTAGGTCACGTCTCCTACCACTCCCACAGTGTCTGACTCTGGTAACATAATAGGTTTGCCGTAAGTCTTTTTAGACCTCATACCAATCTCAGCGTGGAGCTCGAGAGTCACATCACCGCGGCCAAATGACCCACCAGCTTTGAACATGTGATCAGTCGTTTTATTTATTTTATATATTTCATGGGGTCTCGAAATACATGCTCCCATTTACTTTATACCATATTCCTTCATCATTTCTCCACCCATGATTATGATGTCTCGGTTCGTCATGTAACCACTCACAATTTTCACACCGTAGAACTCTATCAACGATGGGTACGCGTAAGGTGCGAGTGGTATTCTTGGTCGGTGTATTCCAAAAATCGTTCCATAGGGTGTGCCTATCTTTCCCATATTCGCTACGAAGTCTGAATCGGTTGACTTAACGTTGTTGACCCTGACATGTGAATTGTACATTTGCCAGTGTATTGATATCATATGCATTTTACTTATGTCAACGCCACTTGGAATAGTGCATATGCTCTCCATTGCTGGGACGCTACCACCATACGCGAGCCCGTTGGTCATACCAGTCTTGTACCCTATGAACTTGTCCCAACTACCATCGTCGTTTGATATAATTGTCTCCCAATTTGACCCAGCGGTTCTCATGGGTAACCTCACCACGACAAAAATGGAGAGATCACACCATTGCATACTGGGGCAATTAAAATGGAGACCTGACTCAAGTGGGATTGGTGTTAACACGGGGGATAGAAAACTTTGACTTACACCGCTGATGCCAACAATAGGGCCATAAGCTAGGTTGTTTTGCACTAATTTACTTGTCTCACCAATAGCTCTCACTTTGTTTGAACCATTGGTGTGAAACTCCACGTTTTTCAAGGCGTGTGTGCTAACGTTGAAGTCGAGCACGACGTTGTAGGACTGACTCTTGAGGAAACCTGATAGTAGTTGCTCTAGAGTTCTTTTATTGATAGCGTCTGAGTCATCGACTGGGTCTGCTATGTTTTTTATTGCTGAGCCTTGCATGTCTATTAGTCCAGACATCCTCCCACCGGTCGCGCTTAATTTAGGATCTTCGTTCAGATGCCTTTTCGTTCTCTTCAGTATTTTATCGTGAGGGTCGTCAGACTCATACCCATAGTTTAGACTCATTACTACATGAAGGTGTATTTGGTTACTAAATAGCCAGAGACTGCTGAGAACACTAAGATTATCGCCAACGTTGTCGTGGTGTCTGACTTACTTGTGACCACTGCTTTTCTCGTGGGAAGTGGTGCCGCACTTTCTTGGTAGACTTTTTTAACCACCTTCGTTGGCGCCGTCACACTTTCTTGGTGAGCTTTTTTCTTCACAGGACTCGTTGGTGCTACTACTAAGTGAGCCACCACATCCTCTTGGTGAACTTTTTTAGCCACAGGATTCGTTGGTGTTGTTACATTCAAGTTAGTGTTCACTCCAAATCTCATGGACTCTGTGGCAATCTTTAACAAGTTGTTGTACCCAGCGATTTTATTCTTGAGTATTACTACGTTACTTGGCATTAACCATGTACTTGGCGACAACGCGAGATTTTGGACAACGTTGGTGTCTCTAACCGATTTGTTCATGTTGAGGATCCACGTTGATACGTCGTAGTTGATAACACTGTCAGAAAACAACTTGCGGAATTCTTGTTGGGTTTCTAAACTTCCTGCAGAACCACCAACGACTGACACGTGCGTTCTAGCTTGTGCGCCAAGCGTGGAGTACACAAAGGATTCTATGCTCTGGTTTAGATATTGTAGTCCAATGTTGGTGAAGCCGTCTGAGAGTCGCGCGACGTATCGTCTGTAATCATTATGGACGTCGTTGAGTGTGAAGACTCTGGTCTCACCTGTTGTGCCATCGCTCAGGACTTTATTCTGGTAGTAATGTTTTTTAGGAATCTTGGAGGTCTTACCATACAATTCGGAAGCGTTGAACTCTCTACTTATTGATTTCATGGTCTCACCACCATCCATTCTTCTGAGAAGTCTTCTGATGGTGAAGTACAAATGAAATCTCATCACACTTGTGACCACAGGGTGAACTTCTTGTGACACTGATAAATGTTGCAGTGAGACTCCACAACAGAAACTCGCGCAATACGTCGCAAAAACAACACGGTAGTAAGATTCGTTGTCGTCCCACTCTGATTTTGTCTTTGACGTGGTGACTCGCAAGACTGGCAGCTTTGACATGAAATAACTATTTTGGTTAACAAAGACTTTGAAATTATTCACTGGGTAATTCAACACGTTTTCTGTTGGGTAGCCGTCCCAAAGCCCCCAGTGGTTCTTATGACCTTTTGACAGTGGTTGGATAGTCCCACCACCTTGCCATATTATTGGGAACTTACTATTGTGTAGCCACTTCTGCATGTTTTTATCATTTTTGAAGGTTGTGCTGGTTATGTCTGTGCTAAGGATGTCATTGTTTCTGAAATACACGTCGACACTCATGATTTTACCGTCTTGTGAAATATTTGGATTGAACTCGAATTTACTTAAAGTAGCGTGGGGGTACTTTTTGATAAGGTTTGCCTTTGCGTCATGTGTAGCCTTTGATGTGTTCACCATCGCACGTTTGTAGTACTTTCCATAGTAATCATGAAGGGCTTTCTGCATATATAATATACTGTATGTTATACATAATGCGAAAGTTGACGGTATTCATTGAAGGTGTAGAAAAAGTTGTGTCCTTTGACAACGCAATGATGGTCATACACGACAACCCATACATTGTGGTCAAGACAGCCACTGTGTTTTGGGACTACCATAACACAACAAATGACGACAGCATTCAGGTCTTCACGCTGGATAGCTCTAGGGTTGGCTCTTTTAAAAAGATTAAAGTGGGTGAAGGGTACTTTAGCTTCGACGCACTGGTCAAAGTTTTAAAACATGAGTCTAGCGAGCTTAAGGTGGATCTTGAGATAGAGAAACTAGTGCCCACAGGCAAGTGTAGGGTTAAGGTTAGTAGCTCAGCTGTGTTAGACACCATTGGGCCTCTACTTGGTTTCGCGAAGGGTGAGGTGATTCAGAATGACTCACAGTGGCACACTAGCCTAAACGAGGTCGACATGTACAGAGGTCTGAAGTACATAGAAGTTTCGTGTGATGTTGTTGAAACCGAGAGCAACGTGGGTATTGATGGGAAGCGTAGCAATGTGATCACAACGTTGCCAATACCCACTGAACAGTCTTTGAAGGGGTCAGTGCAACGTCATGTGGACATTGAGTCAAAGGTGAGTATTAAAAAAGGTGTTTACTCAAGTATGACATTTCGCGTCAAACCAAATAACAGTGGTCTCAAAATTGGCGCGGTGCTATTGGAACTGTATATTGTGTGAATTATATGGAACTCGGTGTGGAAACAGAACAAGGGTTGAGAGACATTTATTACAATCCTAAGACAGGGTACAGTGGTGTAGAGAAATTGTATCAAAGTGCATTGGGAGACGGATTGAAAGTAACTAGAAAAACAGTGAAAGAATGGTTGACCACGCAGGACACTTACACTAGGTACAAACCTATTGTGAGGAGACATAAGTTCCGTGCTACCTTCGTTGGATTTCTTGGTGAAGAGCTACAAATGGATCTAGTGGACATGAGTAAGTACTCAAAACAGAATGGTGGATATTATTGGGTATTGACAGGCATTGAAATATTGAGTAGATACGCTTTTGGAATTGCAGTTTATAGAAAAGACACTAAGAACATGACTGAGGCTGTTGGAAAATTGTTGGTTGACTTTAAAGATCGGTTTGGGGTCACACCTAAGTTAGCGCAATTTGACGATGGACTTGAATTCTACAACGTTGGTGTGAAAAGTTTGTTGAAAGAACATGGTGTTGAATATTTCAGCACTAAGAGCGATAAAAAGGCTGCTGTTGTCGAGCGTTTTAATAGAAGTCTGAAGAGCATCATGTGGAAGTACTTCTATGCCCATGGGACGTACAAATGGATTGACGTTTTGGATCAGTTTGTAAGCAATTACAATAGCAATGCGAATCGAAGTATTATGATGAAACCGAAGGATGTCAATAAGTCAAATGAAGGTGAAGTATGGACCACTTTGTTTGGTCATCAATTTGCAGACAACCCATTGCCAAAGTTTAGAGTCGGCGAGTCAGTGAGAATTAGTAAATACAAGAGTGTGTTCACAAAGGGCTATGAAGCCAACTTCACTGAAGAGCTGTTTAAAGTGGTAAAGGTTATTCGTGGTGATCCGAATGTGTACGAAATTGAGGATCACGCCGGTGAACAGATTATTGGGAAGTTTTATGAACAGGAATTATCGCTGGTCAATAGGAAACGTGGTGGTGACGATGTGTACAGAGTTGAGAAGGTGTTGAAAAGAAAAAAAGTCAGAGGGAAGAAGATGGCTCTAGTCAAATGGTTGGGTTATGAGAGCAAACATAATTCGTGGATACCAGAAAGCGATATTCAAAATGTGGGGTAGTATAATATGGCTGAAGGTGGCTTCGACGACCTCGAGACGGGAGGCTCTAATGAGTACGAAGATATCACTGACGATGAACTAAAGTATAGTCTCAAAAAAGCTGCTCGAGATCTCGGACTAGCTCGGGACGATCCAAACGTCACAGTCGATGAGATAACTAGACTAATTAGAGTGGAGAGTGGACTGAGGGTTGAACGTGGTAGAAGATTTCGCCAACGCATGTGGGAAGCCACTAGTGATCTCAAAACGTGGACTAATGACTACGTAAAAAACCACGAAGACCTTGTGAAGAGTATGTCATTGTTAGATACCACACACGTGGAGCACATCGACATATTTGGGCTAATGCCAATCGAGAACCGTGGGTTGAGTAGAGCGCTCGACCCAAGCGAGAGTGTGACGCGTGAATCGAGAATAGGTGACACTGGTGCACTACAAATAGAGGCGGACCATTTTCAAGACTTGATAAATGAAATGCACGAAAGAGTAGCAGAGCTCGAGGGGGAAAAAAACCTCATTTTTATGGAGAACGAAGAGCTACTCAATCTACACGAGAGAACGATTGGACTTAAAAAGGCTAGAGACATGATTATTGAACAGCGACAAATAGAAGAAGTTAGAGAGCGACAAGAGATCGACATTGACAGGTTTCAGAAGTTCAAGAAATGGGTTAGAGAAAACATGGTTGGGTTGAGTGCTTTAGCGATTTCAGTGGCTGCAATTATAACAACTGTTATTATCGCTGGGAGGACTAATGTTATGAAAGGCGCTATGGCCACAAGGTCATTCGCACAGGCTGTTAAAAACGCGATAATGAAGATGGGTCCATGGGCTGTTGGATTGGCTAACTTAGTTTATGACGCGCTGGTGGTAGGTGCGAAAGGTCTCGCGTGGTTAGCTCAAAATCTGTGGGTATTTGCGGTGACATTCGCATGGCTTGCGTACAATTATCTAAACTAAAAGCAAACGTGATTCGTGGGCACCAGAAAACGATATTCAAAATGTGAGCTAATGTAATATGGCTAAAGGTGGGGAAGGTTTTGACGAGATCGAGATGGAGAACTTCAATGAGTATGATGACGCCACTGACGAGCAACTAGAAGAGGAGCTTGCCTCTACTGATAAGTGGATCTACGACACAACCATTGAGTACAACACGAATGAGATGCCGAAAGACGTTCGTGTTAATTTTATGAACAACCGCGACGTTGCGAGAAAGATAAGAAGTGTGCTAGCTAGAAGGCAAGGTGGGCAAAGAGAGACTTCGTTTATCGACACTGATGATGGTAAGACGGTGACAATAAGGGGAACCAACACAGAAGTCCCCGCAGTGGAGTTTGTTGATCAGGAATCATATGGTGACGTCAACGACGTGAGTTACAATTTAGCTACTAAAGAGGATTGGGGAGAAATTGAGAGAAGACTTGGTGAGACAAAAACATTCAACGAAGAGGTAATAAAAAACGAAATAAAAAGAGTCAAGCTAATAAATAAGAAAATAAACGAATTGAGTGGAAAAACACTTGGCCGGGACGACGCATCAAAGGAAATAGCTAACAGGTCGTGGGTTATGGACTCAGGGGCTATTCTTTTCAAACCAATAGGCATACATGGTAAGCGTGGAGGACCTAGGCGAATTCTAATACCTAAAGGAGATGATTTGATCTACAGTAAAGATAGCAATAGTAAAAGGGCTATTGAGCAGTTCAAAAAGCTAGTTAAACAAATCCCCAAGAGCGTAGAAACAACAGCTGTCACAACAGAAGTAATCCCAGATGACTTCCCAGTAATTGAAACAAGAGTGGGTCACGACGACATACTTGGGCTAACACCAAACGAGAACCGTGAGCTGAGTGGTGTGCTTAATCCAAGTGATGGTGTGTTGCGTGAATCAAGAGTAGGTGATGATGGCGCACTGCAAATACAAGCAGACCACTTTCAAGAAGCGTTAAATAGAACATCAGACGAACTAGACGGTGAAGACGACGAAAGCGTTGCCTTTGAATTGAGAGAGCGTGTTGTAGGGCTTGAAGAGGCGCGAGACAGAACTTTAGGACAGCGAGAAATAGAAGAAGTTAGAGAGCAACAAGAAGTCGACATTGACAGATTTCAGAAATTTAAGGAGTGGGCTAAAGAAAATATGGTTGGGTTGAGTGCTGTAGCAATTTCAGTGGCTGGGATTATAACAACAATTATTATCGCTGGGAGGTCTGCTGTCATGAAAGGCGCTATGGCCACGAGGTCATTCGCACAGGCTGTTAAAAACGCGATCACGAAGATGGGTCCATGGGCTGTTGGGCTGGCTAATTTAGTTTACAATATGCTGACGTTGGGTGTGAAGGGTCTCGCTTGGTTGGCTCAAAATCTGTGGGTACTCGCGGTGGTACTTGCGTGGTTTGCTTATGATTATTACAAGCTAAAACGGTAGCGATAAAACATATGTAAAGTATATGAACGTCACATCAGCAGAGTTGAGTCCCGGTTTTAGACGAGCGACCATGGGTGCCATAAAAGGGGTGAGAACACAGCATGTGATCACGTTGAACCCTAATAAAGTCAGTCCTGGTGAGGAACTTTACATTGATATACCAAAGCTTAAGGTTAGCAGCTGTTTGGTACCTGGGTCGTTGGGTCTAGTGTTCGACTTTAAGAATGCAAACGTCAAAAGCTGGTTCTTGAACAATGTGAGCAAGTTGTTGGTTGAGAAACTTGTTGTGAGACTAGCTGGGGAGACTGTGTACGACAACAATGGGGAAAACTACACTGGTGTTTATCGCGACCTTTGGGAAAGTGTTACTGCGCGAGACCAAATGATTGACTACGGCGTTGGTGGTGAGAACTTGAGAAAGCTAGTTTCTAAGGATGACAGTGGTGCGACGAGTGGGAACGTTGCTAAAGTTAGTGACGCGTTAATGTTTGGTGTGATTGGGACGAAGCAGCGGATTAAGCTTGGTAAAATCATGAATGACCACGGGTTGTACGCTCCTTTTAGCATGAATAATAACTTGCAGTATGTGATCACACTTCCAAAGGCCACAGACATCATGGTGGCGCAATCCGGTAGCGCTGTGGGCGGGTACACTCTGGAGAACCTCGAGCTTGAGTATGAGACGATTGATAACCAGGAGCTCGCTGACGAAATAGCGTCGGGCTATGCAAGTGGTCGTAGTTTGTCATATGAGCACATCACGTTGATGAAAACCACTGAATGGGACAAAGGCACGACTATTGTGAATGAAAATGTTAATCTTCCAAGAAAAAGCATGAAGGCAATTGTGTTGCTATTCACGAATAAGGTGCGAACAGACAGCGAGGAGTTTCTTTACCCAAATATTGAGAGCGTTAGAGTCACAATCGAAGGCGTGCCAAATAGTGTTCACTCACAAGGCATTCCGAAGTCGAAGTTCTATGCGGAAGCGAAACGATTGTTTGGGTTGGGTGAAGAACACGCTCAGTTTATGACCATACAGAAATTCTACAAAGATGGCTTTGCGTTGGTCATTGACTTGAGGAGCGTTCAAGATAATTACAACGTCGCCACTGGCAAGAAAATCGTAAACACACAATCCGGCGTGCTTCTTGAAATCACTAAGAAAGCAACGACTACAAATGTTATGTGTAGGGTGTTTGTGATGAGTGATGGGTTGGTCAACTTCATGAACAATGGGTTGCAGTCAATTCAGTATTAAATAAAACGTGAGTTAATGGAGACTCCGTTTAATATGTTAATTGTTGGTATGACAGCTTGTGGTAAGACGCATTATTTGCTGGAAACATTGGAATCTGAGTACTTTAGTAAATTTGACTACATTGTGTTGATTTGTCCAACTTTCGAGTGGAACAAAGCGTATCAAGATTGGAAATATGTGCGCGACCCTGATGTGTTAGCGATAGACTGCGCGCAGGATAGTGTCGACGCTGTTCTCAAGTGTGTGACTAACGTTTTTAAAGGTACTAACACTCTGATTGTGTTGGACGACTGTGCGAGTGGACAGGACGTCAAGAATAGGACTAGTCAATTGGTCAACTTGGCTTTTAGTGCGCGACATTTTATGTTGAGTGTTATTGTCATCACACAACAACTAACGTCGATCGCAAAACCGTATAGAGAAAACATTAGTAAGCTCGTTTGCTTTTACTGCCCGAGTAGGAGTGATATGAAGGTCGTTATCGACGACTACCTTGGAAACATTAGCAGAGAAAAATCGTCGGCGATTGTGACCGCATTAAAAAATAATAAGTACGCTAGACTTGAAATCTCACTGCGCTACCCATACAGTCACGAAGTTGTTATTCCGCAATAAAATATGGGTATAAGTAATAGTGTGATGGTGAAACGCAAAAGTGGAGAAAACCCCACGATTGAGGAATTAGTTGAGGACACTGATGGTACTTCGACTGTGGAAGACAATGTTGACGTTAGGAGATCTGAGCTTATTAGACTGTCTGGTGACGGCGTGGTAAGTCAGTCCGAAGCGTACATTAAAAAAGCGTCCGCGAAAGTTATTGATAAGATATGGCGCCAACACGAGTTGAAGAGAATGGAAATCGCAAACGCTTTTCTCACCGACTTGCTAATCAGCAAATTCGCCAGCTTACTGGATGGGTTGAACGCTATTGAAAATCCTGACGAACTAAACGACGAACTACAAAAAGATCCGTTACTAAAGAAAGACGTCGAGAGCATTGTCGCAGTTGTGACACCATACGTACCTTTCTTGGGCTTGTTGTCTGGAGGAATTATAACGTCGAAACACGTGTACGATCACCATTTTAGGAGCGAGGTGGTAGACACTGAGAGTAGTGAACAAACAGACTAATTCGTAGAGTAGTTGGCTATTTGTTAGTCAATGTTGTTAGCCAATCAAAAGAGCACCATTTCGATATCCATTTAGATAAACATCACCACTAGACTTGAAAATCTAGTGGTTTTTTTTCGCGCGTGAGTTGAGACAGCAGTAGTTTGTTGAAAAAAAAAAAAAATGTGAAAACGTTGAAATGTGAAAATGTTGAAACGACACTTTCTTTTTTAAATATGTGAAAAATGTGAAACGACACATTCTATTTTTTAAAAAACATGCAAAAATATTGAAATGTCACATTATTAGCATATAAATCGAGTTTGTGGTCTTATTTGATGTATGTTGTAAATTTAGAATTACCGAAATGACATCGAGTTTTTGGGGGTTTGGGATTTGGTGTAAATTTGGTGATGTTTTGGCGATTATATTCGCGTTCAACATTGAATGCGTCAAAATTGAGCTCGTACCCCCACTCTCTATACTACTGAGTTCTACTCCAGTCATCTTTAACATGGCATCCCAAGCCAATCCAGGCGACGTGAAATAGTGACACGGGTCTAATTTATACTCGCGATGGCATGTCTTTCTAAAGTTCTCAAAAACGTCGGCAAGCAAGAGCACATCGCTTTTCAAATACAGGTCGTGATACTCACCCATACTTTCAACGTCGAAGTAGTCCCACACATCGATGGCGCGCTCGTGCATTTCTTCCGTGATGTGCTCATCGTTCAGAACGCTGTAGAAGTTCTTTTTGGAGGGTAGCTCGCATTCATCAAATTTATCAAAGGAGTCCATATAATCGTAGGGATAGACCCCCTTTCTTGTCATAAGTGCCAACCCCTCGTCGCGAAACACTTCTGACGTGTATTTGAAAGCGTCCCTTGGTAGGTTCTTCACCAAGTTGTCTAGACCACTACTCATGAACTGAAAGCTGTCCAAAAATACTAAGTTTTTTCCAAGCATGAACGCCATGTACTTCTCCATGTTGTTTGGTATCACATTTATGTCTTGGCCAAACTTACCAATCTCCTGCATAATGAAATGGCTATCGTAGCCGCGTAAGTTATGAAAGATCACAGGAATTTTGTCAGTCAACTTAAAGTTCACATTACAGTCACGATGCGCAGACCCTCTGTACTCACCTAACACGTGACAGTGGTCTCTCACTCTAACGTCAGCACCAGTGTACTCAACACTGCAAATATGACAACTCTTAGCCTCGTCAAAGTTCTTCTTATCGGCATCAGTCAGTATCATTTCTTTGTTAAAGTGACTCTCAGATGTCTCTTTACAATACTCGACAATTTCTAACATCTCCCCAATGAACTTGTTGACTGCGTTTTCACCGCGATACACTTTTACTGGCTTACTGTACTCGTTGTCGTAGCAACAAACTAATTTATACCCATAACCGCAGTCAACGTGTCTCTGGTAAGCATTTGTGTAGCTACACTCGCTTGACAGCTTTGTTGCGTGCACCTTCTGTGTGATAGCCTCGAAGTCTGCATACACCACAAATGGTACATTTAATTGTCTGCTAAAATTCTCATATTTTACTTTCGCGCCTTTTTGTGGCATTTTAATAGCTTGCTTCCCATTAATGACCAAACACACTTCCACATGGCGTTCAAGCACGTCCTCGCGACTAAAACACTGCAAACAATACCTGCAAAAGTGCTTTCTCGCCTTATACTTTGTCTGACGGTACATGAATTTGTTAAAATCGCGAATGTACACATAATGCTTGTTGCCCACGTCATTAGTTATCAACAATAGGTCCATATGGTCAGGATACGCCTCCTTAGAAACATACACAGGGAATGGCTGCTTATTTTCGTACCCAAAAACATTGACGCTAATATCGTTTGCCTTTTCGATCTTGTTGTAGTCTTTGAGTGTGACTGGGAAGTCAATTCCGTCATAATTCAACTCACTAGCATGTCTGACGTACTTTGACGTTCTGTCAGAGTTTTTTCCAACAGGAAATTTGTGTGCAAGGTGACACCATCTAAAGCACTCGTTGTCATCATCGTTATTTACGTTTATCAGACCCTTCATACTGTTGCGCAGCTCCTTTGGCAACACAATGTAGCTACTCCCATGCAAAGGTCTGTAAATAGCGACATTAACGTAGTGTGCATCTATTTTGTCGATAGTCCATCCAGACCCCTCAGATAACCACCCAGCTATCCGCGTCAAAATCTGCTCCGACCCGCGATTGGCAACACCCTCGATGTCATGCTCGTTAATGACGACGAACGTTTCGCTGTTAAAGTAAGCAGTTTTGTATGTGGTCTTATTGAGTTCTAAAACTTTCTCAAAAGTGACCTTGACTGTCTCCACCACTTTCATTCCGTTGGTCTCACCTAGTTCACGTCTCAAAAGGTTAGTGACAGCACTTCTACTACCATTTACCTGATTAATGTCTCTGTCGTCAATCACTTCGACTCCATAGGACCTTGTGAACCCTCTCAGTGCTCGATCCAACAGATGCGTTGACGGTGCGAGGTCTTCGACTACAGGTTGTGTTTCTTGGTCTCCAAAAAAGCCGTGAACGTTGGTCGCTTCATCTGTTAGTGAATTGACAACGGCTGCACTCGTCTTATGCGCCCGTCTTTTTGTCAGTGGGTTTTTCACAGTCCGACTCATTGGCTTCTATATACACTACGCTTATTTATTTTTTCCTAAGCCACTCATTGTAATAACGATCACCACTTTCACACCATCCCAGCTTTGGGTACACCACCCCAAACAGGTTGTCGTCGAACTTATCTTTCACCTTCCCGTCTTTGAGGTCTGACACCTTCTTGAGTGTCTCGACTCGTCTTCTGTGGCACAACCTAATAATGTAGTATCCATATCTGCTGACATTTCTACCCTTTACCAAATTGCATGAGTACAACGCATTGACAACTCTCAAGAAGTCCTCTTTTATCAACTCAAGGTGCACGCCCTTCACAACGTTCCGTAGTCTCCTCCCCATCCACCAAGACCGTTTGTGAACGCTTTTTGGTCGCGTGAGTCTCATGTCGCTGTAACTCTGAGTGTAACCCCATTCGGTGTCACCACACTTTGGACACGCGTACCCACCACATCCAGTCACATTTTTCAAAACCTCACAATCCAAGCAGTAGTAAAGCCTGGAGGTGCCTCCGCACTCGATTTGTGTCTCACTCGCGATTTCGTCAATTGTGTAACCATAGCTCATCTGCCTCATAAGTTTGTCCATCACTCTTATACTACTCCAACATTTTTTTACCGAGTTAGCACCCACACCACTATCCCACTACCCAAGCCTAGCGCGCTAACAAACAATAATTGGTATTCCTTCATTTCCGCACTCGGTTGGTAGTAATCCGCAATCTTCGGGGAGTTAGTGAACACTCGTCCGCCGTGCTGAATAGTCATCGCTCTTCCAAGCTCCTCCAACGCGCGGCTTGTGTCATTAATGTCAGCATTAGCATCAGAGAGCCGTTGTCGTAAACGCTGGATCTTATCTCTCTTGGCGACTTCGTTTTCAGACCACGCTTCTTTCGCACTGGCTAGCTGCTCCAACGCGTGGTTGTGTCTTTCCATCTCAGCTTCATAGCCTGTGTGATTAAACTTTGAAAACATAAAGCCAGCGCCTGCAAAAGCCACTGCGTTAAAGATCCCTCCAGCCACAACACTCACCATTAACCTACATTGATTTGAATGGGTCTGTGGGTATCCACTTTTTCGATTGCATCCATTTTACTAACAGCGTTCCTGCACCAACAGCTGCAGCAAGTTTCACTGTGCCTTTCACTGTCTCTGGTGTTCCCAATGGTTCTCCCAAAGCCTTTTTAGAAATCATACTCACTACCACAGCGCCAGTCGTAACAAGTAGCGCGTCGTACAGTTCGTTCATAAGTTCTTTTCGATCGATCGCAGCCATATACATTGTCGTGTGTTTTGTTCAAGAATCAAATGTGTCTAACGCTGGACGACGAGTTTTGTGGTTCTCTGACGCAGGTGCTGGTGCATTTCTCACAGGTTCTTTTTCATTGCTAATTGTGTACCATAGCGAAGCAGCAGCAATGATAACACCAAGTGTTCCAACAATGTAACCATAGCTCCACTCACTACCCTGTTCTTCGTTGACTATCATTTCACGCATTTTCTTTTCTTTCGCGGCTTTCGATATCTCAGCCAGCTTTTTACCAGCAGCGACGCGCTTTGGGTCCTTCACCTTAACACTTTTCACATCAGCTGTGATCTTAGCTTCAACAGCCGTCTGTGAGTCTTCAACCATCTAATACACTATCACGTGTTATCTTACTCACAGTTGACCTCACAGGTATCTCACAGTTGACCTCACAGGTATCTCACAGTTCCAAACCAAACGCACTAAAAATTAGGATTTTTTTCTGAGAGTATAACATAATGACTCAAGCCCGAGAAATTAGCGAAGAAGATATTGACCGCTTGCTGAGAACGGCCTTTGTCAGTGTGCATACCCCACGAGTCGACAATGGACCCAACGTCTTGAACGAGTACTTTTCAATATACAATCTGCTTGACCTCAGACGTGAAGAGGTGTTAGTAAAACAGCCTATCCCCCAGGTTGACTGTGCGAGGCATCTTCACGACACTTGGATCGATCTTCAAGAGGATAGAGCCAAGGAGACTGCTGATAGATTAGCTAGCATAATCCCTGTGTGGTGTTACTCATCATTCAAGTACCTTATGTTAGCAAGTGATGTCTACTTGAGCAACCCTAGTGGGTCCAACGGTACGTTACTCGGTAATTTCCTCCAAGTGTTCTTAGCGACCCTTATGTGGAAACCATGCCCAACCAAAGCCAAAGCGTGGCTAGAGCTCGCCGCAAACCGCGACGTTCACGTTTGCAAGGTTGGGTGTAATGAGATACTGGGTGCGGATGATATCAGGGACCACGTACTCTCGCCCGCCCACAGACACTTCGCGAGAGATGAAAACGTGTACACCTGTCACCCATGCGGTGTGGTCACCAACGACCCACTGTATCGCTTGAGACACGAGAGCTCGAAGTCTCATCTTGAAAACTTAGAGCTTCAGCGGATATTCAACATGGAACGACGGTTTCCACCACAATAAAAAATATTTATCCGAAGGTATAGTAACCATGAGAAAAGTTGGTAGACTAGAAATCGTGATTGGTCCCATGTTCGCAGGAAAAACGACAGAGACTCTCCGCAGGTTAGTCGCGTTAAGTAAGTCAGGACTCAAAGTCCTCTACATGAACAACACAGGTGACACTAGGCGAACTGACCACGCGTTCTCCACACATCGTCAGACCATTGTCGTTGGATCAGACAGTTTACCTGCAAAGTTAATCACCAACCTTCCGAGTTCTTCCGAGATAGCTGATTACGACGTCATCGGCATTGATGAAGGCCATTGGTACTCTGGGTTACTCCCAGTTACTCACGAATACATTAAAGCTGGCATTCACGTCATTATTTGTGGTCTCATAACAACGGAGCACTTAAAAAAACTTGGTGAACTTGACACGTTGTTCCCAATGGCAGACGACATCACATTTCTAAAAGCGTATTGCGCCGTTTGTCGTGACACTGATGGAACAACTGTTGATGCACCATTCAATTGGAGATATAATCCAGGACCATCGTTTGTTGGTGGTGCTGAGCAATATCGTGCAGTGTGTAGACGTCATCATCCTTCCACATAAAATTACGGGTGTTCTCAATACACTCCACTTTTTAAATTTAGACATTGGTCACACGAAGCGTCCAATGTACAGTAGAAACATTTTTTACACATGTAAAATTAGTCGCGCACCACACAGTGATGTCTCTCGTGGTTACTTAACGCTGACTTATTTTTAAATTTACGAAAACACTGAGAACATTGAAACCCAATGTCAAAGAAATATTTTATTACCGTAGTGATAGCGTCGTCATACGAGTCACACAACAATGTTAGATAACCAGCGGACTTGTATCTGAGTAGCAGAGACTCCTGCTCTTTGGGTGTCTTACCTATGCCACCCGGGTTCTTGAACTCAATCACGAGTCCGCTATGCTGTCGGTTTGCACTAGCAATAACTAAGTCAGGTGTTCCACGTTGGTAACCTTTTTTCCACGAATTTATTCTTTTACTCGAAGTGTCTTGGTTTTCACCACAAGCGGCTATCAAAATAGCTTCTGAATAATATTTCCTAAGAAAACCAACAACTTTCGTATGAAGGTCGAACTCGGTGATCATTTTAAACTGATTGTGTTTGAGACCAACGTCGGCTAAACTTTTTCTAACGCTTGGTAAGACTTCTGAGTGCACCCACCTTCCGAAGTGTTTCGCACGCTCCATTTTACTCGAGAACGTTAATGAGTAGACTCCAAGCTCGTTGATAAACGAGGCCTGCTCTATCTTCATTTTACAATCAGGTTCGACATGGTCGTTAACTGCATCTTTTGGTCTAGCATAACCTAGAGCGCTCGCGACCTCTTTTGCTTTGAACCATATGCCACCGTTGTGATTAACCACCGTGATTTGGTGACCATCGAATAATTGCACTGAGTTGGTTGTCATTACTATAGCCTCACAAAAAACTACTCGACATAGGTGTCAGGTTTTTTATAGATCTGGTTTGTTGTGTACCAATGCAGCAGGTGTGTTTTATTAGTCTTCAGTTTTCTACGTCGTCTGAAAAAGTTTCTAATGTTACGAGCCAGTTTTCTAAGCCAACCCATTACATAACTTAGGTCACGTCTCCTACCACTCCCACAGTGTCTGACTCTGGTAACATAATAGGTTTGCCGTAAGTCTTTTTAGACCTCATACCAATCTCAGCGTGGAGCTCGAGAGTCACGTCACCGCGGCCAAACGACCCACCAGCTTTGAACATGTGATCAGTCGTCTTATTTATTTTATATGTTTCGTGAGTTCTCGAAATACATGCTCCCATTTACTTTACACCATATTCCTTCATCATTTCTCCACCCATGATTATGATGTCTCGGTTCGTCATGTAACCACTCACAATTTTCACACCGTAGAATTCTATCAACGATGGGTATGCGTAAGGTGCGAGTGGTATTCTTGGTCGATGTATTCCAAAAATTGTTCCATAGGGTGTGCCTATTTTTTTCATGTTCGCTACGAAGTCTGAATCGGTTGACTTAACGTTGTTGACTCTGACGTGTGAGTTATCCATTTGCCAGTGTATTGATATCATATGCATTTTACTTATGTCAATGCTACTCGGAATAGTGCATATGCTCTCCATTGCTGGGATGCTGCCACCATACGCGAGTCCATTAGTCATACCAGTCTTGTACCCTATGAACTTATCCCACTGACCGTCGTCGTTTGATATAATTGTCTCCCAATTTGATCCAGCGGTGCGAGTGGGTAACCTCACCACAACAAAAATGGAAAGATCACACCATTGCATACTCGGACAATTAAAATGGAGACCTGACTCAAGTGGGATTGGTGTTAACACAGGGGATAGAAAACTTTGGCTTACACTGCTGATGCCGACAATAGGGCCGTAGGTTGGGTTGTTTTGCACTAATTTGTTTGTCTCACCAATGGCTTTCACTTTGTTTGAACCATTGGTGTGAAACTCCACGTTTTTCAAGGCGTGTGTGCTAACGTTGAAGTCGAGCACGACGTTGTAGGACTGACTCTTGAGGAAACCTGATAGTAGTTGCTCTAGAGTCCTTTTATTGATAGCGTCTGAGTCATCGACTGGGTCTGCTACGTTTTTTATCGATGAGCCTTGCATGTCTATTATTCCAGACATCCTTCCACCGGTCGCGCTTAACTTAGGATCTTCGTCCAGATGTCTTTTCGTTCTCTTCAGTATTTTATCGTGAGGGTCGTCAGACTCATACCCATAGTTTAGACTCATTACTACCTGAAGGTGTATTTGGTTACTAAATAGCCAGAGGCCGCTGAGAACCCTAAGATTATCGCCAACGTTGTCGTGTCTGACTTGCTTGTGGCCACTGCTTTTCTCATAGGAATTGATGCCGCACTTTCTTGGTAGACTTTTTTAACCACCTTCGTTGGCGCCGTCACACTTTCTTGGTGAGCTTTTTTCTTCACAGGACTCGTTGGTGCTACTACTAAGTGAGTCACCACATCTTCTTGGTGAACTTTTTTAGCCACAGTCGTTGGTGTTGTTACATTCAAGTTAGTGTTCACTCCAAATTTCATGGACTCTGTGGCAATCTTTAACAAGTTGTTGTACCCAGCGATTTTATTCTTGAGTATCACTACGTTACTTGGCATTAACCATGTACTTGGCGACAACGCGAGATTTTGGACAACGTTGGTGTCTCTAATTGATTTATTCATGTTGAGAATCCATGTCGATATGTCGTAGTTGATAACACTGTCAGAAAACAACTTGCGGAATTCTTGTTGGGTCTCTAGACTTCCTGCAGAACCACCAACGACTGACACACGTGTTCTCGCTTGCGCACCAAGTGTGGAGTACACAAAGGACTCTATGCTCTGATTTAGATATTGTAGTCCAATGTTGGTGAAGCCGTCTGAGAGTCGCGCGACGTATCGTTTGTAATCGTTCTGAACGTCGTTGAGTGTGAAGACTCTGGATTCACCTGTTGTGCCATCGCTCAGGACTTTACTCTGGTAGTAATGTTTTTTGGGAATCTTAGAGGTCTTGCCATACAATTCGGAAGCGTTGAATTCTCTACTTATTGATTTCATGGTCTCACCACCCTCCATTCTTCTGAGAAGTCTTCTGATGGTGAAGTACAAATGAAATCTCATCACACTTGTGACCACAGGGTGGACTTCTTGTGACACTGATAAATGTTGCAACGACACTCCACAACAGAAACTAGCACAATACGTCGCAAATACAATGCGGTAGTAAGATTCGCTGTCATCCCACTCTGATTTTGTCTTTGACGTGGTGACTCGCAAGACTGGTAGCTTTGACATGAAGTAGTTATTTTGGTTAACGAAAACTTTAAAGTTATTCACTGGGTAATTCAACACGTTTTCTGTTGGGTAGCCATCCCAAAGCCCCCAATGGTTCTTACGACCTTTTGGTAGTGGTTGGATAGTTCCACCACCTTGCCATATTATTGGGAACTTACTATTGTGCAACCACTTCCACATGTTTTTATCATTTTTGAAAGTTGCGCTGGTCACGTCTGTGCTGAGGATGTCATTGTTTCTGAAATACACATCAACACTCGTGATTTTACCATCTTGTGAGATATTTGGATTGAACTCAAACTTACTTAAAGTAGCGTGGGGGTACTTTTTGATGAGGTCCGCCTTTGCGTCGTGTGCAGCCTTCGATGTGTTCGCCATCGCACGTTTGTAGTACTTTCCATAGTACTCATGAAGGGCTTTCTGCATATAATATACCGTATGTTATACACAATGCGAAAGTTGACGGTACTCGTTGAAGGTGTGGAAAAAGTTGTGTCCTTTGACAACGCGATGATGGTCATACACGATAACCCATACATTGTGGTCAAGACAGCCACTGTGTTTTGGGACTACCGTAACACAACAAATGACGACAGCATTCAGGTCTTCACGCTGGATAGCTCTAGGGTTGGCTCTTTTAAAAAGATTAAAGTGGGTGAAGGGTACTTTAGCTTCGACGCACTGGTCAAAGTCTTGAAACATGAGTCTAACGAGCATAAGGTGAATCTTGAGATAGAGAAACTAGTGCCCACAGGCAAGTGTAGGGTTAAGGTTAGTAGCTCAGCTGTGTTAGACACCATTGGGCCTCTACTTGGTTTCGCGAAGGGTGAGGTGATTCAGAATGACTCACAGTGGCACACTAGCCCAAACGAGGTCGACATGTACAGAGGTCTGAAGTACATAGAAGTTTCGTGTGATGTTGTTGAAACCGAGAGCAATGTGGGTATTGATGGGAAGCGAAGCAGTGTGATCACAACGTTGCCAATACCCACTGAACAGTCTTTGAATGGGTCGGTGCAACGTCATGTGGACATTGAATCCAAGGTGAGTATTAAAAAAGGTGTTTACTCAAGTATGACGTTTCGCGTCAAACCAAATAATGGTGGTGTCAAAATTGGCGCGGTGCTATTGGAACTGTATATTGTGTGAATTATATGGAACTTGGTGTGGAGACAGAACAAGGGTTGAGAGACATTTACTATAATCCCAAGACAGGGTATACTGGTGCAGAGAGATTGTATCAAAGTGCGTTAGGAGACGGATTGAAAGTAACTAGAAAAACAGTGAAAGAATGGTTGACAGCGCAGGACACCTACACTAGGTACAAACCCATTGTGAGAAGACATAAGTTCCGCGCGACTTTTGTTGGATTTCTTGGTGAAGAGCTTCAAATGGACTTAGTGGACATGAGTAAGTACTCAAAACAGAATGGCGGTTATTATTGGATATTGACAGGCATTGAAATATTGAGTAGATATGCTTTTGGCATTGCAGTTTACAGAAAAGACACTAAGAACATGACTAAGGCTGTTGGAAAATTGTTGGTCGACTTTAAAGATCGGTTTGGGGTCACACCTAAGTTAGCGCAATTTGATGATGGACTTGAGTTCTATAACGTTGGTGTGAAAAGTTTGTTGAAAGAACATGGTGTTGAGTATTTCAGCACTAAGAGCGATAAAAAGGCTGCTGTTGTCGAGCGTTTTAATAGAAGTCTGAAGAGTATTATGTGGAAGTACTTTTATAACCGCGGGACGTACAAATGGATTAACGCTTTGGGCCAGTTTGTAAGCAATTACAATAACAATGTGAACCGCAGTATTATGATGAAACCGAAGGATGTCGATAAGTCAAATGAGGGTGAAGTTTGGACCACTTTGTTTGGTCACCAATTTGCAGACAATCCATTGCCGAAGTTTAGAGTTGGTCAATCGGTGAGAATTAGTAAATACAAGAGTGTGTTCACAAAGGGCTATGAAGCCAACTTCACTGAGGAGCTGTTTAAAGTGGTAAAGGTTATTCGTGGTGATCCGAATGTGTACGAAGTTGAGGATCACACCGGTGAACAGATTATTGGTAAATTTTATGAACAGGAATTATCGCTGGTCAATAAGAAACATGGCGACGATGTGTACAGAGTTGAGAAAGTGTTGAAAAGAAAGAAAGTTAGAGGAGAGAAGATGGCGCTAGTCAAATGGTTGGGTTATGAGAGTAAACATAATTCGTGGATACCAGAAAGCGACATTCAAAATGTGAGCTAATGTAATATGTCTGAGGGTGGGGAAGATCACGACTACCTCGAGATGGAGAACTTCGATAAGTATGATGACGCCACTGACGAGCAATTAGAAGAGGAACTCAACAAGACTAATGAGGGGCTTAGCGAGATAACCTTAGATTACGGTATGGGTGAGATGCCGAAAGGCGTTCGTGTTAGTTTTGTTAACGGTCGCGACTATGTGGAGAGGATAAGAAGCGAGCTAGCTAGAAGACGAAGTGGGCGAGAAGAGACGTCATTTATCGACACTGACGATGGTAAGACGGTGACAATAAGGGGGACTAACACAGAAGTCCCAACAGTAGAGTTTGTTGAACGGGAGTCATATGGTGACGTCAATGACGTGAGTTTTAGTGTAGCTTTTGAAGAGGAGGAGGAAATTAAGAGAAGACTGGGTGAGCTAGAAGCGTTCAACAAAGAGCTAACAGAAAACAATGTAAAAAGAATCAAGCTAATAAATATGAAAATACGTAAACTAAGCAATAAGGGACTCGGCCACGACGACGCGTCAAGGAAAATAGTCAACAGGTCGTGGGTTACGGACTCAGGGGCTATTCTTTTCAAACCGATAAACAAAGATGGTAAATATGGAAAACCCAAACGAATTCTAATACCTGGGAGAGAGGGCTTGATCTACAGTAAAGATGTGAGTAGTAAAAACACGATTGAGCAGTTCAAACAGTTAGTTGGTCAAATCCCTGAGAGTGTAGAAACAACAGCTGTCACAACAGAAGTAATCCCAGATGACTTCCCAGTGATTGAAACAAGAGTGGACTATGATGACATACCTGGGCTAACACCAAACGAAAACCGTGAGCTGAATGGTGTGGTCAACCCAGGCGATGGTATGGCGCCTGAGTCAAGAGTAGGCGACGATGGTGCGCTGCAAATACAAGCGGACCACTTTCAAGAAGCGTTAAATAGAACGTTAGACGAACTAGATGGTGAAGACAATGAAAGCGTCGCCTTTGAATTGAGAGAGCGTGTTGTAGGGCTTGAAGAAGCTCGAGACAGAACTTTAGGACAGCGAGAAATAGAGGAGGTTAGAGAGCAACAAGAGATCGACATTGACAGGTTTCAGAGATTTAAGGAATGGGCTAAAGAAAATATGGTTGGGTTGAGCGCTGTGGCAATTTCAGTGGCTGGGATCATAACAACTATTATTATCGCTGGGAGATCTGCTGTTATGAGAGGCGCTGTGGCCACAAAGTCGTTCGCACAGGCTGTTAAAAACGCGATAACGAAGATGGGTCCCATGGGCTGTTGGGTTGGCTAATTTAGTTTACAATGTGTTGACGTTGGGTGCAAAGGGTCTCGCTTGGTTGGCTCAAAATCTGTGGGTACTCGCGGTGGTACTTGCGTGGTTTGCTTATGATTATTACAAGCTAAAACGGTAGCGATAAAACATATGTAAAGTATATGAACGTCACGTCAGCAGAGTTGAACCCTGGTTTTAGACGAGCGACCATGGGTGTCATAAAAGGGGTGAGAACACAGCATGTGATCACGTTGAACCCCAATAAAGTCAGTCCTGGTGAGGAACTTTACATTGATATACCGAAGCTTAAGGTTAGCAGCTGTTTGGTGCCTGGATCGTTGGGTCTAGTGTTCGACTTTAAAAATGCAAACGCCAAAAGTTGGTTCTTGAACAATGTGAGTAAGTTGTTGGTTGAGAAACTTGTTGTGAAACTAGCTGGGGAGACTGTGTATGACAACAATGGGGAAAATTACACTGGTGTTTATCGCGACCTTTGGGAAAGTGTTACTGCGCGAGACCAAATGATTGACTATGGTATTGGTGGTGAGAACTTGAGAAAGTTAATTTCTAAGGACGACAGTGGTGCGACAAGTGGAGACGTTGCTAAAGTTAGTGACGCGTTAATGTTTGGTGTGATTGGAACGAAACAGCGGATTAAGCTTGGTAAAATCATGAATGACCACGGGTTGTACGCTCCTTTTAGCATGAATAATAACTTGCAGTATGTGATCACACTTCCAAAGGCCACAGACATCATGGTGGCGCAATCCGGTAGTGCTGTGGGCGGGTACACTCTGGAGAACCTCGAGCTTGAGTATGAGACGATTGATAACCAGGAGCTCGCTGACGAAATAGCGTCGGGCTATGCAAGTGGTCGTAGTTTGTCATATGAGCACATCACGTTGATGAAAACCACCGAATGGGACAAAGGCACGACTATTGTGAATGAAAATGTTAATCTTCCAAGAAAAAGTATGAAGGCAATTGTGTTGCTATTCACGAGTAAGGTGCGAGCAGACAGTGAGGAGTTTCTTTACCCAAATATTGAGAGCGTTAGAGTCACAATCGAAGGCGTGCCAAATAGCGTGTACTCACAAGGTATTCCGAAATCGAAGTTCTATGCAGAAGCGAAACGACTGTTTGGGTTGGGTGAAGAACACGCTCAGTTCATGACCATACAGAAGTTCTATAAAGATGGCTTTGCGTTAGTCATCGACTTGAGGAGTGTTCAAGATAATCGCAATGTCGCCACTGGCAAGAAAATCGTAAACACACAATCCGGCGTGCTTCTTGAAATCACTAAGAAAGCAACGACTACAAATGTTATGTGTAGGGTGTTTGTGATGAGTGATGGGTTGGTCAACTTCATGAACAATGGGTTGCAGTCAATTCAGTATTAAATCAAGCGTAATTTAATGGAAACTCCGTTTAATGCGCTAATTGTTGGTATGACAGCTTGTGGTAAGACGCATTATTTGCTGGAAACATTAGAATCCGAGTATTGTAACAAATTTGACTACATTGTGTTGATTTGCCCCACTTTCGAGTGGAATAAAGCGTAATCAAGATTGGAAATATGTGCGCGACCCCGACGTGTTAGCGATAGACTGCGCGCAGGATAGTGTTGACGCTGTTCTCAAGTGTGTAACAAATGTTTTTAAAGGCACTAACACTCTGATTGTGTTGGACGACTGTGCGAGCTCTCAAGATGTTAAGAATAGGACTAGTCAATTGGTCAACTTGGCTTTTAGTGCGCGACATTTTATGTTGAGCGTTATTGTCATCACACAACAACTGACGTCGATCGCAAAACCGTATAGAGAGAACATTAGTAAGCTCGTTTGCTTTTACTGTCCGAGTAAGAGTGATATGAAGGTTGTTATTGATGATTACCTTGGAAACATTAGCAAAGAGGAAGCGTTGGCGATTGTGACCGCATTAAAAAATAATAAGTACGCTAGACTCGAAATCTCACTGCGCTACCCATACAGTCATGAAGTTGTTATTCCGCAATAAAATATGGGTATAAGTAATAGCGCGATGGTAAAACGCAAAAGTGAAGAGAATCCTACGATTGAGGAGTTAGTTGAGGATACTCAAGCCGCTAGTGCCTCGACTGTGGAAGACGACATTGACGTTAGGAGAGCTGAACTTATTAGACTGTCTGGTGATGGTATGGTAAGCCAATCTGAAGCATACATTAAAAAAGCGTCCGCAAAGGTTATCGATAAGATATGGCGCCAATATGAGTTGAAGAGAATGGAAATAGCGAAACGCTTTTCTCACCGACTTGTTAATCAGCAAATTCGCTAGCTTACTGGATGGGTTGAACGCTATTGAAAATCCTGACGAACTAAATGACGAGTTGCAGAAAGACCCGCTATTAAAGAAAGACGTCGAAAGCATTGTCGCGATTGTGACGCCGTACGTGCCTTTCTTGGGCTTGTTGTCGGGAGGAATCACAACGTCTAAATATGTGTACGACCACCATTTCAGAAGTGCGACAAACACTGAAAATAGTGAGCGGGCGGACTAATTTGCATGCTAGCAGGTGGCTTCATAACAACCGCGCGAGCCCATTCACATAACGGTTTTTTATTCACGATATTTATAGTGTACGATTTAACGAGTACGCTCAAAGTTAGACAGTCTTAGCATGGTGGTGATGGGCCTCACCCCTTCTTCAAACATCGGCGATTCTTCTCTCGTGGTCAGCTATCTCCACCTCGCACGACAGCAGGTGGTTGTACGTGGTGTGTTGCTAACAACAACATTCCATTGCGAATAGCAACCACAACTTTTTGAAAAAAATATTTTAAAACGAAAATATTTTTTCAAAGTGAAAACATTTTTTAAAAGTGAAAACATTTTTTTGAAAAGTTGTGGTTGCTATTCGCAATGGAATGTTGTTTGTTAGCGACATCAGCAGGTGACCTTGGTTCGTATAGCAGGTAGAGCACTCTCGCATATGAAATCTATTTAACACTACCACTAAACTCTAGTGGTTCTCTCGCTGAAATTTATTAAACATCGTCACTAGAATCATAATCTAGTGGCTTTTTTTTCGCGCGTGAATTGAAACAATGGTAGAGCGCGTCTGTTGTAGTTTGTTGAACAAAAATGTGAAAATGTTGGAACGACTATTTTTAATAAATGGCAAACGATTACCATAGTAGTATAGCAGGTAGGGCTGCGAGCTTATTCGACGTCAATCGTGAGTATAAATACCAAAACATCACCAAATTTGTCGAGTCGCGACTTGGCACAAATTTGGTGATGTTTTGGTATTTATATTCACGGTTGAGGTCGAATGAGCTCGCAGCCCTACCTGCTATACTACTTTGGTTAACCATTGCTATTATTAGAAGATAGGTGCTGATCACTGCTGGAGTATAAAGGGTTAAGACTACATAACGTGCACCAGGATTTACTCACATCAGTCTAATTTGTTAAGTGATAGATAAAATGAGCGGCCGATCTTTATTTGATATACAAAGTCAAACCGAAGGCGAGCGTTTGTATATCAGATAATGATCGGACGCAAATATTTTATATGGCTTATCAAATGAATACACATATATGTTCATATCTATCTACAGTACTATTTTAAAGTGCCCCTGTGATCAAATTTTTGGTATCCAGAATTTTTACATGTTTGTAAAGAGCATCTTACTTAACTTGCCAAATTTCAAACAATTGCAAGCATGGGAAATCGCCTTTTCGGACTGTTTTTATACGAGATTATACGGCCGCCATTACGCGAACATGTTCCGGACACTTAGGTTGCGTTAGAGTAAGTGACATCAAAGACTCAACACGGCTAGTTGTGTATGAATATAAAGCTACTTGGGGGAAACTTTCTATTGTAACTTGTTGCATAATTTCCATAAAGCTTTGTCACGTGTTGAGTCTCTGACGTCACAATCACATACTCTGCTGTGGAATCGCGGGCTCCTCTGTAACAAGTTTTGAGCAATGACGGATAAAATTTGGGCGACTTTGGTGGTTAAAATTTCTTGTGATAAAATGTTTGTTGTTCATTTTTTTGGCAAATGCGAACATTTATTAACCTAAAATGATGTTCTGTAACAAAAATACCAGGAAACGTAATGTGATATTTCGTCGCAGGGGCACTTTAAAGATACAAGCTGTTTTATGTAGATCAGGAGGAATCTTTATCCCATTTAAAACCTCCGCGAATTATTAATATTTATATTAATTTTTATAATATTTATAGAATGTATGTCGCAGTATAAAATCACGATACTCACATATACAGTTTGGCAAGTGGACATACTTATGACCACAATAAGACATCGTCTCTGATTTTGGATCGTAATATTTGAAAAACAATAAAGCATCATCTAGAAAAATGAACAGAAAATTCACATTATCAAAACCACTCCCTGCAGGTCTCCGCTATCAAGACCACGCGTCTAGCTACACTCTTGTTCCCAGAACTCCTTACAATGAAATTTTTCATTATAGATATAATGCAGTAGAAATTCAGCAAGAAACAATAACATGTTCGCCTTGTTCAGCTTAAGCTGGACTCGCTTTTCCGTTACTATTTGTCCGGCTTTGCTGAATAGTCTTTCAGTCGGTGCGCTGCTTGTTGGAATCGCCAGATATCGTCGGACATAATCGTCTACGTGGACTTTCCACCACTGGAGTGGATCGTCATCTCCATCATTTGTTGGAAATTGTAGGTATCGGCTTATTTATTTTTCAACACGCTGTCATGGTGACTGGGCTGGTGATGGCGAAATCTTTCTCATACTTGTCAAAGAGCCAAGCGTCTTCTTAACCTTCTTTGGTGGTATCCACGGGCTCTTCAGGTATTTTGAGGAAGACTGCGTCTTTCAGAAGGGTCTCTTTGACTGCATCCAACTCATTGTGGCACTTATTGTGTTTACAACCCCGCTAATCGCTTTTAAACGCGATAAGCTCTCATGATGCCTTCTCCAGATGCCTTCTCCAGATGCCTTCTCTACTTTAGCGGACAATAATTGCCGAAAAAGATAGATGCAGTTGTCAAGTTGAAACTTTCGATATTTTCGATATGCGAAAATTCGAATATCGATATTTTTGAAATATCAATATTTATCGAAAATATCGATATATCTCAATGACATCAAAAATTAATGGGAGCGACCGCATTCGCCCGCAATCAGAACAAACATGGCAGCCTTCAATTTACAAAAATAAGATAAACAAAGCCAAATTTCTCTAAAACTAAAACGATTAGAAGTAAACTAATACCCATTCTCATGTAAGGTGACAAAGAACTTTCATGTAAGCAACACCTGTTTTTTGGGTGGAGTGTCCCTTTAAATTTTCCGAACAAGACACATAATTATGTTAATATAAATTAGAATTAATTATCATAAATTAGTTTGAAAAACTTTCATTTTTCTAGAAAAGCCCATCTTGCACGCCCGCATAGCATAATGAAAATTCAAAATACCATCAATCGCAGAGTTGTTTATGAAATCAAATCAAACATGGCGTGTGAGTGGATCTCGTGTGCCTGGCGCTTGTCGATGTTTTTCGATTCACGACTTCATCAATTTTGTACGACCCATTTTGACTTGGCGGACAGGAAAGATTTAATATAACAATATAAATAACTCAGGTTGTAAATATTGCTAACTCTAGAGTACTGTACTTTATCTTACTTTTGACATCAAAATCAACAAGTTTAGCATCCACAGCACAATCTGTCAATAGAAAAAAACAATAAATGCATTTGTAAGACCCAAGAGTAAGAAAAAGAGTGAGTTTAAATGAATTTCCAACTCACCAGGGTCTGTGGTTTCAAGAAACAACATCCACTCGTTATCATTTTCTGCAAGCTGAAATATCTAAACAAAAAAACAGGAATGACTTCAAGACAATAAAGTGGTAATTTATGCAACATCTTATATTTAATTTACGTATGCAACATCTTCAGAAAGGTTAATTTATTAAAAGGGAACTGTACCAAAAAATAAATTAGAAATGTTAATAGTTTTAATACGGTATCTGCTCTTGTACTCGAGAAATAACGTTTTCATTCTCGTATTTTATGCTTCAGCACGCCGCCGTTTTCGAATTTGTTCGACGGCTCAAGATTAATGTACAGCGGTGGTTTTCTTTTCAATTTTGATGTCATTGAGTGCTTGTCTTTTGTTCCTTGCACTCAAGTAGTCAAGTGAAGTCAAAATTGAAAAAAAAAACGGTGGACCTCGAGTCTGAGCCGTCAAGTAAACTCGAAAATGGCGGCGTCCAAAAGCATAAAAACATAAAATTTCATAAAAACATAAAATTTCATAAAAACATAAAAACATGATTTCTCGAATACAAGAGCAGATGTTGTAAAACTATTAATATTTCTAAATATTATACTTAAAGGCCTTTCATTTAAAAGTAATTTATTTTTTGGGTACTGTTCCCCTTTAAACTTTTTAATTATAGATGCTGAGCATTAATATTTTCACCTTACCGCAGTGTTCAAATCAGTCTTCATGTCAATGGATCCCACACGATAAGTATGATTTGTTCGAACTTGAAATGGCCATGGTCGTATTTGTTGAGGTTTGTAACCCTTTACAAGTTGAACATAAAGAAACAAGACATGATATTAATCACGGTTAAAGGTTGAGGAAAATTTGCTACAAATTCGATATACACCATGAAATTAATCTCCTTGACAATGCAACAAAATCTTGATAGCAATTCAATTTATCTTATATGAAAGACCTCATTTTAATTGCAATAGCAACCATAACTTACAGAACGGTGGTGGTGTTAGATAGTTAAAGTGCACCTAACCTCAAAATTTTGTATTGTCTTATTTGGAAGAACTTTTAAAATGATAAAGTAACTTCTTTTGAAGATTTTCACTTCTTCGCTTTCTTTTTGAGATATATATCAGTTTGTTTGATATGCAAATATCTGGAATTTCGTCATTATGCATGTGCATAATGAGTTATCAGAGAATGTTATATATCTTTGCGTTCATGAAATAAAAACACTAAAATGTGAATAACACGTGTGTGCGTTTCTCCCACAACACCAAACTTCTTGATTTTAAAGGATTTCGTTCGAGAATGAAAGAGATATACACATTTCTCCAATAAGTCATTATGCATGTGTGACGAAATTCCATACATTTGCATATCAAACAAACTGATATATCGCAAAAAGAAAGCAAAGAAACGAAAATCTTCAAAAGAAGTCACTTTATCATTTTAAAAGTTCTTCCAAACAAGACAATAAAACATTTTAAGGTTATGGGCACTTTAACTAAATTTGAACTGTGAATCTGATTTCCATGAGCCCGTATAGAAGCTTCTTAACTTTCAGTTTAATAGTAAGTCAACGTTAACTCTTTCCTGTCCGGCTCAAAAACATCCAAAATTGAACCACCTCTTTGTTCTATTGATATCTCTGGAAATAACCATAACTGTTGCGAAAGCTATACATTTTCTGAAAGCCCAATAAACCGGTTTTACCAGTGCTTTTAAATTTCCCGAACAAGACACATTATATTAATATAAATTAGCATTAATTTTCATAAATTAGGTAGAAAAACTTTCATTTTTTTAGAAAAGCCCATCTTGCACGCCCGCGTAGCATCATGAAAATTCAAAATGCCACCAATCGCAGAGTTGTTTATGAAATCAAATCAAACTTGGCGCGTGAGTGGATCACGTGTACCTGGCGCTTGTCGAATTTCAATTTTTAATCGTGCGTTACCGTGTGCTGTGTTTTTCGATTGACGAGTTCATGGATTTTCTATAACCATTTTAACTGGGCCGGACAGGAAAGAGTTAAACTTTTGACAGATTTTGACGTCTTGTCAGTTTACGTTGTCTTGAGAAAGTTAAAGGGGAACTGTACCCAAAAAATAAATTACTTTTAAACGAAAGGCCTTTAAGAATAATGTTTAGAAATGTTAATAGTTTTACGATATCTGCTCTTGTATTCGAGAAATAACGTTTTCATTCAGCGGGGGTTTCGTCATTGAGTGCAAGGAACAAAAGACAAGCTCTCAATGACGTAAAAATTGAAAAGAAAACCACCGCTGTACTTCAACTTTGAGCCGTCGAACAAACTCGAAAATTGCGGCGTCCAGAAGCATAAAATACGAAAATGAAAACGTTATTTCTCGAGTACAAGAGCGCATACCGTAAAACTATTAACATTTCTAAACATACTTAAAGGCCTTTTATTTTAAACTAATATATTTTTTGGGTACAGCTCCCCTTTAAAGGTCGTATAACACAGTGATGGATCCAGCTTGATCTGGTAGGGGGGGGGGGGGGGGGGGGGGGGGGGGGGGGGGGGGGGGGGGGGGGGGGGGGGGGGGGGGGGGGGGGGGGGGGGGGGGGGGGGGGGGGGTGCTGAGCGAGCGAAGTAAGATCAGGCCTGCGTGTGTGGGGTGCGACTGAGACAGGGTGGAGCGTCGCTGAGGACACATGTCGCATGCCACTGCAGGAAGGCACTAGTTTGTAGTCTGTACTGAAAATTGAAGACTTGCTTACAATTTGAATTGTCTAACTATTGACATTGTACGTTATCATGCTATTATCTTATTTTGTCTCTTTTATTTTTGTTTGACAATTACCTTGCCAAATCCATGTGTAGAACGGCGGTATTGTCAACCATTCATCACATTTGTTTTGGATAAAAAATTCAATTGAAAGATCGAAGAAAAGCAACGTTAAGCAAGAACAACGTGGACGTCAGTAATCTATATTTTTTTCAATGATAAAAATCCAATCTTCTTATATATAGCCATCGCCGTTCTCATTTACTTAAAGTGCCTATGCAGTGAAACATTTCAGTTGTAAAATAACTCTTTTATTTGAAAGAACTCTTGAAACTAGAAAGACTAACCATTTACAACTTTTTCATCTCACTTCACTCTTGTGATATTAAGATTTGTTTAATATGTAAATGATCATATACTTATGACATCACAATGCATAATGACTTATTGAAAAATTCTGCATATCTTTACCATTATCACATGGATCGTTTGATGATTTGCATATTTCATGTCATTGGATACATCCACGCACATGCACTTCAATTGATTTAATAACATAATCTCAAGGATATATAACAGTTTTCAATAGGTTATTATGCAGTGTAAAGTGCAAATACATATTAAACAAATCTTAATATCTTAAGAGTGAAGTGAGATATGAAAAAGTTGTAAATGGTTAGTCTTTATAGTTTCAAGAGTTCTTTCAAACAAAAGAGTTATTTTACAACTGAATCTTTCATTGCATAGGCACTTTAACGTTCCAATTTTCTTGGGTCGCCACCTACCTATACTATCAAGTTTTGTGATTGGTTGATTAAAACAATAAAATCAACCACAAAGAAACCAATGTCCTAACTCTAACCACTTTTGTTCCATATAGCTAATAACAAAATAAAGAGAACCTACCATTGCGTCAGCAATTTGTTTGATCACTTTTCCCAGTGTATCCTCTTTTAGCACCTTAAAAACTCTGAAAGAAAATAGAAAATCTGATAAACTTAATAATTTCTCTGACGACCAGCGAACATGGAAAATATCACATCAATAAAGGTCTTCATTACTGTGTCTATAAGGCCCCTCTAAGGTCCTCATTGCTATATCTATAAGGCCCCTCTAAGGTCTTCATTGCTGTATCTTTAAGGCCCCTCTAAGGTCTTCATTGCTGCAGTATCTTTAAGGCCCTCTAGGGTCTTCATTACTGTATCTTTAAGGCCCCTCTAAGGTCTTCATTGCTGTATCTATAAGGCCCCTCTAAGGTCTTCATTGATGTATCTATAAGGCCCCTCTAAGGTCTTCATTGCTGTATTTTTAAGGACACTCTAACGTTTTCATTGCTGTACAGTATTTATAAGCCCCTCTAGGGTCTTCATTACTGTATCTTTACCTTCCAGAAACCTTCTTCGAATCCAACAGATCGTTCCCTTGATGACCACAAAACTGATCTTCGGTAATTACCTGGTGTTAAAACAATGCAAAGTTGTATACTCAATCGTCATTCATCACAATAATTTTGTTACGTGTGAAAATATAACCAATGAAAAGCAACAAAATAGTATGCGAGACAATCAGGAAATACATGCAAAATATCTTGTGCTGAGCAAGGGGCAATTGATTAAAGAAAAAATAAGCAAATACGTATTGTTCAATCTCTCTTATCCCTTCTATATAATCCTTTTATACAGCTTTTAAACATCCATATATTGTGCTTTTAAATATCTATATTGTCCTTTTAACTTACTCGATCAGTCATTTAACAACATGAATAACTTATAAATATAAATCCATACATCACACTTTCCATGCAGACTATATACTAGTTTACAACACGAGTAGATATATCGAATATACAAACTCAAGCCAAAGGCGACAGATACAACTAGTATATCCAATCCAACAAAAAATATAGTAAAGTGCTTAAGATACTCATACATCTAAATGTTCATGTTTATATTGACAATATTGAAGATTTAAGCTATTTTAGCCAAGTAAATCAGGTGGTCTGTGAAGGTCAGGGTCTATTATCATTTATAGACCCGGAGCGAGGGGAAATCGACGAAATATTACCCCGAGGGATGATATATCATCTCGAGGGGTAATATTTCGACGAATTCCCCGAGCGGAGGGTCTATAAACCACACACCACACCGAAACAATATTGAATGCTGTCTTGAAACGTCTTGTTTTCCCTCCATTAGTATTCGTCATCAGCGGGTGATTCGAGGTCATTCATCATTATTTACCCTGAGATTGCTCATCTCTTGGGCTGCTTGGTCATGCGGCTACCGAACCGCTGATCCATAGCATTTACTGTCAAATATCATACCCCGGAGAAATAGCGGCGAATTCGAGTTTAAATTGACTGGTCACGTGGTACAAATCTAGCTCTTTGATTGGACAATTTGTAGTTGAGGTATAATATATATAAATGGCTACTCCGAGTGACGAACCATACCGGACAAGTAGAGAAAACTCTACTTGACCCGGCTGGTATTCGAATCCGCGACCTTCAGTTTGCTAGTCCGACGCTCTACCGACTGAGCTACAGGTCAAGTTGGGAGCAGGTAGTCGAATGATGGTACTTGGGCTATTTGATATTTCGAAACAGATGCTAGTTTCATCAATATCTTCACAAATAGTCTTTTTACTAATATTATGAGGATTACAATCAAAATAAAACAAATAATTTTGCTAAATGTAATTTAAATTAGATTCAACACATGAAAAGTTGATTACATAAAGTCACTGCAGTCTCAACATACTTCAATACTCATATACAAATGTGCTTCGCTTCTTTCTTTTCGTCTCTGAGCTTCAAATCGCCTAAGAATAAAAACATTTCACCTTCATGCAAACGAAACAATATACTGCATTACTTGTAGTGGTGGTAAATATCAACAACATTGAAACATACATTTCTATCAATGGTTATGACTAAAACCTACTTTTCCTCAGTCAGTTTTTCCTCCAGCGCTTTAGGTATCTCTGTTGCATTGACATCAAGGACATCGTCTGATTAAAAAGATCATTCAAGAGAGTTTGTATTCAATCAGGGGTAAGAACGAATCTAATATCTTGCTAAGTCGTTTAACAACATCTCTGCAATTTCAAGACCTAATCTTCTCTTCTCTAATTTCTCTCCTCTCTCTATCCCCTTTCTCCACCTGTACTCCTCTCAAGCTACATCTCTCCTCTCCCCCTCCACCTCTATCCCTTAGGTTTCTTTCTCCCTCCACCCCTGTTCCCATCTCCCTCTTCAGTTATTATTTCACTTTACGTTTCGCGTTTCACTCTCTGACGAAGGGCCTTCGCTCGAAACGTTAGACTACGTGTCTACGTACATGCTATTTCGGCAGTACACCAACCTTTTTAGATATTTGATTTGTATTTCTCGACTGCCTACGCAGCACAACACATTTTATCCCTCTGCCAAACCTACCTACCTATACAGCTGTCTTTAATGTAGACCAACATGTAAGCATTTGTGCAAAACTTTACAGAGATGTCATCCTGTCAAAATTAAAACAATGTGTTCTATTAGTTTGGTGTTGGATTGTTACTTGAAGAACATCAAATTACACTGTTTTCCGTTCAGCTAGATATAAAGTATAGTGAAACGGCGATCTCAAGGACATACATCATAACCTCCAAAATTATGATCAATAGCTTCTTGCTTGGAGGCCTATTAAGAAGGAATAGAAATTAGGAATCCATCTCCGTGATAATACAAAAACATTTAAAAATAATTATTAGGGATTGGTCATTATTTGTGGTCGGGGTGGGGGCCGAAGAGAAATAGATTTAGTGCTGAAAAAAAATTTACCCAACCAAATTAAAATCAGAAATTTAACCGTCCAACCATTTATGATAAAAATTTTTTTACCCAACCCAAGCTATATTATTAATAGCTAATAGCAATAGCTAATAGCTAATGTGTGCAATGATGACTAAGGAGAACTGATGACGAGATTCCAATTTTAAATGATGAACTCTTAATTTTTTTATGTAAATAGTCATGAAAATTTTGCTACCCAACCCTTCAGAGAAGTGATTTTTTCCCCAACCATTTAGGTCTTAGAATTTTCAGTTACCCAACCATTTTCTCTTCGGCCCCCACCGGTCATAAATATTGACCGGTTCCTTAGTAAAAAGTGTATTAAGAAACAGGTGCCGCAATTTTTAATAGATGTTATTAAGATGTTATGCCTATAGTCACCAGGTAAAGTAATCTGTAGCATGTCTCGTGAGTAAAGACCAAGACCACAAAAAAGGCATTTTATTATAATGGCTGCATTGTTTGAAAGTGTCTATGAAGCGAAAATTAAAGTGCCCCTAACCCATTTTTTTTTGGTTTAGAATAAAAGCACTCCTAAAATTAGGAAGGATGTTCTTCTAAATTTAATTGGCGATAGCTGTTTTTCTTCTTAAGTTATTCAAGTTTTTGTAATATGCAAATAAGGCATGAGATGATGTAAGATAAGGAAAGCATAATTGTTGAAGATCTATTTTCGAGTATATCTTCAAAACCATTCATTAGTACCCAGGGCATTTTGCCTCCTGCACGGCGGAAGGTCGGCGGAAGGTCGGCGAAAATGGCCCTGGGATCGGCTGGTCCATTCTATAATGCGATTGGCTTGTCATAAAACTCAATTAATTCAGCCGAGTATAATTTATTCATCTAAATCTGAATGCTGTCTTCAAATTTTACAGCAAATTAGAAGCGATAGCTTTCGCTAAATTGGATACATGCTTCTTCATACCTTTTGTAAGAGATAACCATGAATGTATGGTGGATTATTAAGCTTGTTAGCTACTTTTATGCCGACGAATGCTGACATGAACAACTCTGAAGAGCATTGGATATTTCTCAATTATTCAGGTCAACAAAGTAGACAAAGGCAATCGAACAAAGACCACAAAAGACCACAAAAATGATAGTGGAGAATGGTGGGAAACACCCACTCGGTTCTACTGCCCTAATGTATCTACCAAGGATGTATCTACCAAGGATGTATCTACCAAGGATGTATCTACCAAGGATGTATCTACCAATTAGGATGTATCTACCAAGGATGTAATTTTCGGGACTTTGCCAAGTGACCGCTTAATAAAGGGTGACCGCTTAATATGGGGACCGCTTAATACAGTTTTGACTGTAATTATGTTTAACAAAGGCCTCCCACAAGGTAACGCCCTGTGCCCCAGATTATTCACACTGTGTATGAACCCAGTAGCGTGGATGCTGAAAGCAACAGAGGGATATAGAATGTCTAAGCTAATCATGCGACGTTTCAAGCGGAGCCCTTCATCAGAGTAAGACGAGATGAAATAAAATAAATAGGGTTTATATATATATGCCAAAAGGGTGTCACAAGTAGAAAGTAGCCAATCAAATGCACGGGAGATAAACAAACTAATAATATAATGAGATGCGAAAAGTTAAATCATCTCATTATAAATCATCTCATTATATATATATTAGTATGTTTATCTCTCGTGCATTTGATTGGCTACTTTCTACTTGTGACACCCTTTTGGCATATATATACATATATATATATAAGCTCTATTTATTTCATCTCGTCTTACTCTGATGAAGGGCTCCGCTCGAAACGTCAGTATTTCGTCACTAAAGATCTTGGCAGTTTACCACCTTTTCACTTTCACACCTCAGCACTCTACCTTTTTACTACTCCTATATATAGATGACCTAAAGATCTTCGCGGCATCAGGTGATAAGCTGCAGAGAGTCCTTAAATGGACGAAGACAAAGATGGAAGATACGGGTCTCCGATGGAACAAAAGGAAATGTGCTGCAGTCCATGTGAAGAAAGGGAGCATAGAGACGTCACAGGCAGA